>JAKWJD010001760.1:36169867-36769867 GCA_027705065.1 Solanum peruvianum | reverse complement strand
TGTAAAGATAATTTTTAATAATTTTAACTAATCGTATATGGAAAAATTTAAAAATAATTTTCATATTTTAACAGAATTAGAAAAACATAAAAATGCCAGCCTTGGAATTTCAATATATAATCTAGGAACAATTTTGGAACCATTTTTGTATCACTTTACTAAAATTTTCCTTCATGTCAAGAGACATAATAATAATAATAATAATAATTAATAATTAAAAAAAGAATTATGCAACAAAAAGACTTTCTTTTCATTTATAAAATAAACAGAAAAGGACCGAAAATATCCTCGAATTATTGAAAATGGTACAAAATTACCCTCCATCCGCCTATTGACTTCAAAATGTCCTTCTCATCCACCTATTGGCTCCAAAATTCCCTTGTCATCCACCATTGGGTTCAAAATTGACCACTTATTTAACTATTTAAAAATTAAACTGTTTAAATATTTTTTAAAATACTTGGCGCTTAATTATTGGTTATAATTTAATTTATTAATATAATTTATAAACAAACTCACACCCACTCATTACTAACTAAACCCCACCCAATTAATAAACCAATTATAAGATCAAAAGTGACATAAACACTACTAAAACACGACAAAATTATAGATTCCTGAAAATGATCCAAAATTATTCGAGTTCGAATCAAATCCCCAACCAAATTTAGGTTGAACCGCTTATTTAGGAGGACAATTTCAATATGATTCTCTTTTTAAACTTGAATTCGAAATTTATGATTAAAGGTAAAGAATTAGTACATCACAATTAATGCACTTTTTTTAAAATATAATTTATAAATATTTATGATTTGTTTTAAAACATTTAATATGTTACTTTTTAAAAAAGTTATTTATGAAGTAACATCACATAATTGAGACGAAAAAATAATTAAAATGAATCTAGTAAGACTTTTAAGTTTATCGGTAATTCTTATTTAGATACTTGATGTATGATAATATACTTCTATGATATTTTCACCTCAAAATTTTAAAAACACTCATTGGCAGTAGCATTTCTGTTGTTGCATTATTAATGTGACGGATTTATTAATTTGGTGGGATTTAATTAGTAAAGGGTGGATAGTAAATTGATTTATAAATTATACTAATAAATTAAATTATAACAAATAGTTGAGTGTCACGTATTTAATTTTTTTTAAATAGTTTAAATTTAAAACCGTTAAATAAGTGGCCAATGGTGAATCCAAAGGTGGATGACAAGGCATTTTGGAGTCAATAGGTGGGTGAGAAGGGTATTTTCAAGCCAATAGGTGGATGGATGATAACTTTGTACCATTTTCAATACTTCGAAGATATTTTAGATTCTTTCCGTAAAATAAATGATATTTCATCTGTTTATTTTATTTCAGAATAAGTAATATTTCACATAATCAAGAAGACAATAATGATTGTTTTTCAATTTTCTCTTATTTAACTAAAGAAAGTTTTACATAACCAAAAACCATTATCTCCCCGTTCATACTATTTGATCCTCATTAATTTGAGACAACCGTAAAAACCTTTACTAAGGGAGTATTTTATTAAACTAACTGTATTAATAATAGTTTGAATCTCTAAATTTGACTACAATTACTTTATATAGATATTTAATTTTCATGTCATTGATCTTTACTCTTGTCCGCTATACTATTTTAGAATGTCCTACAATACTTGTTGAATTTATAAAACCAATGAATAATTTATCATGTTTTGTCTATTTTGCCCTTACAATTAAATACTATTCATTTTTCAATAATTAGATGACTTGTAAATAATATGACTAATTTGGTAAAATTTACTATTTCTTAATCCTTGTGTCAACTTTATAGTGGACAACTATTGTTGAATAGAGTGAGTACTCAGGGTAGAAAGGAAAAAAAGAGAAAATAACCAAATGTCTCCCAATCTACTACCCAGTTCTCAACATTTATACTTCACGATGACTAATTCTAGCAAAAAAATTACATAATAAGGCATACTGCACTATCATATATATTATTATTATATATATTTTCAAAATATTACATTGGACTTGGGTTCGACTTGTCAGGATCGAAAGTAAGTGGGTGTCATGTAGAAACTAGCAAAGTAAACCTCGAAAGACCATAAGTATGAAGACAAACGTGAAATATACCAAAATACACAAAGATTTAACATGATTCAGTCAATTGACCTACATCCACAAAGGAGATGAGAAATCCACTATAAATATGAGAGTACAGAATAGGCAAAAGGGTCTTGTGGACTCTCGAACTTGTATGAGTTTGTATTCTAAACCTTTATACTTAATCGTTTGTCAACTGAATCCTTAAACTCCTCGAAACACTACATTTTAAACACCTTTTTGACTTGACATCCTATGTGCAAACACAACCATCACATATCTAAGGAGCGTGAGATCTGGTTAAAAGGATCTAATAGCCACATTAAGATTTATAAAGACATCTTCTTCCCCATCAACATTTGCCACCACTATTAGACAAATTTGAGTTTCTTCTTACCCCTTTTTTGATCTTCTTTATCCAAATTTTTCACTATTTTTTTTCATTGTTATACTCCTCTTTTATTTTTATGCATTTCCAGTTAAGTCTTTGCTTCATTTTTAAAATTATGTATCGGACGTTTGTCTTACAAAATATAGAAAGAAATAACCTCAACCAATTCACTCAGAATATATTGGAGGTTCACACAAGTGTAACATATCAACCTTGAGCTATTCAGTAATTCAACATTCAACTACATTTGTATTATATACTCTTTGAGTTGGGAGTAGACTTAGCACCAAATTGGACTAAGATTCAGCGTACCCTCATAGTTCTAGAACTATGTGCCTACGTAGGAGTATAACTCCCCTTTGTTGGGCATCATATTTAGTGAACATGCCAGCCATGCCTTATACCCCCGGCAAGGTACGTTAAGTACTCTTGATAGGGCGTATATATCAGACTCCATGTTTAGCTCACGTGGTTTTATGTTAGTTAATAGTAGTTCCCATAGACTCCTAGTGCATTGACCAAGTTTGCACTATCTACTTTAGTATTCAGTTTAGCATGTCATGTTCATGATTAACACTTGGTCATTGCATTCAGTTTAGCTTTTCAGTTATCTTTTCAGTATTTACATTCTTGTTCAGTTTACAATATTGCTTAGTTATGCCTTGTTTCAGCTTATATATACTTGTTCAGCTTTGTTTCTATATCTTGTATGCTCAGTACATTTCAAGTACTGGCGCATACTTGCGCTATATCGTTTCATGATGTAGGTTCAGGTACTCAACATTTAGATCATGCTTAGGTCGGTTCTCGGTTCGCATTGCAACAACTTCAGTGGTGAGTCTTCATACGTCGAGGACAATAGACATGCTTTCATTTTATTCTTTTTATTCAGTTTTCAGTTTTGTTAGAGTTAGCTGGGAGCATTGATGTGCCGTGGTTTCACGGTACTTTCAATGCTTTTTCCTTAAGTTTAGTGTGTGCCTAGGGCCTTTTTGTGTAATTTTAATGGTTTTTATCTGTTTTTGCAGGAAAGTCATTCAAAATAGAAATGCAGAAGATTGTGCAGAAGAGGTGACCTACGAAGCCATCGACAGCCCATCGTTCCATCGACGATCCGTAGGTGGTGGTCGTCCACTGGAGGTCCAAGCATCTGGAAGCAACTTGGGGAATTCTGACCAAGTGTACGGCTACGGAAGGATTGACGGACCGTCCTGGCAAATCGTTGATCAGATCAGAGAGTAATCCCAGTACCCGAAGTTGAAGAAAAAATAAGTATGGAGCAATGGAGGCATCGACGGACCATAGATGTATCGATGGACCGTGTTGTTGGTCCATCGATTGGATCAGAGAATATGACAGTATGAAGGCTGAAGAAGTTGCTAAGTATGGAACAACGATATGCACCAATGGACCGTATATGCATCGACGGACCGTGCTGTTGGTCCGTCGATTGGATCAGAGAAGGTGCGATTTGGAGGCTTGAAGAAAATGCTAAGTATGGACCGAGTGAGCCAGTAGACGGTCCGTCGATTCCATCGACGGACCGTCACTGGTGTCGTCGATTGAAGACACATTTCTGGACATACTTCCTATTTAGAACTCCTTTAATTTAGGACTTTATTATTATAAATAGGGTTAAAAACCTCATTTTTGGGTTAGAATTTTTGTTATTTTTTATACTCTTGTTATTAGAAGTTGAACTTTGGATTTTGGGATTTACTTCAAGTTTCCGAAATCGATTCTCAAGATATTTTCTTTAATTCAAGTGTTATTTCTGGATTTTCTTCAAACTTTTCAAAGTAAGTACATGAATTCTTGTTTAATAACTATGAATTGTGTATTTCTAAGCATGGGTAACTAAATCCACAACTAGGGTTGTGGGAACCATGGGTAATTAACAAGGTAAAACTAGCTAAATAACAATTCTAGAATAGTTTCTTGCATGTATTGATAATTTTTTCGTTAAGAAGTCTTTTTAACGAGTGCACGCGTTAGAACTTGCCCTATTTCTACTTGCCGGACCAAGAAGGTAGTTGATAGGAAAAGAATTATCAACATAGATTTAGTATACACTATCTAATAGGCTAGTTTCGATTGGTGCGAAGTAGTAACTAAGTGATACGTTGAATATGATGCTTAATATGAGGTAAAATGTAAGGGTTAGTAATTTGAACACATGTAGCCGGACCAAGGTACGGAGTGAAATTCTCTAGTTGCCGGACCAAGAAATTAGAGATATATAACTTACCACTTTGCATGCAAGACATTAGGAAAGAATTGTTATAGCTAGGATTACCACGTTATGAACCTATGGGGAACACTTACACCCTAGTTTCTCTCATCACTTGATAAATACCAAAGTTATAAACTTGCTAATTGTCTTACTTAGAAATAATTTAAACACTTTTGTTACATAAAAAAAAAACTATTTTAGTTATCTGTTTTCAGAAAGGACTTGATTAAATAGACGTAATCGTAGACTAAAATTAAGTCTAAACCATTTTTCCTCGTGGGATCGACCTCAACGTAACAATTAGGTTCTTTACTTGATACGACCGCTTATACTTCTTTAGGGAAGTATAATTTGAGCGTTTCAAGCATGTCCCAACAACTCAACTCAGTTAGAGGCTTTTAAGACATAATAGTAGAATCAACTTTAATTGTTAAGTTTATCTTTCAATTGTTATTAAACTCTTAGCATAGTTTATACAATAAAGACTAGTTGGGTATTCCCCACTTTAGTTATTCATGTTTTTGCTTCCGCATAGTACATGTTTTATTCAGTGATTCTCAGTATGCTCGATATATGCCAGACACATGGTTAGCTTGGGATCACTCGTGATCCTAGGTCTCGTGTTACGTCAAGGGTTAGCATCGGAGTGTGACATGTTAATTGACATTTTGGGATATGGATTGACTTGCCTACTTTGTAGGTTATGATAAGTACCAACCTGACTCAGCTATTCTAGTCATGACATTATTCTAACTCCCAAACTAGTAATCTAAGCATTTAAAATGAAACAGAGTCACAAAGAGTGATATACATGTCTATATATTCAATAGCAGTTCATTGTCTTTTCTTGATGAGTCCATTAGCCAGTCTCCTGTGGTAATAAAACAAACTACGACTATATAAGTTCATTTCTTTCATTGGTAATTGACACCATTAAAATTTAAAATGCATTGGTTTATTGACACCATTTTATATTGACATCATTGACTTGTGTTAGTATTATGACACCAATAGATTGTATTGGTATTTTGACACCATTAGCTTGTGTTAGTATGCAGGTGCCGAAATCGATGTCTTAAAAGTTTTTTCTGTTATGATATATGAATCATTTATAAACTTGAAAATGAAGAACCCTAGATTACTGTTCGAGAAAACTTAGAGCATAAGTTGCCTTATAATTTTGAGTGTTGGGCGAGTTTAGTCGACTGAATCCCCTTTAACTCCACTAAGGATAGGACAAAACATCATGGTATATGTGTTAAAAGAGTGAGGAAAGATCGAAACAATCTTTTTAAAAATTGTCAAACTTTCCACGAAGAAACCTATGGTCTATGGTTTGATCTATGGCCCCTGAATCCAAGTCAAAATTCTAGTATTTGAAGTTCAATTTATGATTCATGGATTTATCTACGACCCATAGATTGAATCTGTGAAACTCAGGTTCATAACTTTTTATTCCAAACTCAGATTAGCGACTTGTTGGTGGCCTTAGAAAACTCTTATACCCATAATTTAGTAAGTCACAAGGCACCCTACATCTTCATATTCTGATAGATAATCTAAACATAGAACTTATAAGGTGTTATAGAATAAGAGGGGTCAATTTTGTTGTGATTAAAAAAGAGAGGAAAAGGTGGAAAGTTGTATAAAGTGGGACTAATAAGTGTTGTCTAAGGGTGTGTTTGGTACGAAGGAAAATTTTTTTTTCATGGAAAATGTTTTCCTAGAAAATGTTTTTCCTGGAAAATAAGTAGATTTTGGACTTATTTTCTCATGTTTGGTTGGTGAGTAGAAAATATATTTCGGAAATGATTTTTAGTGTTTAATTTATGTAAGAAAAATGCTTTTGAGGAACATCTTTTATTTTTACTAGAGTAGAAAATAATTTATGAAATTGAAAATATTTTTAAAAAATAATTTTTTTTGGTGTGGTGGGTGTGGGGTGTGGGTGGGTGGGTGGGAGGGTAGTGGGGATGGGGGCCGGGAAGGGGGTGGGAGTGAGAAAATAAAAATTTGAAGTTGATAGTATTTTTAAAAAGCAAAATTAATTTTTTGGGGGGTGGGCTGGTATGGGTGGGTAGGGGGGAGGTAGGAGTTTAAAAATAAAAATTTGAAGTTGAAAATATTTTTAAAAAGCAAAATTAATTTTTTGGGGAGGGGGTTGGGGGGAGGGTGGTCAGGGATCGGGTGAAAAAATAAAATTTTACAATTGAAAATATTTTTTTTTAAATTGATGTATTTTCCAAAAAAAATGTAATTTGAAATTGGAGGAGAGCTTTGAAAAATGTTTTCCTTAATTTTTTAAGGGAAGTCATTTTCCTTAATTTTGAGGAAAATGAATTGATTTGGAAAACATTTTTCCAGAACTTTTGTCCCAACCAAACATGAGAAAATTGAAAAACATTTTCTAGAAAATGTTTTCCTTCATACCAAACACACTCTAAATTTAATATTTTTCCTCCATATACGAGACCATCTACTCTCCTAAATGAAACTTTAGTTCCAAACATGGCTTGTGGAAGTTTCATTCATGTGTGCATGGGTTATGTTGGATTAATAGTTACACTACGAAAAAATATCTCAAATTGCCAATCGATTTTATTAACAATTTAAGTTGGTTAGTATTCTGTTAGGTTATTAGCATTTTAATATTAATATTTAACATATTAAATTGCTTTATTTTGGAGTTATAAGAATGAACATTGTAATGGATGACTTCTACATCATCCATTAGCATTGGTTATCCATCAATGTATTTCATTCTTAATTCCTCCATTACTCCCTTTGTAACCTATGTAACATATGTAACTCCCTTTGTAACATATGTAACCTATGTAACTCCCATTGTAACCTATGTAACTCCTAAGGCCATTATCTTCACTATTTACTACCTCCATTATCTTCCTATTCATTGCTAGGAAGACTTTTTGTAGTATAAATAGTGGTAGTCTTCATTTGGTTTTAGAGACATACAATTCATAAGAGAAAACAAAGAGTGAAAGAGTTAGTCTAAAGAGAGTTCTTATTAGTTGAAGGGAGGTGTTCTTTTTTGTGGAGCTTTGGACTCAACTCTTGTCCAGAGTTGTTGAGTTATACTTTGTGAAGGCTGTTGTATCCTGGAGGGGACAGTCAAAGAGGAGTACTGCTGGACCGGTGAAAACATTTGCTGCAGTGGGCTTGAATCTCCTAAAGAGAGCGAGATATCCGCGCCTCAGCCTGAAGAGATTACTTTCTTCATTTTATTTTCAATTGTAATCTTGCAATTTTATTATCTTGTAAGTTTTTTCTCTAACAATTTTAAGGAGATTCAAAGATGGCTACAATTGAAAAAACCGCGGATGTCAAGATGGGAGATCTTAACAAGCCATTTCGGTTCAATGGTAACCATTTCAAGAGATGGAAGGGTAAAGTACTTTTCTACTTAAGTCTTCTCAATGTTTCCTACGTTTTAACCGAGAAGAATCCAAATAAAGAAGACATCACCACTATGAATGATCATGAAACTATTTCTCATCTAGAGAAAGTGGAAAAGTACGATGGTGATTCCTATAAGTGTCGGTATTATCTTCTTAATTGTCTATCTGATAATTTTTATGATTATTATGATAGAACTTACTCTAGTGCAAAGAAAATTTGGAAGGCATTGCAGAGTAAGTATGATACCGAAGAGGCTAGAGCGAAAAAATATGCAGCTAGTAGATTTTTTCGTTTCCAAATGGTGGACAACAAATCAATGGAAGATCAAGCTCAAGACTTCATCATGATTGTTGGAGAGCTTAGGTCCGAAGAGGTTAAAATTGGAGATAACCTTATTGTTTGTGGCATAGTGGATAAACTTCCACCTTCTTGGAAGGAATTTCAAAAAACTATGCGCCACAAACAAAAGGAAACCTCTCTTGAAACCTTGATATGAAAATCCGCATGGAAGAAGAAGCAAGAGGCCAAGATGCACTTTTACAAACAGAAGAGAACAACATCACATCGAAGGTAAATTTAATTACTTCGAATAATGCTAATCCTGAAACTCACAAAAATACTTCTTTAAAGCCTAAGAAGAAAAAATTCAAGAAAAATAATGGTAGACCTCCCAAGAAAAATAATGGTGAAAATCACCAAGCACAAAATCAACAAGTTCAAGAAAAGGGACCATGCTTTGTTTGTGGCAAGAGTGGGCATATTGCTCGATTTTGCAGATTCCAGAAACGTGGTCCTAACCCTCAGGCAAACGTTACCGAAGAACCTTTTGTGGCGGTGATTACCGACATAAATATGGTTGAGAATGTTGATGGATGGTGGGCTGATTCTAGTGCAAACCGTCATGTCTTTTATGACAAAGACTGGTTTAAAAAATATACTCATTTTGAGGAGCCCAAAATCTTCATGCTTGGTGATGCTCACACTACTCAAGTTCTTGGAAAGGGAGATGTTGAATTGTTTTTTACTTCTAGAAGGATATTAACATTGAAAGATGTACTTTATACTCCTTCTATGAGGAAAAATTTGATGTCTAGTTTTCTTCTTAATAAAGCAGGCTTTAAACAGATTATAGAATCTGATTAATATGTAATAGTGAAGAAAGGTATTTTTGTGGGGAAGGGGTATGCATGTGATGGGATGTTTAAGTTGAATCTTGAAATGAATAAAACTTCTACTTCTGTTTATATGCTTTCTTCTACTAATTTTTGGCAAGCTCGTTTGTGTCATATTAACGATCGTTATGTTGGAATCATGAGTAGTTTAGGATTAATCCCAATGTTTAAAAAGAATTTTGAAAAGTGTGAGGCTTGTAGTAAAGCCAAGATCACTAAAAGGCCTCATTTTCAAGTTGAAAGAAAAACTGATTTGTTAGAATTAGTTCATACTGATATTTGTGAACTTGGTGGAATTCTAACTCGTGGAGGTAATAGATATTTTATCACTTTCATTGATGATTTTTCTAAGTTTACATATGTTTACTTGATGAAAAATAAAAGTGATGCTTTTGAAAATTTCAAAGCTTATCTCAATGAGGTTGAAAATCAGTTTGGAAGAAAAATAAAAAGAATTAGAAGTGATAGAGGCCGTGAATATGAATCAAATGAGTTTAATTCTTTTGTTAGATCATTGGGAATAATTCATGAAACTACTCCTCCTTACTCTCCTTCGTCTAATGGAGTAGCAGAAAGGAAAAACAGAACTTTGGTTGAATTGACTAATGTCATGCTAATTGAGTCACATGCACCTTTAAATTTTTGGGGTGAAACTATCTTAAATGCTTGTTATGTGTTGAATCGTGTGCCTCATAAAAAGTCTAAATTGACACCTTTTTTGAATTGTGGAAAGGTTACAAGCCAAGTTTGGGATATCTAAGAGTTTGGGGTTGTCTAGCCTTTGTGAGGCTAATGGATCCCAAGATTATAAAGTTGGGATATCTAAGAGTTTAGTTATGCTTCAAATAGTACAACCTATAGATTTTTTAATCTTGAAGATAATATTGTAATAGAATCTGGTGATGCTATTTTTCATGAAAATAAATTTCCTTTCGATACTAAAAATAGTGGGGGTCAAAGGATTGAACAAAATATTTTGTCACTACCTAGTTCTTCTACTTCAACTTTGAAAAATAAAGAAGTTGTTGATTTTGAGTTAAGAAGAAGTAAAAGATCTAGAGTAGAAAAAGATTTTGGTCCTGATTTTTATGTGTTTAATGTTGAAAATGACCCTCTAACTTTGAAAGAAACATTATCTTCACATGATTCTGCTTTTTGGAAAGAGGCTGTAAATAATGAAATGGAATCTCTAATTTCTAATAAAACTTGGAAGTTAGTTGATTTACCACCGGGTTGTAAAACAATTGGTTGTAAATGGGTCTTACGGAAAAAGTTGAAACCGGATGGAACTATTGATAAATACAAAGCTAGGCTAGTTGCAAAAGGTTTTAAACAACTAGAAGGCCTAGAATTTTTTGATACTTTTTCTCCGGTAACAAGAATTACATCCATTAGACTTTTAGTTGCTATGGCTGCAATTTTTGATTTGCAAATTCATCAAATGGATGTAAAAACTGCTTTTCTAAATGGAGACCTAAATGCAGAAATTTATATAGACCAACCCGAGTGTTTTGTTGAAGCAGGCCAAGAAAGCAAAGTATGTAAACTTACTAAATCCCTATGGTTTGAAACAGGCACCAAAGCAATGGCATGAAAAGTTTGATTCCTACATGATTGAAAATGGTTTTAAAACAAATGAGTGTGATAAGTGCATATATCATAAGTCTTGGAATAATTCACATGTGATCATTTGCCTATATGTTGATGATTGTTGATCTTTGGCTCTAACATGAATGTTATTGATGAAGCTAAAAATGTTCTTAGAAGCCATTTTGATATGAAAGATCTTGGTGAGGCAAATTTTATTCTTGGAATAAAAATAACAAGAACATGTGAGGGGATTTTCCTTGACCAGTCACATATGTTGAGAAAATATTGAAAAAATATAACTTTCATGATTGCAAGCATGTTGCTACTCCTTTTGATTCAAGTGTTCACTTATTTCCTGTTGAAAGTGAAAATGATGTAATAAATCAAAAGGAATATGCTAGTATAATAGGAAGTTTGAGATATGGGACTGATTGCACTAGGCCTGATATTGCATATGCAGTAGGAGTACTTGGCAGGTTTACAAGCAAGCCAGGTAATGAACATGGGCATGCTATAACAAGAGTTATGAGATATTTAATTGGAATGAAAAATTGTGGTTTGTTCTATAAAAAAATATCCTGCTGTACTTGAAGGCTTTTGTGATGCGGATTGGAAACTTTGTCAGGTGATTCCTGTTCTACAACTGGTTATGTCTTTACTTTAGGTGGTGGTGCTGTTTGTTGGAGATCAAAAAAGCAAACTATAATTGCTAACTCTACCATGGAGGCTGAACTAATTGCTTTTGCTTCAGCTAGTGAGGAAGCGAATTGGTTAAGAGATTTATTGTTTCAAATTCCTTATTTTGAAAAAACCAATTCCTCCTATTTTAATTCATTGTGATAGCACCGCTGCAATTGGTAGAGTTCAAAACCGTTATTACAACGGTAAATCCAGACCTATAAGGAGGAAACACAGTAATGTAAGATCGTATTTGACAAATGGTACCATTAATGTTGATTATGTCAAATCTTGTGATAATCTTGCTGATCCTCTTACGAAGGCCTTAACAAGAGAAAAGGTCTGGAGCACATCGAGGGGGATGGGATTGAAGCCTACAAATTCTTGAGTCATATATGAGGAAACCCAACCTGGGGACTAGAGATCCTATAACCAGGTTCAAAGGGAAAAACTAATCATATGATGACTTGTTGTGAAAAATGCACTATTTTTTTTCCCTCCCTATGATGTAAGTGCATTATTTCCTGTAGTTTCTGAAGGTTGAGTTGATAAAACTCTTAATGAATATCTGTAGCCCGTATGGGTGGAGTGTTAATCTTACAGGAGCACTCTCGACAGATTTCACCTATGTGATGTGTGGAAGTAGGTCGCTTCCTATGAGAATGGGGCTTATTCTCAAATGCACTCATGAAACCGGGATAGCACATGGCCATAACGTGCTGGCTGTTAAAGCTCATGTCAACACCTTGATTATTATGTGTGAGCAGTGATATTTTATTTCCCTAAAGCAGTCATAGTTCAAGTCTAAGACCACTACGACTCTGGAGTAAAAGTTACTGTTTCACTAAGTGGAGGTTCAATGCAGAGCACACCTTCATTATGCATGGTAGTCTTCCTTCAACTGATATACTCTCTTATCTAAATATTAAAATGAGTGGGGGATTGTTAGGTTATTAGCATTTTAATATTAATATTTAACATATTAAATTGCTTTATTTTGGAGTTATAAGAATGAACATTGTAATGGATGACTTCTACATCATCCATTAGCATTGGTTATCCATCAATGTATTTCATTCTTAATTCCTCCATTACTCCCTTTGTAACCTATGTAACATATGTAACTCCCTTTGTAACATATGTAACATATGTAACTCCCATTGTAACTTATGTAACCTATGTAACTCCCATTGTAACCTATGTAACTCCTAAGGCCATTATCTTCACTATTTACTACCTCCATTATCTTCCTATTCATTGCTAGGAAGACTTTTGTAGTATAAATAGTGGTAGTCTTCATTTGGTTTTAGAGACATACAATTCATCAGAGAAAACAAAGAGTGAAAGAGTTAGTCTAAAGAGAGTTCTTATTAGTTGAAGGGAGGTGTTCTTTTTTGTGGAGCTTTGGACTCAACTCTTGTCCCGAGTTGTTGAGTTATACTTTGTGAAGGCTGTTGTATCCTAGAGGGGACAAGTCAAAGAGGACTACTGTTGGACCGGTGAAAACATTTGCTGCAGTGGGCTTGAATCTCCTTAAAGAGAGCGATATATCCGCGCCTCAGTCTGAAGAGATTACTTTCTTCATTTTATTTTCAATTGTAATCTTGCAATTTTATTATCTTGTAAGTTTTTTCTCTAACATATTCTATTGATAAATTACCAACATATTTCTAACTAAATTATATTTTGAAACTTAACAACGAAAATGAGACATTACCAATCAAAAAGATTACTAACTAAGTATTTTAGTTGGTAAATACGGAGGAAAAAAGTGGCACCAAATTTAGCAACATTTGTCAATGAATTACCAACTGAAATATTACTAACACACACCTTTTGTTGGTAATATTTCCAATAAAGTGGTAAATCGGTTGGTAAATATGACAAAAAAGATTGTTTATATGATTTATTTATATAATACTAATAAAGTACTAACCAAACATTTACCAACGGCAAAATTGTGTTGCTAAATTTACCAACCAAATATAAATGTGTTGATAAATTTGTAATGAAATGTAATTTGTTGGTAAACTTGCTAATCAATATTCAATTAGTTGGAAATTTTGCCAACGAATAAATATTGTCGTTAGTAAATTATTGACATCAATAAATTAATTGGTTATATTTCAACTGATCATAAATTTATTGGTAAAATTTACTAACATATTAATTATTAGTTGGTAATATATTACATATGAATGTTTAGTTGAATAGTAATTATTACCAACTGCGATAAGATATGTTGGTAAATTATTAATTACTAACTCATATTTAAATAGTTGGTAAATTTACCAATTGAAACTTAATATTTTAGTATATAAGCGCTAGTGTTGAGGTTTTCATATTTAGCTTGTGTCATTAGACGTTTTAACTTTTAACTTTTAGCCAAAAATTGAATTTGGTCAATTTTTTTGGTAAACGTGCTCAGACTAAAACTATATCAGTTTCATTAGCTTTGAAAGGTCATTTTTTTTTATCTTGGTGAAAGGTTGGTTCAAATTTTGAGGCTTCCGTTTTTTGTTTGTGTCATTAGGTGTTTTAAATATTATGTTTTGGCCAAAATTTGATTTTGGTCAATATTTTTGTGAACGCACTGAGATGAGAATTTTGTCATCGTTATTAACTTCAATGGTCATTTTTTATATAATAGGATGGTGGGATCGGGTTTTGAGATTTTCATTTTTATTGTGTGTCGTAAGGTGTTTTAACTTTCGGAAAAGGGGCCTAAAATACCTTCGAAGTATTGGAAATGATACAAAATTACCCTTCATCCACCTATTGGCTCCAAAATGCCCTTTTAATCCACCTATTTGCTCCAAAATACCCTTGTCATCCACCTTTGGGTTCAAAATTGACCACTTATTTAACGGTTTAAAAATAAAATTGTTTAAATATTTTTTAAAATACTTGGCGCTCAACTATTGGTTATAATTTAATTTATTAATATAATTTTTAAACTAATCCACTGTCCACTCATTACTAACTAAACCTGACCCAATTAATAAACCAATTATAATATCAAAATTGTCATAAGCATTACTAAAACACGACGAAATTATTGGATCCTATGACATACAAAATTATTTGAGTCCGAATCAAGCCCAATTAAGTTTAATTTGACCCGCTTATTCAGGAGGACACTTTCAATAGAATTCTCTTTCAAGCTTGAATTCGAAATTTATGATTAAAGGTAAAGAAGTAGTACATCCTGAATTAATTCATGCATTTTTTTTAAATATAATTTTATAAATATTTATGATTTGTTTTAAAACCTTTAATATATTATATTTAAAAAAGTTATTTATGAAATAACATCACATAATTGAGACGAAAGAATAATTAAGATGAATATAGTCAGACTTTTAAATTTATCGATAGTTTTTATTTTAACACTCGAATGTATGACAATTACTTCTATATCTATTTTCGCATCAAATTTTCAAACACTCATTTGGTAGTAGCTTTTCTGTTTTTATATTAGTAATATGACGGGTTTATTAATTTGGTGGGTTTAATTAGTAATGAGTGGATAGTGGATTGATTTATAAATTATACTAATAAGTTAAATTATTACAAATAGTTGAGTGTCATGTATTTTAAAAAATATATATAAATAGTTTAAATTTAAAATCGTTAAATAAGTGGCCAATTTTGAACTCAAAGGTGGATGACAAGGGTATTTTGGAGCCAATAGGTAGGTGGGAAGGATGTTTTGGAGCCAATCGGTGGATGAAGGGTAATTTTGTACTATTTCCAATACTTCGAGGGTATTTTTGAGGCCCTTTTCCATTTACAAGGGCCTAAAATACCCTTAAAATATTGAAAAGTATACAAAATTACCCTTCATCCATCTATTGGCTCCAAAATGTCATTTTCATCCACCTATTGGCTCCAAAAAAACATTTTCATCCACCTATTGGCTCCAAAATACCCTTGTCATCCACCTTTGGATTCAAAATTGACCACTTTTTTAATTGTTATAAAATTAAAACTCTTTAAATATTTTTAAAAATACTTGGCGTTCAACTATTAATTATAATTATAATTTATTAATATAATTTATAAACCAACCCACTACCCACTCATTACTATCTAAATCTCACCCAATTAATAATTCAATTATAATATCAAAATCGTCATAAACACTACTAAAACACGATGACATTATAGATTCCTGAAAATGACATTCATAATTATTCGAGTCCGAATCGAAGCCCCAATTAAATTTAGGTTGAGCCGCTTATTTAGGAGGACACTTCCTTTCAAAATTGAATGGGAAATTTATGATTAAAGGTAAAGAAGTAATACATCTCGAATTAATTCATTCACTTTTTTTAAAATATAATTTTATAAATATTTATGATTTGTTTTAAAACTTAATATATTATTTTGAAAAAAATAGTTACATATAAAGTAACATCACATAATTGAGACGTAAGAATAATTGAGATGAACATAGTCAGACTTTTAAGTTTATCGGTGATTTTTATTTAGCAACTTGAATGTTTGATAATTTACTTCTATAATTTTTAAAAACACTAAATTGGCAGTAGCTTGCATTAATAATGTCACGGGTTCATTAATTTAGAGGAATTTAATTAGTAATAGGGTAGGTAGTGGATTGATTTATAAATTATACTAATCAGTTAAATTATAACAAAGTTGAGCGCCACGTATTTTAAAAAATATTTAAATAGTTTCAATATAAAACCGTTAAATAAGTGGTCAATTTTGAACCAAAAGGTGGATGACAAGGGTATTTTGGACCCAATATATGGGTGGAAAGGGCATTTTGGAGTCAATAGATGAATAGAGGGTAATTTTGTACCATTTCCAATACATTGAAAAAATTTTAGGCCCTTTTCCGAATAAATAATTACATGAGTAATATATGAAAAATTAAATTAATGTTTTTTTTTAATTTAATACGATGGACAATTAATATGAAACAATTATTTTTAACAAAATGATCAATAACCTAGAGCACGGTTTGCTTGTATACCAATATGCTATTACGACATACCAAAGACCGCTAATTGGTTCGGGGGTTGCTCAGGAGCTTAGTCGTTCAAACATCAATGATAAGACTTTAAGGCGAAGAAACCAATCCTCCCGACTCGTTCCTATGTCTTTTCTTGATGAGAAAGTACACATACTATATACTCTGGTAAATAACTATGTGAAGTAATAGGACTCAACAATTTGCAAGCGACTTTATCTTCCAACGGAGTGGGAAAGAGGTTGCATCTTTTGTATTTGCAAAAAAAGAGAGAACAATTTGTGAAATGTTAAAAGAAAGCAAAAGGAGTAAAAGTAGATGAAAAAGTTGACAAAAACAAAAGATATCAAATCAAACACTTTCTAAACGTAGGTCTGTGGCTCTCTTTTGTATAATAGTTGGAAAGATGTAGACATTTGATTATTTTTTTTTAATTAAGATGTAAGAAAGCCAAAGGTAATGGGAGGTCCACCATGAGAAAGTATGAAAATAATACTTCTCCAATGCCCTTTCTTATTCTCAAGTGATCATGAATGACATGTGTGCGGTGGAGACCCCCCTTATATTCTGTCACTCTCTCAACTTTACATATCCAAACTAACTTTACATTTATTATTGTTACTTTTATAATTAACTAGTTTCACGACACAAGCGTTGCATGTGTGTATCGTATCATATAGTATACGATATGGTGAAATTGAATTAAAATTATTAGATTAAAGTTTTTTAGTAAATAATTATAATTGAAAGAACATAAAAGGAAAGTACTTTTAATTGATTAATATAAACTATCGTAGAGTTATTTTTTGAGATCAAAATGGTCAGATATCAATAAAACATTTCAAAATACATTCAAGTTTCAAAAAAGGAGAGAAGGTGACATTTTTTTTTTGTAGTATTGACTTTTATTTCGCTTAATTTTGTAAACAAATTTAACGAATTAAATAGAAAAAAAATATTTATTTGAAAAAGGTCACCTATAGCCTTTTCTATTTGAGGTTATGATCATGAATGATGAACACCATCTAATACAATTTTTCTCTTAATTATTCATACTTGTAATTTAGTATGCGTATAGTATTAATAGGGATTATTATAAATATTTCAATAATTTATCTTTATACGGATATATTTTTTATAAAATATTATTACACAATTAATATTTGAGTAAGGCTATTACAGAAAGATTTTTTTTTTTTACAAAAAAATATTACTTTTTATAGTGAATATCAATATTGTTATAAGTATAATGTTAAGAGACAAAATCGAAAACATCAGACATTATTTCTAAAGAAAATTGGAAATGTCGTTACAATGAATGATGGTTAATAGAGATTTGCGTGTATGTCTAATATTTAGTTTGACCGATTTTTTTAAAAATATTATTACACAATTAATATTTGAGTAAGGCTATTACAGAAAGATTTTTTTTTTTTACAAAAAAATATTACTTTTTATAGTGAATATCAATATTGTTATAAGTATAATGTTAAGAGACAAAATCGAAAACATCAGACATTATTTCTAAAGAAAATTGGAAATGTCGTTACAATGAATGATGGTTAATAGAGATTTGCGTGTATGTCTAATATTTAGTTTGACCGATTTTTTTAAAAATATATATATGTCAGTAGCATAATTTAATGTCAATATATGAACAACAACAACTATGGTGAAAAATATTTCATTTCATAAGTTTCTACCTTTTCTTTGCAAAATTGTAGTCTTCTCCTTTTTTTGCCGCATGCATATCATATAATTGTTGTCTAATGAAACTATCGTCTGGTATCTTATAGAATTTGTATCGTGATTAACATATTAAACTTTTTCAAGATAAAATCTAGTATATGAATAAAATTTAAACTATTATCTATAGAATCTTTAATTTTATTTAAGTTCACTTTTTGATCAATCACTATTTTCCTATATCTTTAGTAAGGAGCATATCTTGTGACATAACATTTTTTCAGATTAAAATAAACACAAAATAATAAAAAGTTCATACTTATTAAAATTTTTATACTCAATATAAATATAAAACATATATATATTATATATATATATATATATTATATATATATATATATATATATATATATAACTCATAGCCAACGGAAGAAGGAAGAAGAAGATATATGTACATTCTATATTCACTCTAGAGTTCCATTTGATTGAAATCTCTTGTCACCGGTACTCTATTTTCTCCGTTCATTTTTACAGAGATATCTACTAAAAATAGTTATTATCATGGTTATATTTATCAATTTATAAGTAAAAATGCAATCTATTTTTGAAATTATGGACTTAACATGAAAACTAATAATTTAATGGACTACGTTGATGCCCGTTATTTTAGAATAAATTGATGAAACTCTTTCGTTTGAGAGTAAAAAATAAAAACTGTAAAAAACAATAATGAGATATCTTACCCCAATCATGTGCTTTTTTTTGTATTTATTTGTTATTATTCTCTCTCCCACAACTTGATCTATTGATTTAATTTTAAAAATCCATAATGTGTGTATTCATCACTGTTTACTCATTATGTGAATACTAATTATTGAATTTTCTCTCCAATTAAAACATAAAAAAGTTAATTAAAGAAAAAAAACAAGAAAAAGAAATGAAAATCTTCACACACTGTATATAGAATTTTTTTGTGTGAAGCAAAGTTCATAACTAATTGGACCTTTCTATACTCTCATCTTTTCTTCTAGAAAGACAATACCTAAATTTCAAGGTTAAGAACTTCGCACAAAAATATCAAAGGATTAAGAATGAATCATTCATGAAAATTTTAAATGACTACAAATTGTAGCAAAAAAGAAATCTCCAAAAATTTATAAGGAATGAATGTGTAACACCCCATAAAAAAATTGAACTAAGACTCGAACCTTTCTTTGTAGTGAGTGAGATTTTATCAAAGAATTAAAAATTTCTTAAGTGTTAAGGTCATTAGATGTATCATCTCGAGTTCCCAAAAGAAATAAATTGAAAATAGCAAAATCTAAAATATTACAAGTTATGCTTAAGTTATGAGTTTTGAGTCAATTCGAACGACCATAAATCTTAGTACATGATTAGTTAGGTATGTGATAAGCTGGAAAATGGAAGGTATTTGAATAATCTTTCTAATTCCACCGACTTTTCTTATTTTCGAGTTCGCATGAGTAAGATATGCCTTTTTAAAGTTAAGTTATCCATTTAAAGAAAGTTACCCAAATATAGTGATGGGAATTTTGGTCTTTTCCTGACCAAATCAGATTTGATTCAATTTTAGTAAGGTTTTGAGGGTGTAATCCTATTAGGTTCATTTTTATAATCCTAATATACGACTAGAGTTTTAGTTGAGAGTTCAAGAAGAGAAAAGAGGAGAAAGGAGGAAGGAGCTAGGCGTTCGTCGAGGTTCTTGAGTTTTCTTGCGGATTTTTGTCATGGATTTAATCTCTAAGAGGAATGTAAGCTTCCATAGTGTTGGATTCATTCACTCACACGCCCATCATGAGTTTCTTTTGTGAATCTCCCATAAATAATGAGCAATTTAATTTCTTGATAAGTGTTCTTGAAGTCTCGATAAGTTTTGATGCAGATTCTGCTTAGGTCAAATTCAAACGAACATATCTCTTAGAATATAAAGAGTTACGTGAGACATAACCTATTAAATTTAATATGTTTGAATTAACTTTCCAACGCCATTAATTTTGTGTCAATCAATTCAAAAATTATGACTATTTAGTAACCTATATAGTGCTGTTACGATTAGTCGACGGGAAAACATTAAAAGAAGTTGTTATTTTTTTTTTACCTCCAAAAAAGTCCTATATGAATTTGTTGACTAATAAAAAGTTCAAAACAATCAAATTTTCATCTTTTAACCCATCATTCTCTTCTCTCTCAAACCCTAGGAAAAAACCCTAAGGAAGAATCAAAGTAGAAGACTCCATTCGAGACTCTTTCAGTCTTTTTCTAAATTCTTCTTTAAGGTAAGTCTTTCTCCAAGAATTTCATTTTTTTCAGCTCAAAATCTTCCATACAATTATGAATCAGTAATGAAAATCATAATTCTTCAAGAAACTAATTCAAGATTCTCAAGAAAAGTTTTGTTGATCGTTTACCTTCAAGTTATGGTTTCAAGGATTTTAATCAAGTTATTCTCCAATATTCTTAAAAAACTTTTTCCTTTCAGGTATGTAAGGCTATCATAGTGTTGGACTAGTTCGTTATATTCCTAATTATCGAATTGCTATATTGTTATTAATGTCCTTCATATCATGAATCATAACTCTTGAATTCATAATTTATAATTCAAATTTAAGAAAGAGTTAAAGAGTAGAGCTCAAGAAAGTCTTTGAGTTCAATTGTGAATCCTTTGAGATCAACCTTCAATTTGAGATAAGTCTTGAAGAAGTAAGTATGAGAAGTAGAAGAATCGTATACATGAATTCCATATTTTTATTTAGACCCTCAAGTCGAGTTGTTCATACCCATAAATTCCACATGAACTTAATAAGTTGAGTGTCATTGAGAGGAGTCGTATCTTCAAGTTCTAAGTCTTGAGTAATTAGTTTCTAACCCTTTTGAGATTACATTCCTAATCATGGGGATATTACAGGTTATCCATAAAGTCCTTGAGTTGAGTTTTTCATGCCCATATTCCGCTTGAATCCTATGACTCAAACATTTTTGAGATGAAGTAGTATCAGAAGTCCTTGAGTTGAGATTGTTCATGCCCATTATTCCGCATGAACCCTCTGCGTTGAGTATTTTTTAAATGAGTTATTTTTGTTAAAGTTCTTGAGTTATGAGTTGTTGAGTCCTGAGTATTGTGTTCTATGTGTGGTTATTGAAAATCTTAAAATTGAGTCGTTTACGTCTATAATTCGACATGAACTTTATTCTGAGAAGTCTTTTACAATTTCTTAAAAACATTTTAAGACTTGAGCACTTGAGTAGAGAAAGAATAGAGTAGATTTCATTTTCTTTAAAATGATATATGAGAACTAAGTATTCCCAAGAGTAAATGTTTTCACTTTTTAAAGAGGAGGAAACTGAGATTTCTGAAAGAGTTTTGATCAAGTTGAGTAACATCTCTTTTTAGAGAAAGATTTTGAGTAATAATCTCAAACGAGAGAAAGAGTTATGTTTTTAATCATATGAGTTGAGTACATTGTGGGAGTAATATTGTGCACTAATATGGGGATGAGTTCAAATAACTGAAGTCTCCATAAATCATGTAGCCAACGTGGGTAGAAAGGATCATACTTTTTAGATGATTCCTTAGTGCACAAACTAGTGGATCCACTTGTTTAGAGGTCTTATACCTTAACAACTTATATGGTAGTTCTGGCAGCATGAGTGAGATGTTGTATAGGATAGTTCTGGCAGCATGGGTGAGATGTTGTATCATCATATAGCTCATAGTGATGGTTGTTGGTTAGATAAACTCTCATATAGTTATATTAAATTTGTATATACACACCGAGTATTATTGTTTTATTTAATGCATAGAGTTGCTATCTACATTTTTATAGTTTTTCATATTTATTGCATCTTTTACCATTGATTTATCCTTGAGTATAATGAGTTGAGTATTTCGAGTTGAGTACCTTTCAGTTGAGTATCTAATCTTTGAGTTGAGTAACTTATTCTTGAGTTTAGTTTAGTTGAGTGAGTTGAGAAGAGGTAAGTATGTTTCCTTTTTATTAAGTTCAAGCTTATGTTTATGCTTTGTAGTTTCGCTTTCACGTACTGAGTCATATGGTCTGCATCGTTTCATGATGCATATACAGGTATTCATGGTCATCAACAGGAGCTTTTTGATACTACATGGAGTATCGAGTTAGCTATGGTGAGCCTCCTTGCTTCCGAAGGATTTCCTTTACTTTTCAGTTTTGTCCACATGTTGTGGGTCTTGTCCCGACTTCCATCTTTGTCATTTAGAGTTTTCATAGATAGACAATAGAGTTTCAGAAGTCTGATCATTTATTTTGTTAAATGTTTTAAAGACTTAAGTTGTCTATTTTATGGCGAGTTGAATATATTATTTTTTGTTCAGAATAAATCTTCTGAGTTAAACCTTTATATTTGAGTTATTGATTTGATATATTCAGTTTTAAGGTTTGTATGCTTGAGTTAGTATTCTGTTTGTAGTCAGCCAGGATAGAGATTCGCTTGGGAACTAACAATGGTTATCTAGTGTCGGCCACTCCAGGGTGCAGCCTTGGTTAGTGACAAAACTATTGTGATTTATGACCGAAGAAACATGAAGATTGAAGTTGTTGTGATTGTAGGAAAATAAGTCTTTTTATTAATAAATAAAATATGTAGTTTAATTTAAAGGATATTAATGATGTAATATGATACAAAATAATATTGAAGTACGTATGTGATGAAAACCATAAGAGGAAAGTACGAGTGTGACTTGATGAATGATTTGCTACAATTTGTTCACCAATTTTTTCTTATGTGGTATCTCAAATTTTATTGAATTTTGAACTTAATCAAATATTGCAAATAAAACTTGATATTTTTTTAAGAAGAAGAAGAGTATAAAAACTAAAAAAATTGTAGTTTAAAAGTGAGATGAAACGCTTCTATTTATAGCTAACAAATAGTAGTACGAATATGTGCAAATTGTGCCTTATCAGAAATGTCACAACCCTTCGAAAAGTCACGGATCATCTGAAAAGTCATTGCTTATCGAAAAATAACTCATCAAGAAAGGCACAACCCTTTGAAGAAATTACAACCCATCGAAAAAGTCACAACTCATCAGAAATATCACAACCCGTCACAACAACCCTTTGAAAAGTCACAACCTTTTAATGTAAAAAGATATCTACTTTTAATATAATACAATTAATTGCATAAATAAATAAAATAAATTGAGTATTTTTAATTAGAGTATTATAGTACTAGTATACGTTTCCGTGCGTTGCCCGAATATTTAAATTTTTTTTAAATAACTAGTACAAATTATTATTGAGTAAAAAAATGTGTGTATAACATATATAATGTTTTCATTTTATATATACAATAATAAGTGTATATTCTTCAAAGACATAGAATGTTATTCTAACAACTTCTCCCTCTTCAAGTATAATGAAGATTAATAGAGTATGTTGCGTGTGTTGTGTTAACTAATTAAATTATAGATTCATAAATCAATCTAAAATCTATTATTAAGAATTTTGTCTCTAATTTTAGTAAAAATTTTAAATATATTTATAAAGCATGTTGACCTCTTTAGCACACTCATTTCTCGTTAAAACCTGCAAAATAAATTAATTTTCATTTAATCTAACACAATTTCATACAATTAAAATGCACAAAATACTGAATACAAGTGATCAATTACATAATAGATACTACAATCAAATCAATAGATATCACCATTCTTTTCAAATAAAGTTAATATTATACCACACAAAAATAAATTATACTCAATGGAAAGACAAAAAAAGGAAAGATGCAAAAAGTGGACCATCTTACACTCCTTTGATTTATTATAATTTTTTAAATATCTTTTTTATGGATTTTTAGATTTGTTTAGCCTTTAAAAATGTTGTAGATTTTATTCTTTAGTAAATACGTATAACCTACTATGGCAAATAATTTTAGATTTTAGTACTAAAACTTTTAAACTAAATTTATATAAATAAATAATATATTATTTTAAATAATAATTAGATAAATTTTATAAGTTATAAGCACCACCAACATGCTATTATGAGTATAACGTGGAAATATACAGTGGCGTACTCAAATAAATCATGAAGTGTGTTCAAAAATTGAATAGGTAAATAAAATATTTAATGAATGACTGCACTAAAAATATGTAAATCAAACTATGTGACATTAGTGATTAATTTTTTTAATAAAAAAATATACCAAAAAAATTATAATCAACTACATGATATTTAGTTTTAATATTCATGTTTATTTAATAGGATGTGAATGGACAAAGAAAAAAACAGAGAATTTAATTTAGAATGAATCTCTTTTATGCTTTTAATAATTGAACATGAAAAATAAAAAGTAGAACTAAACGAGTGTTACTATAAGAAATTTTATATGAAGCCTTTTTCATTTTTAGTAGCTTTATAGAAAAATTATATAAATAGGATTTGCTTATTAAATTTAAATTAAATAATTTCTTTTGAATTTTGTTTAAATTTTAAAAAAAATCAAAAGTCGAATCAATTGGCAACTCAACTTTTTTTCTCTTAATTAATTTAATAGATAATATTGAACTTTTTTCTCTTAATTAATTTAATAGATAATACTAATTTTTGAATTATTTTAAAAATAAAAGATTTATTAATAATGATTTAGGCATTAATTAGGAGCCTTTTAAAAATTTCTCTTAGTTCATTTAATTGATAATATTATTTTTTAAATTATTTTAAAAATAAAACATCTATTAATTATGATTTAGACTTTAATTAGGAACCTTTTTAAAAAATAAAAAGATAATAGGTTTTTTGAATTATTTTTAGAATCAAAGATCTATTAATTATGATTTAGGCGTTAATTAGGAACCTTTTTAAAATGTATAAAGAATAATGTAGATAGAGGGAATCGAATCAGCACGTAACTAGTTGTGCACGCCTCAACATTGAAAAATCCAATTAGGTTATGACACTTTAATGTAATTTTAGGGGGTTCAAAATATCTTATTGTATCATCTATTATATTATTTTACTAATATAATATCAGGTCGCTCTTGCCTATGATTTTTAGGCCATTGCCTTAGGCCTCCAATTTTTGGGGGCCTCAAATTCTATAAATAAAAAAATATGTTTAATATTTCATGAAAAATTAATAATTCATAATAAAAAGTATATATATAAATATATATCTTTGCTAACACTCACATTTTTTAAAATCATTTTAACTCCTTATGCACTTTATTTCTTCAAATCTTTTATTGTTAGAGTAATATTCTGTGAAAAATATGAATCAATAGCTAAAAGTTTTTAACAAAGTAAATTACAAATATTTTTTTATTTTTTCATAATTTTTGTATTAAAGTAAGATATAGATCAAGTTATCAACTTTATGAATTAGATTCAATAACTCTAACTCTTTCTTTATTTAAAATTTATCAATTTATTGCTTATAGAACTATATTTCAATTCATATAATAATTTTCTCAATAAAAAGGATGTTTTCAATGTGAATTGATAAAATCTTGCTTAAAAATAATATTTGAATAAGTATTGAGAAAATCATTTATAAAAAATATATTTAATAACAGATAGTATAAATACTAGTATTAAATAATATTAGTATTTACTGTGTACTAATCCTAGTCCTATTAGGATAGTACTCCTTAATCCTAGTCCTATTAGGATTAGTACTCCTTCCTATATCTCCTATATTATATCCCCCATATATTCCATTATTAGGTTAACACTTCAATACAATCAATATTCATTCATGGTATCAAGAGCCAGAAAACCTAGATCTTCTTTTCTCTAGGTTTTTTTCTCTCTTTAGGGCACCAATCGTTCCCTCTCTTCTCTTGGGCGGCGGCAGCCATGACAACCGAGGTGGATCCTCTCGATTCACTTCCTTCTGGCGTTAAACTCCATCTCAGGCATCTTCATGCCCTGATTCCCGAAAAATTATCAGACATAAATTACCCTACATGGAAAATCACCGTTCTTACAGCCCTTGAGGCCAATTACCTTCTCAAATACGTCGATGGAAGCACAGAACCGCCGCCGGCAGTCATCACCGCCACGGACAAATCAGAAAAAACCAATCCGGCCAATGCCGCCTGGAAAGCCGTGGATGGCCAGATCCGATCATGTTTGATTGCGGTCATCTCTCCCACGGTTCAGAAACATGTCCGATCCTACACAACTGCTTCAGCTCTGTGGACGGCCCTCGCAACACGCTATGAATCAATTTTCCACTCTTATATTTTTCAATTGCGTGATCGTCTCCACACAATTACCAAAGGCACGAAAACTATGGCTGAGTATTTTGACGAGGTCTCCACCATCATCACAGCCCTCGACACCGTGAACGAAATCATTCCCGAAAAAGATCTCGTCATGTGCGTCGTTCGGGGGCTCCCATCAGCTTACTCCTCCATTAAACAGGCGGTTTGCATCAGTCCAACGCCCATTGACCTGGCTACTCTCTCCTCGTGGCTAAAAAGTGAAGAAATCAACGTGGATCTGGAGAGCAAACTTCTTCTCTGAGAAGCCACTGTTATGGAGCCGGCCACCGCCCTCACCGCAAGCTAGAACTATCGCGGGGGGCGTGTTGGCGGCCGATAGGGGAGCCGCGGCGGCTACGGCAGAAACAGCGGAGGCCGCGGGCACGGCGGTCGGCAGGGCAGTCGTCCGCCGTACGACGGTCAGCAGCACGACAGCAACAACAGCCTGCACTCCTTTGGAAGCGGCTGGCAGTCATCTTCCAGCGGCGGGCAGGGCACTTACGAGCGGGATCGTCCAGCTTGTCAAATCTGTCAGAAAATAAGACACACCGCTGCTCGTTGCTGGTTTTGGTATGAGGAGAGCCGAAATAGTGATAACCGTGCCAATTATGCATCTCAAGCCGGCCCTTCTTCTGAATGGTTGTTGGATACTGGGGCCAACATGCACGTTACTTCTGATCTATCCAAGCTTAACGCTCCAAATCCATATCATGGCTCCAATGGTATTACTGTTGGCAATGGTGAGTCCCTTAATATCTCTCACACTGGCATGGGTACCATTAAAACCCCCACTGCTATCTTTCACCTAGGTAACCTTACCCACGCCCCTTCTATTAAATCCAATCTCCTTTCAGTTCACCAATTCACAAAAGACAATAATTGCTCACTCTTGTTCACCTCTAATGATTTTCAGATCCTAGACAATACTACCAAGAGAGTGATTTTTCAGGGCCCCTATGAGCATGGTCTGTACGTTCTTCCTGGCACAAGTTCGTCTGCCCACCTAGTTTCAGAAAGCGTTCATGTGGCTCCGGTGGCTCTTTCGGCTGATGGCCACAGTCTGTTGTGGCACAGTCGTCTGGGTCACCTGTCTACTCAAATAATAAATTCTTTAATGTCTCAATTAGGTTTTTCTTCCATTCATGTAAACAATTGTGACTCCTGTTCAATTGCTAAATCTCATAAATTACCTTTTACTTTATCTGAGAAGCGTACAACTACACATTTTCAACTTATTCATTCTGACCTATGGGGTCCTACTGCTGTTCCTTCATTTGCTGGCTTTCGCTATTATATTTGTTTTGTGGACGATTTTACAAAATACACTTGGTTGTACCCACTAAACACAAATCACAGGCATACACCACCTTTGTCACTTTTGAAAAAATGGTCAAAACACAATTCAATTCTCATATTAAACTTTTTTTGAAGTGACAGTGGAAAGAAATATGTCAATAACATCTTTGGCCAGTTTCTGCAATCCCTGGGAATAATACATCAAACCTCCTGTCCATACACTCCCGAACAGAATGGGGTGGCTGAGCGTAAGCATCGCCATCTCATTGAAACGGTGGTTACTCTTCTACATCAATCTCATCTCCCTGTCTCCTTTTGGGTAGAAGCTCTAGCCACCGCAAACCACCTCATTAACAGAATTCCCAGTCACACTCTCTCCAACAAATCACCCTATCAACTCCTTTACCAAGAACTTCCAATTATACCAACCTCCGCGTCTTTGGGTGTCTTGCCTACCCTTGGATACGCCCTCATATTACTCACAAATTACAACCCCCGTCCCGTCCTTGTATTTTTTTTGGGCTATCATCCTACCTCCAAGGGTTATCGCTGTCTTGACCCACAAACTCATAAA
The DNA here is from genome assembly GCA_027705065.1 of Solanum peruvianum. Taxonomy (NCBI): domain Eukaryota; kingdom Viridiplantae; phylum Streptophyta; class Magnoliopsida; order Solanales; family Solanaceae; genus Solanum; species Solanum peruvianum. Next base: position 36,741,458 of record JAKWJD010001760.1, on the reverse strand, counting down.
GTCTACATATCTCGTCATGTCAAATTTGTCAAAAATGAGTTTCCCTACGAGTCTATTTCCTCCTCCACAAACACATCATTCATTGGCATCCTTCCCCTTTTTCCAACATACTCACAGGGGTCCCTCACCACCTTCCCCCACACCTCCACCCACTACCCCAACCACCCCTCATCACCCCTTCGATCGTCACCCACAATACACCCGCAACCACCACACAACCACAAACCCAACCCGAACCACCCCATACCCACAACATCTCCAGCCCGATCCGTTTTGGGTCCTTCCCGGCCACCCCCGAATCACCACCGTCCGTGCCACCCCCCAATACTCATCCCATGTTAAACCCGTGGCAAAGCCGTATCTTTAAACCCAAAACCTTTCAGGCTACCATACTACCAATACACCCTTCCCGATAGTGAACCAACAACCTACTCTATTGCCTCAAAAAATGCTTATTGGGTCATGCTATGGATGACGAGTTTAAGACTTTGACTAATCAGAAAATTTGGGTTCTTGTACCTAAGCCCCATGGGCGGCAACCAGTGGGTTGTAAATGGGTGTACAAAATTAAACACAATGCGGATGGCAGTATTTCCAGGTACAAGGCTCGTTTGGTTGCTAAAGGCTACAATCAGGAGTATGGGCTTGATTACTCCGAGACATTCAGTCCTGTTTTTCGGAGGAAACCATTCGCCTTGGTACTGTCACTCGCCCGCGCAACAAATGGCTCATCAATCAGTTGGATGTTTCCAATGCTTTTTCTTCATGGTATGCTGATGAAACTATCTACATGACGCAACCACTGGGCTATAGTTGATCCCCGCTTCCCTCAACATGTTTGCGAACTCCAGAAGTCTCTGTATGGGCTCAAGCAAGCCCCCCGTGCTTGGTACACACGTCTGAAAATGTTCCTCCAGGGACTCGGCTTCACGTGTTGCGTACATGACACGAGTCGTTTTCTCGACATTCAGCACACGGTACAGTCATTCTTGTGTATATGTAGATGATATCATTATTACAGGCTATACTGCAGCTCGAGTGACATCCTGAATGAGAGTTATGCATACTACCTTCAAAATGAAGGACATTGGCCGTTACATTATTTTTGGGAATGGGGTTCTCGGACAGGCAGCGGCTGGTTCTTCATCAGTCAAAATATGCTCGAGATCTGTTGCAGAAGGGCTGGACTGGAAAAATGCACCAGTCAACCAACACCGATGGCAGTATCTTCGTCTACGAATGGAGCCGACACCCCTTTGCCGATATCACCCACTTCCGCAGCCTCATTGGGGCTCTAAGTATCTGGCCATTACCCGTCCTGACATCCAGTTTGCTGTTAACCGAGTTGCTCAGCACATGCATCAACCAAGTGAACATGATTACCATTGTCTAAAACGCATTCTCAGGTACATTTTTGGCACTCTTGGTCGTGGTTTACTCATTCGACCCGGGGGACTTGGAGCTTCGGGTTTCTCAGATTCAGATTGGGCGAATGATAAAAATGACAGAAAATCTACATCGGGGTTTCTCGTTTTTTTTGGGGCCGAACCTGATCTCCTGGTGTACAAAAAACTAACCCAAGGTCTCTCGATCCTCGACTGAAGCTGAATACCGCGCCCTTGCTCTTCTTGCTGCTGAGACCATGTGGGTCACATATATTCTTCGCGAACTCTGCGCCACTCACACTGTTCCTGCTCTCTATTATGACAACAAATCAACCATCTGTGTGGCCAAGAAATCCGTCCTACACACCAGAATGAAGCATGTTGATACCGATTGTCTCTTTGTTCGCGATGAAGTTCAGGCCGGCACCATGACTGTGCAGTATGTACCCACTGAAGAACAACCGGCTAATATTCTCACCAAGCCTCTCCCGAGCCGACAAACACGATTACCTCAGTTCCAAGCTTCCGTTCGCTTCCGCTCGCTCAGCTTGAGGGGGGATAATAACAGATAGTATTAAATAATAGTATTAAATAATATTAGTATTTACTGTGTACTAATCCTAGTCCTATTAGGATTAGTACTCCTTAATCCTAGTCCTATTATGATTAGTACTCCTTCCTATATCTCCATATATATCTCCCATGTGTTCTCTTATTGGTTAACACTTCAATACAATCAATGTTCCTTCAATAAAGTAATAATTTACATTTAAAATTTTTAGAAAAATAAATAAATGCGAATAATTTTTATAAAGTTTTTAGGCCCCTAATTAAAATTTCGTTTTAGACCTCGAGTTATGTTGAGTCGTCCCTGCTTGACACGTATATTTCTCCATTTAATATTTAAAGAAAAAAAATCTCCTCTTTTCTCCTCCTTTCTTTTCCAATCATTTTCTTCAACTCTAACGATAATAAACATCATTTTGAACCTCAATAAATTTCTATTTCTTTAACAATTTATAAAAACAAAAACTCAAGTCGCTGTCCTAATCAAATCTTTCATTCAACCAATTCAACAGTCTTTTCACAGTTTTTTACATTTTAATTTGTTTGATTTTCTTCATTAAACAATTTCATATACACATCGAATGGGTCATGAATATTTGAGATCAGATTCAACCTCCAAAGATTTCCTCGACGGCTCAAACCATTGCGGATGAAAAGACCAATTTGTAACACAAATTTGAGAAACCTCTCTTTCACTTTCTCTTTTTTTATTTTTATTCTTCATGGGTTTTAGGAGAATATGTAATATCTTCTTTTGAAACTGTAAAAGAAATTGTTCCTTTTCAATTACTTCTAATGAGTTTGAAAGTATTTTTTAGACAATACAATTACATCACTTTGACTTGTTACTCTTGATACCATGACTTTAAAAAAAATCAACTAATAGGTATTGTTTTTAAAAAATAGATTAATTTTTTAAATATATTCTAAATAAAACTATTGAAAAATTATTTATTCAAAAAATGCATTAGTTTTTGATAATTTTTATACCAGATATCTATTGATAAAACTTCAATAATGATAATGGTGAAAAATGTATAGTTGTATACATAAAATAACAAAAAAAAAAAAGAGAGAAATAATAGGCAACTCATTCTCGAAGAGAGTGAAATACATTCTCTATGTCAATTCAGTACTTCATGAATTATTTAGTTCATTTTTAAAGTAATTCTAGGGTAATAGAATTCACGTGGAGTATAGATAATGTACTTGAAAATCCAATAATAAGCTAGAGGGTCAAGTGTTAATAGTTTCATGCCAAAAATCCTTCTAGCATTAATTTTTATCCAAAAAATTCTTCTACCATTAATAGTTTTATCCATAAATGCTATGTGGCTAACATTTTGGTCCAGAAATATGATTATTGTTAATTTGAATTAAAATATGGAAAATTTTTCAAAATGTCAATATTTTAGCATTTAAGAGGGCTCATTAGCAACACTTTCAATATTTAGTAAAAATGTCAAATATTAGTTTGTTATGTATCTTATTTATGTTTTTAATTTTTTTTTAATTTAAAGAATATAACTATTTAATAACAAAAGGGAGAAAATCAAGGGAGAGAATATTTCAAAAAAAGGTAAGGATCCTTAATTTTCTCATCAGTTACATTTTCAAATAAAATTTAAATTTTATTCTTTTTTTTTCTCCAGAATTTTTACCTTTTTAAAATTATATTCATTTCACAATATATTCTATTTATATTTATTATAGTTTTTATTAGTTTGTATTCATTCCAATAGGTATGCCGAATTTATCTATATAGTCATTTAAGAAATATATTTGTATTTTCATATATTTTTTTCCCTATATAGTTAATTTTTTATCAAAAATCTTGTATATATTTATTTCAATATGTATTTTATTTGTATTTCTATTTATTCTAGTTTTTATTTAGAATTTTGCATAATAATATATAAAATACAAAAAATTAGTATGATGAAAAAGTGAATGAAATATAAAATTGAAAAGAAATAATTGAATTTTTGGTGTACTCATTCTTAATAAAATAAATAACTAGTTGACATACCTTTAGAATAAATACAAATTAGAAAAAAATGTCAAATTCAGAAACAATGCAACATAATTTTTGAATGAATACAACTGTTAATTGTAAAAATACATACTGACTAAAACAGTATCAAAATTCAATATATATTTCAAATTTATGAATACAAAAAACAATAAAACTATGAAATACAAAAATAAATACTAACTGTGGTACATTGACATAACTATAAAAAAAAATAATACAAAATGAATTAAATATATGAAATACGATTCCAAATCTATGGATACAAAATACAATAAAATAATGAAATACAAAAATACATATGTCATCTAAAACAACAATAAAATTCAATATACACTTCCAAATCTATGAATACAAAAAACATCAAAACTATGAAATATACACAATCAAACTCATATAATGTGTTATATTGACATAACTAACACACAAAAAAAAAATAGAACACAAAATACAATAAATATAGGAAATACAAAAATAAATACTAACTATAACACAATAAAAATTCCATATACACTTCCAAAAGCATTGTAACATGAATTTTTTTGAATCTTAAAAATTACTAAACAAATTAAACTAACATGCAAGACACAAAACATGTAAAAAAGAAAAAAACCCTCTTCTCCAACAAATTGGTCTTCTTCAACTTCATGGTTATGAATTTGTGTGAGATTTTACCCATCGATGGATTCAGACATTTTTCTCCGTCGTATATCCTCCTTAGAAGCGGAACCTACATTGTTGTTTAATTCTTGAGTGAAAAAAAAATTAAATGATGAAAAATCGGAAGAACTTTGATTATTTTGTCTAATAACTCTAGTAACTCTCTTGAAAACGTCAATTGAAGAGAGAATTATGTAATCTCAAACCCTAAAAAATATTTTAAGGACAACAACAAAATTAAAAAAAAAAACACTAAAATCAGTAAGTAAATAAATAAGGACTCTGAAAAACATAATACCCAAATCAATGTTAATCTTCAAATCAAATCTTGCAACGAAATAATAAATGAGATAGTAGAAAATATTAATATATTGAATCAAAAATCTGTGAAATTGATTTGGAAGAATGTTAGAGAGAAAAATTAAAAAGAAGAATAAGAAAAGAGAGAAAAATCTGAAAATTTGATTCGGAAGAAAGTAAGAGAGAGAAATTGATAAACTTAAGAAAAGAAAGAAAAAAATTAAAATGACATTAATAATTATTCAATTATATAAATATAGGAAATTGTGTAATCTATGAGAGAGAAAGAAAAGCTGTAAATAATGAGAGAGAAAATATTAATAATATCATAATAATTATTTATTTTTAAATAATGACATTTTTGACATGTTTACTAATATTATTAAAGTATGGATACTATCACTAAATAAGTTGGTTTTTTTTTACTAGTTAGCTAAATTATCCTTAAAATATATACTTTTCATAATAAACATATTATTTCTTTTCTTTTAAACACATTATTTTCCTAGTAAATTATTATTTTTGAAAAACCATTTTCTTATTTATTTTTTATTTTTTTAAAATATCTTTACCGAAAGCAATTTTTTTTGTTCTTAATCTCCTTTAACCAATTAAAATATGATTATCCTATTTACTTTTTAAGCTGACATTATATATATATATATATATTATATATATATATATATATATATATATATATATATATATATATATATATTCATATTTGTATGTTATAGCAAAATTTGCATAATTGTGTTCTATAGCAAACATAAATATGTATAATTCGATATACATATACAAAAGAAAGCAATTGTATACAAATCAATTGTATAATTTGTTTATGTATAAAAACAAGAAAGAGAGAAAGATAAAAGAAAATTGGGCAGGGGAATATTTGTATTGTATAATTATAAGTGTATAAGATGAAGATATATGTATTTGCAAGTGTATATACAACTTTCTCTCACTTTATACAAACAGAATCACAATTTATACATTTCGTTTCTGTTTGTATAAGTGATAGAGGTGAGGGTGGTGAGCGAGATCTGGGAGAGGAGACAAAGGAGAACGAACATATATGTATATATACAATTTTTTCTCGCTTTATACAAACATAAACCCATTTTATAAACTTGTTTTTGTATTAAAGTGAGAGGGAGCGAGCAAGAGAGGAGAGTGGCGAGCGAGAGTTTGAGGGAGAGAGGTGACTGACAAACAGTTTACTCTATATATATATACATGTCTCGTCATTAACTTTCATCTAGATATTAATTTTTAAGAAATTTCATTAAAATAGAAATATCTTGTTCTTAATCTTTTTTTAAATTGAAGTAGATAAACATTTGTTTATATATTCTTTGATTTAAAGTTAATATGTAAAAGGGTTGATAATAACTCTATAAATGATATTATAAAACATATTTTGTAATATAAAGCAATGTACTTATTTTTTATGTTTTATGTAAATATTATTGATGCATCTTAACTTTAAAATCAATGATTGTATTAGCAAATTTTAGAATTCCAAAATTCCTAATAGGAATGCTTCTTTCAAAACTTATAAAATGCAAAATTAGGTTAGAAAATTGGATCTAGGGGTATACATGGACTGGATTGGTTTGAGTTTTTTTTACGTACCAAATCAAATTATATATGTGGGTTTTTAGATTTGTAAATCAAAATAAACTAATAATATTTAGGTTTTTCAATGTCAAAATTTTTCGGGCTCTCGGGTTTTTTGGAGTTTTTCCGGTAGAGTGTTCGTACTAAACATACGATTATTTTTTATTTTAAATATTTATGTAGTCTTAGCAAAATATAATTATCTAAGATGTTTTTTAAGAAAATAACACAAAATATGATGTGAGTGATGACACTAAAATGTTCAACAAAAACAATAATGAAATCACATAAAATAAATATGTCAAAATGAAAATGACCATAATTTTTAAAGTACTAAATCATATCAAAATAAATCTAATGAGAATTAATTATATGACTAAACATTAGAAAGAACTAAAACTAGGCTATATATTTTAATTATTTAAACAAATATATAACTAAAGATCAAATATTTAACATTATTGTTACTCTTAGTATTTGAGTTGATTTTTATTTTATTTTTTGTCGATGGTATTGATTTAATTTTGTTGTGAACTTTGACAGATTTACTCATATTTATGGAATATAACCTTTATTGGATGGTCCAAAATTCTAACGTAAAATTAAAGTAATTTGTTATAAGATAAAAATATAAGAAATTTTTATAAATTATATCAAAGTAAATACTTTTATGCATAATATCAGATTGGTTTGGTCTCAATTTGACTTTTTAAAGTTAAAAACAAACTAACTAAATATAGCGAGTTTTTTTTTTCTTCAATACCAAACTAAGTTAAACTAAATCACTAATTAATTTTTTTTCGATTTGCAATTTCCGATTCGATTTTGTTCATCCTGAATCAAATGATTTATTTTTAAAAATAAAAAAACAAAACTAACAAGAAATGTGATAGTGGTCTCAAGAAAGTTGATAGGTTTCTTTCAATATTTCTTTCACACAAGTGCTCATCATTCTAATAGAAAGTGTGAGAAAATCAGAATCAAATACTTTTTGGGCTAATGGGAAGACGACAAACTGAGTCTATGGTTGACGACTTTCTTCACTTCTTTTTGTTGTCAAATCATTTCAACTATGCGCTATAATTACTTCATAGAATTACCAAACGGAAAAATAATAGTAGTAAAAATTAACTCCAACAATGCACGAACTGAACACTAATGATTATAGTGCAGTAAATAACTCCTCACTATAATAATCTCACAACAAGTGGAAACAAAAGGAAAAATTACATGATTAAATAAATACTCTCTTTGTTTTTATAAAGAATGACATGATTTAATTTGACACAGAGTTTAAGAGTATAAAGAATACTTTTGAATCTTATGGTCCTAAATTAAAGTTAGTTCGAATGTACAAAATTGTCCTTTGATTTTGTGACCTTAAACATATTGCGTGAAAAGCTAAAAATAAAATGTTACAAAAAAAGAGGTCATTTTTTAAAACATACTAAAAAGAAAAAGATGTCATTCTTTTTTAAAACGGATGGAGTATATATTACATAGTTAATTAGTCATCATAGTTATGGTTTTAGTTAATTATCACTCGTGATCAATACTCAGTGATAATTATATGGGTTGGATTTTCGAGTTTGTATGATCGACACGGTTTTATAATGCAGAATTTGTATAACATAATTTGTATAACTTTTGTATAATGCAATTTTGTATAATATAATTTTTATAACTGTCTAAAGTTCAGATGTTTGTGTTTGTATAAATTTGTTATTTCGAGTTTATACAAAAATAGATCAATTATACAAACGTACATAGGGATTATACAAACCCCCTCGTGAATTACGCAATTCCGCAAATTATAAAAATGAGACAGCTTAAACTGTAACTACAATCCGTAAATATACAAACTATAATTGTAGAACATGATTAAATTTATTATAATGACTATTTACGAAAATTCTTTTTTGAAAAAACTCTTCAAGGCTATTGATGTTTTGACTTAACAATATGCTACTAATGCCCATAGCAGAGGGGTTATTTGATTGAAAATAAGTTATCCTGAGATTAATAATCCCACAATAAATTGTTTCATTATATAGGATAATTTATCGCATCATTAAGGTATAAATGGTGGATAAATAATTCAAAAATTAGCTAATATCACCAATCAAATGCATGATAAAATTATCTTACATTTTATTCCAAATTATACATTATACCTCGTATCAAATGACTTCTTGAAAACTTAAATCGTATTTAAGCAAACCTGGAATACAATTGACCTAAGAATCAAAAGAAAATTTGCAAGTTATGAGGATGCATCTTGTTCTTAACTTAATAGTCATATAGTGGCTAAAGGTTATTGAAGAACATATATAGTAAACCTAACCTAAATTTTTCGATTAATTCATTGGGTAAGAATATATAAAAAAATTATTAATTCCTTCGGCTAACAGTAAAACATTTAACACCACTCACAAATAAGGTAAGGTTGGCTGATGGGGCAAGAATTGATTTAGGCCCCAAAATATTTTATTTTATATATTACTTATTTGTTAATGATATAGTACTGATTGATGAGATTTGGGACGGCGAAGTTAATGATAAAGTTAGAGGTTTGAAGATAAATTGTAGAGTTTAAGGGGTTCAAGTTGAGTAAGTTAGGGCTCGTTTGATTGGGGAACAAGTTATTCTAGGATTAATTATCTTAGTTATTTTAGAATTAGTACTCCACCCTCAATGTGGGATAATAATAAACTATAGTCACAGGATAAATAATTCCAAAATAAATTATCCCACAATTAATTATTCCAACTAAACATAAAATAAGCTCTTCTGAAAATTAATCTCAAACTTAGTAACCCTTATTCCTCATACCCAACGAGACGTTAGAACGTAAGTTTTGTGATTCTATGCGAAAGGTCAGCGTTGAAGTGATTCTTTTCAGTGTATGTTGTGTGTTCTTCCCATTTCATATCATTCTCTTGTTCCTATTGCTCTCATTTTTGTATTCACTTCTTCAAACTGTTCGAAAATATTTTCTTTCAAATCTAAGCCTATATATTAAAAACGATCTATTTATCTCTACAAGTACATGTATGGTCGACATAGGCTCTACTCTCTGACCTCACTGGTATGAAATTGGAATAATCAAGATATGTACTAGATGATCCTTACAACAACGTCAATTAAAAATCAAACGAAATTATAGGGGAAATGCACAAGTACTCCTCCCAGATTATAATAGAAATTTCAGAGATACACTCTAACTAAATTAAGATCTTATTAACCCTGAACTTATTCTTTTGTAATTTTTATACATCTTTTGTCTTATGTAACACACTCTATAACTCCACGCAATTGAAGCGCATATAAGATGTTAGGATGTCACGTAAGCCAAAAAAACTGCATAATATTACACAAAAAATGGATTCAGGAGTAATAACACCTTAGTTTAATAGTTAAGATGTATCTCTGAATTTCAAACATAATTTAGGAGGTACTTGTATATTTACTCAAAATTATATATAAAATCTTTCTATAAAATATATAGAGACCTTTTATTAAGATTCAACTTTAACCACCAATTTCGTTGAGTTGCTGTAGCAAAAGGTTGTATCATGAATAAATTAAGAATATGAATTGGTGGGACTCAAATATGAAGAAGAAGAAGAAGCATATTATGCCTGAAATTATTAAAAAAATTATATATGAAACAACAACCTAGTGTGAAACATTATAATAAGAAAGAGAGAGGAGAATAATGTAGCTAGGTTGAGTAGATAGGAACATACGATTGTTTAGTCTTGACATAGATTTTGGATGTATTGTTGCACTACAAATAGGGGAGTAGAAAGTGACTTTAGAGTCCTATTTGGCCCATTATTTAATAAGTGGACTCAGCATCTCTGTGTCAATGTCATGACGCACCAAGTATTGGTAACGAAGAATTATAATTGTAAGTTGAGAAAGATGTGAAATACAAAAGAATCTATACTCAGTTACCACCTACACTTGCCTCTTTCTTCTTTTTTTTTTTCACTCACTATTAAGAGTTTACATTAGAGCCCCAGTTAAATATAAATTGCGTATTACAGGGTCCATTCGGAGTGATCCACAAAAAAAATTGGCATTTTTGATGTTGGAATCCGGATAACCCAAAAAATGGTTTGTTATAACACACGAAAATCGTCGATATAAGAGATATGCTCGACGATTCCAACAAAATTTTCTTCGTACTCATAACTCGAACCTGAAATATATAGTTAAGGGTAAAACAATCTCATCAGTGTACTCTTTTTCACTCAAATGGTCCCCTACTAGCTACTGGTATAACCCTCACAAGTCCCCCCACCACCAACAGCAACCACCAGCAGTGTCAAGCACCATCAACAAACATCTTACCCCACCATCTCCTACCTCCTCCCTTTCCTTTACAAAAACCTCATAAATAACTCAATGTGATGGATACACTTGAATGTTTCTATTAACACCTTCTGTCAATCTATTTTCTTTCTTATACACTTGGGAGTATTAAGTATTATATATATTACTACTCCGTACTTCTATTGTCAGCGCTTTTTTTTTTAATTTTAATTTTATTTTATGTTTTGTTGATTACATTCCGTACTGTGTGTTCACGTTTACAACAACAACAGAGTACTTGTTCTCTTTCCTTTCTTGTATTTCCGATGCCAACACCAGTTAATACTGCTAGGCAATGCTTGACGAATGAAGCTTCCATCACTCTTGACGATGCTGTAGCCATGGCAGGTCGTCGTGGCCATGCTCAAACTACATCTCTTCATTATATATCTTCCTTACTCTCTGTTCCTTCTTCATGTTTACGTGAGGCATGTTCTCGTACAAGGAACAATGCGTACTCTGTTCGTGTTCAATTCAAAGCTCTAGACCTCTGTTTAGGGGTTTCAATGGATCGGTTGCCTTCGTGTCCCAGCAGCAGCAAGGTAGATTATCCACCTGTTTCGAATTCTCTTATGGCAGCCATAAAGAGGTCACAAGCGAATCAGAGACGACAGCCGGAGAATTTCAGTTTTTATCAACAACAGCTTCAGAATCAGTCATCTTCTTCTTCATCTTCATCAGTTCCAGTAGTCAAGGTTGAGTTACGGAATCTCATAATATCTGTACTTGATGACCCTGTTGTAAGCAGAGTATTTGGGGAAGCTGGTTTCAAGAGTTGTGATATTAAGCTTGCAATTCTTAGACCTGTTCATCAACTCTTCAGATATTCAAGATTCAAAGGACCACCCTTGTTTTTGTGTAATTTAACCAATCAATCCGATCGAAGTTTTAGCTTCCCTTTCTTGGGATTCTCTGGGGGAGAAGATGATTGCAGAAGAATTGGGGAAGTTTTCGTCAAGAACAGAGGAAAAAATCCACTTATTCTTGGTACTTGTGCACAGGCTGCTATGAACAATTTCCTTGAAATGATACAGAGTAACAGAGGAGGAGGGATCCTTCCTGTTGAGGTATATGGATTGACTGTGATTTGTATTGACACAGAGATCATAAGGTTTGTTAGAGGAGAATATGATGAAGAATCAATCAAGTCCAAGTTTGAGGAGATTGCAAGTGTATTGATGAATAATAGTTTAGGATCTGGTATCGTTGTCAATTACGGAGATTTAAAAATCTTATCAAGCGATGACAGTTATATTGATTCTTGCAGATATATTGTTAGCAAATTGACAAATTTACTACAGATTAACCGCGGAAAACTCTGGTTGATTGGATGGGTAGAGAGGTATGAGATATATTTGAAAGTTTTGAATAGATTTCCTTACATAGAAAAAGATTGGGAGTTGCAGCTTTTGACAATCATTTCTTCTGGAAATCCAAAGGAAGAAACATTTCCTAGATCCAGGTATACTGTTTTTCTTCAATAATTTTATTTAAGCTTTTTAGTTTGTAATTATTGCACTATCAAGTGGGACTAAGTATGATGTACTTTAGATATGCAGCATATCTTTGCTTTTCTATTCTGTTCTTCTTTTTTATGGTGTAGTTTGTTTGCTTTTTCTTGTCACATACTGGTGAAGGACTTGTTAGAATAGACATAAATAACAGAGTCGTTTGAGATAAGAATAAATAATTTTGGGATAAAATTTTGATTGTTCTGATTGAAATAACTTATCGCATCATATCATAGTTTTGAATAGACTGATATGCTAGTGAAATGATAAAGAGTTTATAGTTTTTGTTTTAAAAAAGTTTTTAAGATCTCTAATATAATATAGGTAATATGTTGGGTGAACTCGCTCTATTTATTTAATATATGAGTCGAGTCGGGTAATTTATCCATTTTTATTTAACTTATTTTTTAATCGACTCATATTCAACTCGATTAGCTCGTTTGTCACTCCTACTCATGACATAAAAATAACCTAAGGAGAGAGAAACTATTGAGGTTCTATAGATAATCTTATAAAATAATGTCTCTTTCTTTGCCTACATGGATCAATATTCATATTAGTATTTGATATTTTTTTTCTAGTTTTGAGTAATGAAAGGGTCTTGTGTTTAAATTTTGAATATAGAAAAAATCATGACAGGAATTCAAACCCACAAATCTGTATAAAGACAAGAATGAATTTAATCATTCTCCCTTTATTCAATTGGTTATTGAGTTTCCTTTCCACGACACATTTCTTATCACTAAGTTGTCAATCATATATATATATACTAGTTCTAGACACGTGCGTTGCACGTGTTCTCCAAGCTAAATTGCATGAAGTTGTTGTAACGATGTGTTTTTATGACCTCTTTGATATTAAAGATGAAGAAATCACAAATATTGTGAAATAAAAATAATTATATGTTAAATGGTGCGTACATTTTGATTTAGTAATTTGCTGATAGAATAAAAATAGATCAACAAAAAAATAATTACAAATTAAAATAATTAATTAAGAAAAATATATAGAAAACTTTCACATATATAAGAAAACATTAGGCAAAATAGAAGGCATACCACTATATAAGAAAACTCACATTTATAAGAAAACTTTCAAATTTTCTTTTCAAGAAAATCAAAAAAGTCTTTCTTTTGTAATGGAAGATATATGTACGTTTTTCTTGTAAAGACGGTTTAACTTAACTAAGAGAAAAGTAATTAATTAAATTGGACAATTTGAACTTAAACTTCATATTAGAATTAAAATGAATTAAATGAAAGAAAATGAAGGATAGGAATCAAAGTCTCAAACATCTTTACATATTTCACATGTAGGTAGAGACTTTTAGTAGATGAATATGGTCAATATATTAAATTAAGTGTATTTAATTATTAAGTAACCCTTCAATTTCTTCAAATTTTATAATTTCAAAGAGTGTTATACTCTATACAAATTTATAGGATAATTCTAGTAATCTCACCTTAACTTTGTTGCTTCACACTTTTAATAGAACTAATAATTCTATTTTTACTGTAAAGTTTGTAAAATAAAATAGTAAATCAAGAAAAAGTACTTTAAAAGCTATACAACTTATGTGGTTATAAAAGCAAGAACAATTATCAACCATGCAAAGATTTAAATCATAAAACTCGAAGTCTCATTGTGTACAATAATATTTTATTTGTAGTTATTAATTTATCAAATAGGAAAGAAAATAGAAATTTTTTAATGGTAAATAAAAGAACACCTCTAAAGAATCAACAAAAATATTATAAAATGAAGCTAAAATTAACAATGTGAAAGAAAAAAGTAGTAACAATGTGAAAGAAAAAGAGATGACAACTTTCATTATTCTCTTCCAATTATTCAAAATCTCTTCGATAGGATATAATTGAGGGACTCAAAGGATTGTCATGAATATGTCATTAACCCATTTCATGGATGAAAGGTGAAAGTAACAAGTATATTATTATGAACATCAACAAATGTATAATATCTTCATTTCTATTATAATAACACAAAATAAAAATTCCACTTGAACACATAATAGAGAAATCTTAGCAGATCTTAGTTAATCTACAATAAAATTATCAAATAAATATTAAGATACAATAAATGAAGAGAAGTAGTTATCATCAAAACTAAGACAATATATATCATGACATAATTTACAGATCGGAAAATTAGTGAAGCACACAGTGGTATTCAACATATGTACTAATACACATAAAAGAATATGAAGAATCAATTTTAAAACTGTTAAAAATTTATTGTATGGTAGTCAATATGATACTTAGCATTTATTTAAACATATGTTTACATCTTTTTTTACACAAATTATTAAAGAAGTATTTTCTTTATGTAAAGATAAAAATGTTTAATTAATTATATTAGATGAATTTAATTAAATATTTTATAGCCTTTTCATTAAATGTAGGGATAAAATGGTAATTCAACTTTTATGTTTTGAGCTTCATGCTTATAATAATATATGATAATTCTAATATAAATATAGAGTCTATGAAAAAAGTTATTAAGTTTGTCACTCCCTACCCCTGCTACTAATACTGTGTTTGGATGATTATTATCCATTGTATTATATTGTATCGTTACTATACCTATAATATTTGTTTTGATTGTTAAATTTCGTTGTTACATAACAATGAAAATCCATATTTTATGGAACAACTAATTTGGTTTGTTACCATTGTTACTTAATTTCTTTTTTTCAATTATATCTTTACATAATATTTTAAAATACTATTTACCATTTACCTTAATTATTTAAATCTAGTCAAACCTCAAACAATTAAAATTTTATTAAACAACAACAAACAGTACAGTCTAGCCAAATATTGTATCTACCATACAATACAGTACAATAGAGTACAATACAATACATTATGAAACAATGGGTAATAATGATCCAAACAAAGTGTAAGTGTTTTTGGTTTTACATAGCGTTCATGTCTTGATTGCATCTGTGATTGACATGTTTAATAGGTTGATGGAATCTTTTGTGCCATTGGGAGGATTCTTTTCAATGGCAGCTGCTGATACTAAAAGTCCGTTAAGCAGTTCATACCACACTGCATCGCGGTGTCACTTATGCAATGAGAAATGCAAACAAGAGGTAAATGCTCTCTCAAAGTGTGGATTAATAAGCACTGTTTCAGTTGCAGATCACTATCAATCAAGTTTGCCTTCTTGGTTGCAAATGACTCAACTCAACACTAACGGAGGACTTGACCCAATGAAGGTCTGTCTTTCTCACAATTCTACTCCATAACCGATCTCTCTTTCTCACAGTTGTATAACATTGAACAAGTAGACACACACGTCCTACTTGTGCATACTAAAAGTTGAAGGGCATATATGTCAGCTGAAGTCAAGTTAAATGAAAATACACATGGAACACTAAACACGAGCATAATCTAATCATGTAATAACTTCTTTATATGGCTTCAGTGCAGGCCAAAGATGATAAAATGGTATTGGGCGCTAAAGTTGCTGGTTTGCAGAGAAAATGGGACAATCTATGCCAGCGTTTACACTACAATCAATCATTACCCAAGACAAGCAACTTTCACATGGCTTCTGAAATTCCATCAGTTGTAGGATTTCAAGTTGTTGAAGACCGAAAACAAAGTCTCAATAACGAAAACATTGAAAGTGGGAGGAAGAAAATGACTTGCACAATTTCTTCATCAAATGAAAGCAGCATTTTTCTCTCCAAAACGCCGTCACAAGGTGATGATGACCATGGCTTCAACTCTCCAACCTCTCTAACTTCAGTCACAACAGATTTAGGTTTATGCATGGCCTCTACTTCTCCAAGCAAAGAACAAGAGCACGTCATAAACCACGGTAGCATTAATCAACCACATGACATATCATGCAGTGTTGAGGCGCCTCGTTTCATTAACCGGTCTCCTCTTCAGCAGCAATTGGATCTAAAAGATTTTAAGATGTTATATGCAGCTCTTATAGAAAAGGTTAATTGGCAAGAGGAGGCTGTAAATTCCATTAGCCAAACAATAGCGCGGTGCAGATGTAGAAATGAAAGAAACAATTGTCCAAGTCGAGGAGACATATGGCTCAACTTTCTTGGACCTGATAAGCTTGGTAAGAAGAGAACTGTGATTGCACTGGCTGAGATTCTATATGGAAGCACAAACAACTTAATCTGTGTAGACCTAAGTCTACAGGATGATGTCGGGTTGTTTGATCTTCAAGTATTGAATCAATACGACGTGAGATGCAGAGGAAAGCATGTTGTTGACTATGTTGCTGATAAACTGAGGAACAACCCCTTATCTGTTGTTTTCCTTGAAAATGTGAATAAAGCTGATATACTGATGCAGAAAAGCTTGTCCCAAGCTGTTAAGACTGGTAGATTTTTGGACTCTCATGGTAGAGAAGTTAGCATAGGTAATGCAATCTTTGTGACGACATCATCAAGATTAGATGAAGAAAGAACTCTTCCTTGTACCAAAGAAACAGCTGACTATTCGGAAGAAGACATATTGGCAGCTAAAGGTAATCAAATCCAGATACTAATTGCATTTGATCTTACAGATGATGTCAAAGGTCCAAACTCAACTGCATTGATAACAACTAGAAAAAGATCTTCAAGCCAAATCTTTGTGAATAATAGAAAGCTTATAACTAGTGGTCCAATCGAAAGTGTAGATCAGCAATTTGGAAGCTCGGAGATGGCCAAACGAGCTCACAAGACATCAAACACATGCTTAGATTTGAATCTTCCAGCTGAAGAGATTGAAAATGATGAAAACTTTACTGGAGATTCTGGCTGTGAGTTTTCCAATGAAAACACCACAACATGGTTGAAACAGTTGTTTACACAATTTGATGAGACCGTGATTTTTAGGCCATTGGATTTAGACTCACTAGCTGAGAACCTATTGAAGGAGATCAGACTATGCTTCCACAGAGTTGTCGGTCCAGAATGTTTGCTAGAGATTGACTCAAAAGTATTGGAACAAATTCTGGCAGCAACATTTTTAAGTGACAGCAAGAAAATAGAAGATTGGATTCAACATGTTCTTGGCAGGGGATTTGTAGAAGCTCATGAAAGATATAGCTTAAGTGCCCGATCTGTAGTGAAACTCGTGACCTGCGAGAGCTATTCCCCACAAGTTCATATACCAGGGGTTCTCCTTCCTGGCAGAATCATAGTGAACTAAAATTTAAGTTTCACTATTTATAATATGTAATATACAGTGTGTTCATATTTTAGCACACCTAGGTAATTATGCTTGTGTTACCAGATTTATCCCATGTTTTATTGGGTTTTTTTTTGTTATAGTTTAAGCCATAAATTGTAAGATTTGATAGCTAATTCAGGTATGAACTATCTATATGTTATGAGGTGATCATTCTTTCCTATTATTACCATCGGGTTTTTTGCTCTTTCTAAACATCCATTGTGACACTCTTATTGCAATACCCCGTACTCTCAGGTAAAGATAAACTCTTTTAATGCAGGTAATTTGGCTTGAGCCTCATAGAATTTGGTTGTGCCCAGGTACAAACGCAAGGATTTGAGCTTACAATGGTTGTATACAAGGTTGGAGTTGAAAAGAATTAAAAGAACTATAAGCTTGAGAGCTTAGGCCTTGTAGGTGGAGATGCGGTGCTCATTTTGGATTTTCACCAAACATACACACAAATGTAAGTGGTCGCAAGTGATAAGTGATACTTTCGCATTTGGGTTTATCATCCCCTAGAGACTTAGTTATTGACAAGCTATCAATTTTTCTATGTTAAAATAAAAGACTATATTGAAAAATTCTATTTGAATTGATCGTCTGCTCTGTACAATTTGAAAGTCAAGAAGGGGGTGAATTAAAATTTCGGTTTAGTCGATTTCCTGTTATGACTAGTCGACTCACCTGCACATTATAGTAGAATAAATAAACAGTTTTAATAACTTGCAGTAAGTAAATGACACGGAATGTTTTTATACTGGTTCGAATCACCGATGTGGTGCCTAGTCCAGTCCCCTTGGGTTACAAGGGTTTCCTCAAGAGCTTGTGGAGAACTTGGGTGTTACAGAATGTTACAATTAAGAGCCCCGTCTGAGAAGCATTACATTCCACCACAAATAATTGAGTGAAATTTGGAAGTTGTAGTACCGGAACAATTATTAGATCTTGCTTTAGAAGTTGGAAAGCATTCTCTGCGGAGTTCGACCATTGAAGAGCATTTATTTTGGTGAGTTCAATGAGTGGTTGAGCCATCATTCCATAACCCTTCACAAATCTGTCATAATAACCTGTTAACCCAAGAAATCCACGTAAGTCTTTCACATTAATAGTACTAGCCACTCCAAGACCGCTTGAACTTTATCCTGATCAACACCAACCCTTTTTCTAAAAACACATGACCCAGAAAAGAAATGTGGACTTGCCCAAATGAACATTTAGAAGTTTTGTCATAGTAACAATTGTCTCTTAGAAGTTGGAGAGAAAGTTCCAAATGACTGATATGTTGCTCAAAAGTCTGACTTTATACCAAGATGTTGTCAAAGAATACAAGAATGAATTTGTGCAGATGTGGTCTGAACAAATCATTCATATCACATTAGAACATCGAAAGAGCATTAGTGAGACCAAATGGCAAAATAGTAAACTCATATTGTCCAGAATGAATATGAAAAGAAATTTCATGAATGTCGGGTAGATCAACACGTATCTGGTGGTTACTAAAATGCAAATCAATCTTCGAAAAAACAGTTGCTCCATGCAATTCGTCTAGAAGCTCATCAATATTTGGAATAGGGTACTTACCTGGAATAGTCATTTGGTTGAGACCTCTATAATCAATGCGCATACGCCATGTATTGTCTTTTTTCTTGACGAGAAGGGTAGGGCTAGCAATTGTACTGGTACTTGACCTTATAAAACCCTTTTTGAGTAATTTAGAAACTTGTTTTTCAATTTTTGATTTTTGGAAATACAGATAACGATACGGACGAATGTTGGGTAGTCTTAGGAATCAAAAGGATAGAATGAATGTGTTGACGAAAAGGTGGTAGGGCATTGGGTTCTTCAAAATTGGTTCAAACTTATGAAGCAAACTCTGGATATCAATGGGTAGAGAATTACTTGAAGTATCAACCTCCTTAGAGAAATACTGAAAAGCAACTTGTGCATTTGATTTTTGCAACCCCTTGAAGTTTTTATCACTTCCCATTTAAATTAAAAATAAAAACATCTCATTCCAATTTGCTTGAACCGTATTTAAAGAAGCAAGTCACTTAATTCCAAGCACTAAATCTACTCCTCCAACAGAGAAAGGATAAAATTCTTGATCAATAGTTAATCCAGGGAATTTAACAATAAGATTTTGGCACAAACGGTTGCAAATATGATGTCTCCATTGCCAATCTGCACTCCGAAATAGGGCACAACTTGAGCAGGTAACTGTAATTCTTCAACATTTTTTTCCGAAATAAAATTGTGGGTATCAACCAAAAGCATCACCTTGCGTCCATTTAAGGTCCCTTGAAGTTTCATTGTTGTGCCTATTGTGTTACCTAGAAAGACAAGGAATGAAATTTCAGCAAGGTCACTTGTACCTGCATCATTCCATTGCTCAAATTCTTTTGCGAGGCTCATGACTTTATAAACAGTTGTAGGCTTATGAATTCTCACATCTTATTTGAGTTCTTCTTTAATCTCATTCATGAAAACTCCTAAGAGAGTGATCTGGCCTAGATGAACGTTTTGCAAATTCTTGATGGTACTTCTGTATTTAACCAGTTTGGTTGATGCTACATAGATGCTCGTTCGGATTTGGAACTCTGCAAGCCCATAATTTTCTTGTAATGTTTTAACAAGTTCTTACCGATAGAAGTTCGTTCACGGTTTGTCCGAGAGAAGAGAGCATCACCTTCTAGATACATAGCAGCAATGTCAACTGTGTTCATCTGGAATTTGGTAGTAGCAGAAATATTTTTATGCTTTAAAATCTAATTTGCTAGTAGCAGAAATACTTTTATGCTTCAAAATCTAACCTCTAGGGTCTCCTCCTTCAAATATGGGAAAATCCATCTTGGTGTATGGCCTTCTAAGAGATTTTTTGGCCACCCTGTATTATCGATGTATCTTCCTCTTTTTGCCAAACATTTGCACTTTTTCCTCTATTACGAGTTCGATGACTGGTTTCTCTTGTTGGATCTGATTAATCTGGACTTTCAGTGAAGCAACATTTGTTGCTAATAAATCAATTGTGTTTAATTTTGATGCAATAGCAGATAGTTATTGCGCAAGGGTTTCAACATATGAGAACGTCTTCTTGTGATTGCGAAGTAGAAGATCTGATATTAACCATATTAAATCAATATGCTCTGATACCAAAATGATATAAATTGTTACCAAAATGATAGAAATTGATAACAAAACGAATTGGAAATGAAACTTCACTAGTTAAATAAAGTGCAAGAATCTTTAACACTGCTTTAACCAATAATAATGTCCTTATGGAGTGGATAAATCTCTAGACACAAGAATTCTCCCAGAGTATAAATATTTATATTAAACATGAATAACTCCTATGAATAACTCCTAACATATAGATAGAAACAGTTATTGCTGTAAATAATTGTTGTTGTCTGGCAGTAATAACTTCTACTTTATAACTACTATAGATAATTATCACTTGTAAAATTTAATAAAGCTATTAAAAATAAGGACAAATATGAGTTAAAGAATTAACACCAAAAATATTTTTTACCAAAAAGTGGACGTTAAAAGTATTTTAAAACTAAAAGGTGGACAAAGGATATTTTTTATCCATTCGAAGTACTTAAAACCGAAACAATCTATTTTCGTTGATTTGATTCAATTTATAAATTAAATAAATCGACATAATTGACTTAATTATCTTTTAAAGAAAAAACAAATCGACCTATGTATCCTCTTAGCAGCACTAAAGGATCTGCAAGTAACTGACCATAAGAAATAAAGAGGCATGAAGCTACTATGGTAAGAAATACATCCTTTAAACGCTGGTAGATAAGAACAGCTACAGAGTCAAGAATCAAACGTCCCTCTCCAACTTCCTAAGAATCACTATAAACAACAGCTTAACAAATTCCACCACCACCAACGCCAAGCGTAGGTCCTTTCGATGCTCGCTTTTACCCTCCACAGCTTTATGTGAATTAGCCATCGATCTATCTTTTCCGAATCTACCAAGGAAGTTCAGACATTTGTTCGAAATAACAATTTAGAAAAAGGTTTTAAATAATTGCACATGAAATACATTAATCAATATAACTTCCTCATTATTATATGGACCTTCTCCCTATACAAAATGGAAGTATGGGCCATCTGATCATTTAACGTAAATACTTCCACATGAGTGCATCCTGTTGCACGATCAGTAGCTCGAAGCTATAACTGCTGAGTGCTGGGAGCAGCAACAGAAACTTCCAACCAGATCTCACCCAACCTTACCTGCCCCCAACCCTCCTTGTCTTCTCATACAAAGGACATCTCTAAATCTGAGGCAAAAAATGCAACTTCCATCATGATATCCTATCTTAGTCGCTGTGAAGTTTTCTATTCTGGCATCTGTTTATATACCATCTAGCATGTTTTTTTAGCCCAATGCTAATCATTACTTTGAGGCTTGCAAGCATAACAAATGTCATTGCGGACAGAAGGAAAATCCAAAAGAGCCTCCAAGGTAGCGGATTATAGGGAAGATGAGCAGCAAACACAGGACGTAACACACGGATTACCTGCCATGCAAATAAGGCTGCTCGGTAAGGAATACATCCTCTCTGGATAAAACGGATAGGGCTCAAGTGAATAAATCCCTATTCCCCTATTTTCCATATTTAAAGAAACCATGATGTGATTCACAAAAAAATAAAAGGGAGAAATGGTAGCTTCAGTCAAATTCAGAAAGAAAAAAACTCACCACACAAGCAGGCGCCAAAGGGACAAAAGTGAGGTTATTCTTTACATTGTCTGTTTGGATATTCAGTGTCTGTTGGAAGTCAAAATAAGAGTAATGTGAAAACCCGAATCATCAAAACAGAGGAACTTACTAGATTCCACAACAGCTTAGCTGGATGAAGACTTGTAGCAATAAAGCAGTACACACTACAAACTATTCAAGCTATCAGAAAAATCCACCAGCTTAAATAACTCGACTGTACCAGCCAAGCCAAACATCAGCCTCTAAATTAGGAGTACCTGCTTACACAGATCTTCAAGAAATTCTGAAAACGCAATTGGTTTGATGTTGTTAAATTTTGCAATGAATGAATGCTTGATGATATCAATTGTCATCTCACTTACATAGACAACGAGTGCATTCTGCAAGAATTAAAAAGAAGTTTTTAATATGAGCCAATTGCTAGGAAGAGGAAGTGTTTCTCTTCTTTTTTTTTGAGAAAAAGAGTAAATGTTTCTTATGAAAACAATTCAGGTAATTAATCATTTCATTGCACAAGGAGTTATCAGGAGCAGGCCTTACACAAAGAAAACTTTCAAACCAAGGTCCATCGGCCTCCAGAAGGTTTTGAGCTAAGACAAATAAGAGAAATGCTGAAATATGGAACCGTTCCACTGAATCTGCCAACAGCCAATGAAATTAAAGTTTAAATGCACAGAAGCTTATTAATCAAGCACAACCTTGGAAATGAAATCAGTACAGAAGATTTGAGCATTTCCAAACATCGCTAAGCTTAAACAAAACAATAAGTAGAACAACAAATAAGTAGTCGGCAACTAATACATGGATGTGTGAACATGGCAACTAGTAAAACAGGAGGAACAAGAAAAACAAAAAAGCCCACACCCAGCATTAAAATCCAAAATCTATCGATAGGCAATACCAAAATTAGAATTCAGCTTCCTTCTTCTGAGGAGCCAAGAAGCACTATGTTGAGGGAAGAGGGAATCCTTTTCTGTGTTGCAATTCTTCTAGTTAGAGAGGGAGAAGGTTGGGTAAGATTGGTACTAGCTATACATAAACTGAATACTAACAATAAATAGACACTATATGAGGGTAATGATAAAGTAGTGCTGCTACCATTTATAGTAAAGTAGGTTCCACAACCATTTCTACTTCATGTATTTATTTATTTATTTTGAAAAGGTAACGTTTTTTGTATAACTATTTGCTGCATAAAAACTACAGCTATCCATACTTACAAGGAAATATAGGAAGACCTACTACAGTATAACCTACTTACAGAGATCCTAGGACATCAATAAAAGACTCTATGTCTTCCATATATTCATCTTAACACCAAAAATAGAAAAGGGCTAGGCACTTCATCTTCAGTTTCTGGGTAGAGCTATGATTGTATTCAAAACACCTTTGATTACAAACAATATATTTTACTCTGCACCTAAATACTCGGAGCACTTCTCTGTGCACATATAACATGGCATACAACCATTTATCTGTGTGTTGGAATACACCACTCACACTGTCAGTCAAAACAATGATCCACGAAGGACTCAACAATCATCACCTTATTTGTATTTTGTGGGTTAAGCTTTTATTTTTGTTAACATTTAACACAACCCTAACAAACTGAAAGACCAAGTCCAGTAGTGGTGGAGGAACCAACAATGTGAAACAGCAGTATATCTAAGGTCTCTAACACTTAAAGTAACCATGAGAATCATAGAAATCTGGATGTGAAGATTGATGCCCAGTATATAAAGGTTAGAGAAGACTAAAAATGATCACAAGCGACAGACTTCATACAACATAATAAAGATCAAACTGGCCTTGGCAACAGCAGATAGATAACAATTTCTTAATCATTGCATGAGAACCTAAAAGTTTCAGATAAATAATGCAAGAAGATAACTCACCATAATATACTAGATTGTGAACGTTATCCTTGCTGTAGCGTTTGAAGACATTGCTTTTTATTTCCGCAAAATTGTTTGATACAAGCAAAGCAAATAATGCGTTGTTGTGGGCAACTATACAGGTTGACAAAGTGATGGCTTGAGCTAGCAGGATGAAAGAATGAACAAGTATGGGGAGTTAAGGAAACCAGATGATGCGAGGAATGAAATTTCTTGATATTGACCAAAATACAAAAGGATATTTGATGAAGCAACAGCTACAACTTCATCCACAATAAATCTTCTAACCCAATATTGCGTATTTTCCGTTGAGCTATTTGCAAGCCCTTCTGCTGTATTAAAGAGTGTCTGCATCACATCTCCACCAAAGCTTTGGAACAGTTTATCAAAAACCTGCCAAAGAAAGGCAAATGTAACCTCAAACTTGTCTACAAATTTCAAAAAAAGAGTGTCAGTAAAATACTATAGCATAGTGAATGATGTTAGGACAGGAACATGCACATGTAATAGACCAATATCTTGTACCAGACTGGAACAAAAAGGATATATATGTGATGAAGGATATATGAACATATCTGAGCATATGACTAGAGGTGCTTCTCCATCAATGTTATTCTATTCTCTTACACGCAAGAGTTAGATCTTTTTGTAGAGGGGGGTTAGAGAGTTGTCAAAAAGGGAACAAGACATTCTTTTAAAAACGAACTAAAACGGAAAGTAAGACAAACAAATTGAAATAGAGGAGGATGTTTTAAGGGTGCAAGCAACTTCAACATGATATGAAACTATGAAGACCTAAAATACAACCACTTTGTAGCAATTATCACATGGCCTTAATCATAGATCAACTAGACAACTTCTCACCTCCAACACATTGTAAACCACATAAAGCTTGATTGTTCCTTGACCACGAATCATGTGATAGATTAGGCTGATATCTGTGATAGCAAATGGAAAACCGGGGTAAGTTTAACCAAAAGAACCCGATAAGGAAGCCATGAAATGAAGAGTCAAAGCTCAGATGTGCGCTTAGGGTAATTAGCAGGTGAAAAAAATCTAAGAGTATTGGTGAGGATTAAGGGATCTTACTGTACCTGTTTGTTGCAACAAAATCGCTCCACTAGACAGGGCAACACAACAGCCAATATCAGAAAGCTCAACCGCGGAAAGCTTCTTGAACTGCCTGCCATGAGCATGGTCAGGTTATTTTGTAAACATAAGCTGCAGGTAAATAGATTTACTTTAACACAACAAAATCAGGGCTAAGAAGGGAAAGGAATTAGGAAAATAATAAAGTAAAGATATGCTTCAGATGGGAAGGTGAATAATCTTTGTTAGATTTACCATAACCAACAATAATAAGTCAATAACAGGGGAAAGAAAAACAAAAAAAAGGACGCTCTCAGCTTTGAAGAGTAAATCGAGACAGCAGTCTCTCTTTTTCCCTCTGCAATTTGATGGAATCTATCCTACTTCAAGAGGTACACAATAAAACAAATTTGAAAGCAATACACCCACAACTTTCACCCTCTTAGATACTTGAGGGCATTACCCTTGCTTCCACTGATAGTTCCTCCCATAAGCTCCTCTCTACAAATTCACTTTACCAGGCACCGTTACTTGGCAGTAACCAAAACTTCTCCAAGTGCAACTGGACAACAATCTCGGAGAAAACATCACCTTGGGGGCACCAATCAGACACTATTTTCAGAAAGAAAAAAAAAACCTTTTTCCCTTTTATTGTTTTTATTGACAATCTATTGAACTCCTAAATTTAAAAAGAAAAATAGGGAATGAAATAATACAAGAAACAAGCTTATGTTCCTTGAACTTTTTGTGAAAGCAAAAATTGTACTTCTTAATTTTATGAACCATACAATATCTGATAATTAATTAAACGATGGTACAATTGGATCCAATATCTAGATATGAAGGCAATCACAAATAAATCCAAACAGAACACAAGACACAAAGGTATGCCAAATCAGTAATAAGCTCCCAAAAATACATAAAAAGGGAAAAATCTATTAGCAATACACCCACCAATAACTGTCCCTCCTCTCCTTCAAATTGACATTTTATGCAATGCACACCATATACCAGCTACGACTTCACATCAAAAGAATTTAATGATCAACCCAGTAATTAAAAACCATTGCACAGATACACTGTTCCCACATATCAGGACCACCAAAAATTATCAGCCTCTTTGAATTAGACAGTTTGTAAAGAAGAAAAGATGACATAATGAAGGAGAAACTTGCCTTTTCCCCTCAAATTTGGTTCAAGATATTACAGTGATTACATATGTTAACAGTTTTGGTAAAAGACTGATCCTATGCAAGATTACATACCTATCTTTGCATAAATATGATATTCATATCAAATTAAACCAAACCTTAACAATCCAAATATATAAAAAATCATAGAACAATCTTAACACTCCTCAAACTGGATTAATTTGAGATTACAGAAAACATCTGATCCCATCTGCTGTATGGTCACAATACTACAACAACAATAATAACAACTACAGCGTACCCAGTGAAATCCTCCCCCGCACAGTGGAGATCCCAAAATATATCATTTTAAGTTCAAACAAAAGGTATAGGAAAGTATGAGATGCAAACCTTGTTTTCAGAAACCTCCAACAGATCATGATTAACCTCGTGGGCATGACAGTAAGCAGTGAGAGGAATGAATCCAAGCAGACAAAAACGCCAACATTAATAAGCTGCAAAAGCAATATTCTAGTCATCTATAAAGCTAAACCATCTTGATAGTTTCTGAGACATATCCAAGAAGAACAACTACAAAGAACAAGGAATTGACCTCCTGGCCTGTAGTTAGTTCGGACAGAAATCGGAAAGTAAAAAAGAGAAGATTTTGCACTATCATACTATAGCTTAGATAAATAACCAAGGATCACAAGATGCAAGTCAAGCAGTGAACAACAGGCAACTCAGCGCAAAAAGAAAGCCGTACTCAACATATAATTTGAGAATGTTTCATATTGCAGTGCCTTAATAAAGTATTATACCAGCTCACATCGCCATGGTAAGCGGAATATGGTATCATAAACTCTTTCCCGCTCTTTCTCATTCCCAAGGGCAACCGTACTCCTTAACGAATTACCAGCATACATCTCTTCCATGAAGCACTTCACTGGCGACTTATCCACAGGAAATGTTTCTAGCAAAATACCACACAACTGAAGTGAGAGAAAAGAAAGAATACATGGAAAGTAGGCTTCTGTAACTAAAATAAATTAGAAGCTAAATTCAATTTAGAGACAAATGGTGACATCCCAATTCCCCACCACCCAACAAGAGAAATTTATCTTAGTCTGATATTTAGAGCAAAGCAAATGGTAAATAACTGCCATGACTACATCTAAAGTACAATGACACTGCTTCTCAACATTAAAAAAATGAAGACTAAGGACACCTCTCTCAAGCTTTTCTTAAGAACTAGAATTTCTCAATCCAAGTACTAATCGCCATTGTTTCTCTACAGGTGTAGTTTTCACAAAATTATAGCATTCAAGTACGTGCGAATCAATTGCCTTATTCCCTCGTGTACCATGGATAAAACAGGATTTTTCTAGGTTTTCATGACATACCAATGCCAACATTTGGTGATATCTAAGGGATTTTCCTTTAACTGATTTATAATATCATCTGTTAAAGGATCATAAGCGTAGAAACTTCCTTTTTCTCAGTTGTAGAAGCAACTGGTACAGATAAAGATACTGACAAAACCAACAAGTTTTGCTTCCCTCGTAAATGGGTCCTTATTCATTTTAAGGTAAAGCCCCATAAAGCAGTAAGCACAAGTGTTAAGGTTTCTATTATTCTAGAGGATGGTAGGCCTAGGATAACTAGCTTTGCTAGAGGATTTAGGCATATTCTATCAGTTCCTAACTTCATAAGCTTGACAGTATTCACTTCTCAATTGCATTAACATGTAGACCCTCTAGCCTCTACTCCATTTAGTTGACCTACATCCAATTTTAGTCCTTCCCAAAATTATGGCATCTTCCCTAAAAAGGCAGGTATTAGCAATTTAGAGTATTTCTAGCTTGATGTTATACCTTTATACTCTTTTAGCACTTACCACATCATGTCACTATATATCTATCAACCACAAATATAAATCATTCAAACACATTCACGCAAAATGGGAGGGAAAGAGCTAACGATGTCCACAATTGCCTTATATTGATAATAATTGAGTCAAAACATTCTGAAAATATTTAGAAAACCATAAGAAAAAAAATTAAAACAAGGAAATACTTACGGTTGGGATCTTCAGCCATCAACCTCTTCCAATCTAAAGAGACCTCCTTCACCAAACTCCTTCCTGCAATCCCATCCATATTCAAATCCATTTCAACTCTCGAGTTTGACCTCGATTCCAATTCCTTAACACTTTCACTTTCTCTCTCGGCAATCTGTGGTGACCCAACACTCTCTTCGCTCACTCCATTGACCATTACATTTCTTTGTCTCAACTCCCCAAACGGAAGGCCAGTAACTGAACTCACTGAACAACTACTGTGAGGCATTGGTGGCGGCATCGCCTCAGGTTCTTCACATACCACAACACTACTGCTCTGAGCAACACTATAACAGTAACCATTAAATTCTCCCACAGGGAATGAGCGGTCTAGCTCCTCGTCCGTGACGGAAAATTCAGAAATCGTGGAATGCTCTGTAATTCTCCTATGCTTCTTCTTTTTCTTCTTCTTCTTGCGAATTCCGGTAGGGCTTGTGGCGTCATCGATCGGAATGATCTGAGGAGAAGGATCGGAATTCGATCGGAGGCAAGTCGGGATGATGGAGGAATCGTAGTCGTAATCGTCATCTGAGAGGAAAGTTGAGAGAATGTCAAATGAGATCTTACGTCCAGTTGATCTCAACGCCATTGATGAAGATTGAAGCTATGCCGATGTTGCCGGTTCATGGAGGTTGCTGATCGGCGGTTACGCACGACTGTGAAAGGAGAAGGGAGTCGGAGGAGAGGGGAGAAGGTGGTGGTGCTGAAGATTTGGGGATCTCTAGACGAGTTGGACTTTTCCCTGACGCCTTAAGAAAAAGGCTATATCAGAATACTGTATTAAAAAAAATATATTTTTACCATATATAATATAATACTTATAATAGATTTTTTCTAATTTAATATAGCAATTATTTTAAATTACAGATACAAATAATAAAACACTCGAAAAAATCCTTCAAATTTAATTTAGCAATTATTATGAATAAAAAATATTTCAACCTTCCAAAAAATCCACTTTTATCTCTGCTAGTAAATTTAAACAAATTTGGTGTAATCCATCGGTAGCCTCTTAAACTTGGCATAAAATTTTACTTAGACATCTTAACTGGTCAGTGTTCATAGTAGACATCTCAGGTAGGAAATTGTTGTATCATTTTAACACTTTTTGCTTACATGGCTTAGTGAGTATAATACACTTATTGACTGCGAGTGAAAAATCTATTTAGTTGACTTTTTAATTTTTTTCTTCTTCTTTCTCACCTTTAACCACCATTTCTGAAACTCAAAAATCCAACTATGGTGAATCAAAATGAGAAAATACATTTAAAAAAATTGAACTTGGCACCAAAACTCGCTTTAGTAGTTAAACTACACGCGTGTTTATATACCCCTTTAACATGTTTGATGTGAATTATTTTTAACCTTCCGAGCTCCAGCCTCCTGCGCGTGTTAATACAGCTTTGTAGGACGCGTAATTCATCTTTTAGCATTTTTAAAAAAAGTTATTTGGCCTAAAATTCACATGTCATTAATTCATTGGTTATTTTTTATTTTTACTTAAAATTTATTATTTAAGGATTGTTTTTGACACAAATGACAAATGTCATCGTTTAATTTGTCACTTTACACGTCATTCGCGAGTGTAATACACACACTTTATATATTTTTGTTGATTGAAAAAAAAGTATTAAAATGACACAACGATACCCTACATGAGTTGTCTCATATGAACACTGATTAGTTAAGATGTCTAACTGAAACTCCATGCCAAGTTTAAAAGGCCACCGATGGATAAATCGACAAATTATACTCGATATGAAAAGATTCTAAAGATTCTTTTGGATCTACAGCTTGAAATAAATTAGAATAGCAGATTTTAATGGTTAAATTTATAAATTTTATTTGATTTGTATGATATCAATAAAGGAAAAAAAAAACTTGAATTAAGCACTTTCTAATACCTTTTTTTAGGTTATAGTGATAATAACTGAATATTAATGATTTTAGGAAAAATGGTCAAAAATATCCTTAAATTATGTGAAATAAATAAAAATGTCTTTCATTTGTAGTTTGATCCAAAAATGTCCTTACCATCCATATTTTGGTTCTTAAATGTCTTTGCAATCAATATTTTAGTCCAGAAATATCATTTACTTACTAAATAGGTCAAAAATACCCTTTTCTAAAAGAAATATTTTTTTTGATAAATTACAAAAATACAGACATGTCATTTCATTTATTTCCATTATCCACTATTACTTTTTTAAATCTCTAAAATTCCTTATTTCTTTAATGTATCAGAGCTACATTTTAATGTATCTGAGCTACACATTAATATCTGAGCTACATATTAATGTATTCAAGCCAGTATTCAATGTATCTGAGATACATATTATGTATCCGACCTAGTTTTAATATATCCGAGTTACATATTAATGTACCCGAGATATTATTTAATGTATTCGAGCTACATATTAATGTATACGAGCTTCAATTATTGTATCCAATTTTTTTAGTTTTTAAAGAACTAATGTAATTAGAAACTTATTAGGGATATATTGCAATTTCATATTAAAACTAAGGAATTTATACAATTTACACCTTTTTTCTTTTTAAACACGTATTCTTCGTGATTAATATTATTATTAAAAAATCATGTTCTTGTTTTCTTTCTTTTAAAATCACTTAGACAAATAAAAATTTAGGAATATTTTTTTTCTTTTTAGTCTCATTTTATCAATTTGAATAGAATATTTTCATGTATCCTTTTCGACATAATAATATATGTCATTTATTAAATACCAGAATATATCTGTCATTAATTTATATTTATATAACAATAAAAATAATTATATAAAATAAGAAATATTTTCATTTTTTTTATTTTCTCTAAATTGAAGAATGATAATATTTCTTAATTTAAAGAAGAATTATTAGGAAAAAAAAAGAATGTGTTAAAAAGAAAATAATATATTTATTAATGCATAAGTACCCCCTCAACCTATGGCCGAAATCTCAGTGACACACTTATACTATACTAAGGTCATATTATCCACATGAACTTATTTTATTAATAATTTTCTATCCCTTTTTCAGCCTACGTGATACTATCTTGTGGTCCAATGCTGGTTGACTTTTTTATCAAGCTAGTGCCACGTAGGCCGAAAAGAGGTAGAAAAATACTTATAAAATAAGTTCATGGGGTAATAGGACCTTAGTATAGTATAAGTGTGTTTCTGAGATTTTGGGCATAGATTGAGGGGATACTTGTGCATTTTCCATATTATTTTATCAAGATATGTTCCTCTAAGATCTTAGAATAATTGTGGCAATCTAAAATATTATATATGTGATTCTTTCTTTTAATGTAAAATATATGATTGTGTGTAATATCATATTTAATGGAATTTAAGTGATTATATTCCACAATCTTTTATTTGTATATATAAAGTCATGTACATGATAAAGAAAGATATGAATGAAATTATTCAATAATCTTATTCCACTTGGTTTTAAAGTTTTAGACTTATTGAGTTATATTTTATTATATGGAATATAAGTATCTAAAGAAATTAAATAAACTAAAAGTTCAATGAAAAACAATATATAATATTTTGAAATTATTTTAATCACAATAGTTGTTTTGTGGTCCAAACAGTATTTTTTTAATATAATTTTCATAATAAACATAAGCCACTTATATTAATATATAGGATAATATATAATAAAGTATTGTGTATGTGAAATACTCTCTTCGTCTCATATTAGTTTATCAATATTAATTTTTTACGGTGCTTAAAAAACATAAATAGAAATTGTATTTTTATAGTTCACGCCTTATAATACTTCTTGTGAATTACACAAACAAATATGAATACTTTCAAAATTTAAAATTAATTGCGAGAGCAATAAAATAATTGTTTAAGTTGTATTAATTTAGTAAAGTGATCAACTAATATAAATTTATTATATTTAATATAATGATAAATTATTATGCTATAATTATATTTAATATAATAATAAACTAATATTCATTAATTCACTTTTTATTGTCATTTTTGTAAGATTAAAATATAAGAGCTTTGATTAATAATTTATGATATATTTTTCATCATATTAATATGCAAATAATGAATATTTATAGTACTTTTTTTTGTATAGCTTTAGAATATAAAAAATCATAAAAAATCAAATTAATATGATTTTATTTTATTTTGAAAAGTGGTCAAAATTAAATTTCGGAAAACTAAATATTACAATTAAAAAATTGACAAAAGAAGGTATAAAATGAAGGAATTAATATAAAATATACAATTCTTTAGGTGTATTGATTACTGTGTCTTGATTATAAATAAGACTTCTATGCACTCATTTTAATAATTTCATCTTTCTTTCTTTATTTTTAATTAATCATTTGCTGAGTTAATACCTTAGATGATCACTCAACTATGTATTCTTCTCTAAGAAAGTCATTCAATTTTTAATTTTCACTCAAAATTCACTCAACTATACATTTTTATCTCAAAAAGTCACTCAATTTTGAATTTTAACTCAAAATCCACTCTTTCTTCGGAAAGTCACTCAATCTATTAAATTATTTTTTAATTAAAATTTGTTGATATTAAGTCATTTTGAGAGAAGAGTGCAAGTTGAGTTTATTTAATTTTTTTAAAAATAAATTTTAGACTTGAAGTACTTTTATTAATACCTTGATGGGCTAAAAGTTCAAACAAAACAAAGAAAAGTAGTACATTGTTGGCCCAAAACCTAATTTGATCCTTCTTCTCTTTCCACTTTTTTCAGTTCTCCATTTCTGTATCTTTGACCGCCACCGTTGATGTTCTTCAATGATGAAGAATGTTGAAAAATTCAGTTGTCAAAGGTTTGGGCTCCATTTTTTTTTACTTCTTCCTATTATTCTTTTGATAATCTAACTCGTTCTTTTTTGTAGGTGTACTATCCGGTAAGAGTTCTTGTCAAGCTCTCAAAAGGGTGTGAGCCTAGTATTCAGCTTTGTAGATCTTTGTAAGTCATTTTGTACCTATAACAAAAAAATGCAAAAATAAAAAGCTGGAAGAAAACGTCAGTAACAGAAAATAACAAAATAACAAAATGAAAACTTAAAAATAATTGGATCTATCTAGACATGCACTGATGAAATTTAATTTTAGAGATTAGAAAAGTGAGATTCGTCTATAGAACTCTAATCTCTTGTGTACTTTTTCATCTTAGTGTAAGTGTTCTTCCTTTGTTTTCTTTATATTCTTCCGTTACCCATTCTCAATTGGGTTCTTTCAAATTTTAATTTTTTAAGATGTTTCCTTGTAAAGATTCTTGGTAGAACGAGTTCTTTAGTTTTAACCTCATGAACCTTAATTTGGTTAAAAAAATCCATTCCAATATTCGATCATTCAATCTAGAACAAAGACTAAGAAAGAGTTTCTTCAAGCAGGTATCGCACTGAAAATAAGATTTTGATCGAAATTGTAATAGATTGAGAGTCCTTTCGCCAACAATCGTATGTTTTGTGAAATGGTGAGTTCCTTTTTTGAATTGAACTTGGTTAATAAGAAACTTGATTGAAGAGTATTAGCATGCATCAACTTCTTGTCGTGGAGTTAATTTCGCAAAATTTATATGTTGATGTCTTCTTCAGCTATCTTTTTGCCTCATCGTTACTTAGTTTATTTGGGATGGTCAACTAAGAGATTTTAAATTTAATTTAATTAGTACATGCATGCTATTACATAGTTCTAATAAGCTTGTGTTGATGCAGATTTTGTTATTTTGCTTGGTGACGGAGAGTTTATCATATGATCGTGTCTGTTTTTATGATCTTTGCAATGTCAGGTTAGAACTCTATCTTTGTTTTTTATTTTTATGCTTTAACCATGTTGTTAGAGTAGATTGTGATGAATTATTGATTCTTGCGGATGCAGGGAATTGATTTTTTGTGTTTTAAAATTCGAAAATATGTCTTAAATCTACAAATATTTAGCTAAGCTATTTTATTTTCCTCTAAATTGATTTCTTTTTGTAGCAGTCTTTATATTTTAATTTGGTTTATAATGATATTTTCTGTACTTTCAATGTGCTTA
This sequence comes from Solanum peruvianum, assembly GCA_027705065.1. Classification (NCBI taxonomy): domain Eukaryota; kingdom Viridiplantae; phylum Streptophyta; class Magnoliopsida; order Solanales; family Solanaceae; genus Solanum; species Solanum peruvianum. The sequence continues at coordinate 36,706,769 of JAKWJD010001760.1, read as the reverse complement.
TACCTATATTATGATTCATGCTTCAGATGAATAGCTTATTGATCTAATTCCTATATTTGATAGATTATAGTTCAGGCTACTGAAATCAACATAACGTATATAATTGCATGTTTACTTGTTTAAACTTAATTGGAGTCTATTTTTAATTTGTTTATTTAGAATTTCTGAAAGCATATATGAACTCCTTTAAATACTTGTTACATGATATCAATATTAAATTTAAAGTTTAAATGTATTCAGAACCAAGCCCTCAATTACATATATATATATATATATATATATATATATATATATATATCTATAGTTTAGTTTTTAAAAAAATGTCAATACGCGGTTCCATTTAAAAATAATGTAAGAGTCTGATACTATCTTCAATACACACTCAGTTACTTAAATGTGAAATTGTTCAACATATGCATAAGTGTATTATTCCCCTCCACTATTTCAAACTCCTGCTACCAATTCTTCAAATTCAAGAACTCAAAATATTAGATGTTTAATCTACCATTGGCAATAAAGAGTTAACAATATTAATCTATTTAAGGTATTAAATATTATAACTATTATAAATATTTTAAAAAACAAAGTAATGATAAAACAATACGAAAATATTAGAGAAGAATAAAGAAGATATTAGTGAATTAGAATGAAATTATTTGAGATTAAAATTATACCTGATAATTTATAATGCAAATACTAAAAATTAAAATTGTACCGAAAAATTCATTATCAATATTTGTGCCATATGCTTGAAAAAACAATGCAAAAAAAGAGGGTAAATCAATCAATTTAGATGATAAAAAATTAAAAATTAATAAATTTCTATATTAGTTTAAGTAATCGCATAACATTTTAGATCATATAGTGTTATAATTAAGTGTACTATGCAAAACATAAGATTATAAAAAATTATTAAGCGAGTTAAAATAACATACCTCTAAATGATTTCATAATTATAACAACTACTTCATCTGAATTGTTTTATAATAATCATTAACAATTTCAATATACATAAAAATATCCAATATCTCAAATAACCTGTATATCACAATAGATTTTGGAACACTTCTTTATATACTACATTTATAACCTCATTAATTAATTATCCTTCTTCATTGTAATTTGTAACTCAGTATTTTTAATTCCTGTCTACTTGTTGCTCTAGAAACAGCTACGTAAAGTTCTCCATGAGTAAAAATTGATTTCTTAAAAAATAATCCAACATGCGATAATGACTGTCCTTGGCTTTTGTTGATTGTCATGGCAAATGTTACAATTATAGGAAATTGTCTTCTTTGAAACTTAAAAATGGGATTCTAGCATCTGAAGGTGTTTAAGTCATTCTTGGAATAAATACCTTCTGTCCAGCTATCTGTCCAGATAAAACCTTTGCTTCAATTGCTTATTTTTCAAGTTTAGTAACAATCAACCTAGTTCTGTTACATAATCCTGCTGCGTCATCAATATTTCTTAGTAACATCACTGGAACTACAACTTTTAAAGTGACTGAATAATTTGAAACTCCAGAACATTTAATAGTGTTAAAAAATTCTGGGGTATGTACATGTTCTAAAGCTGAATAAGTATGACAGACTTGCATATTTTGTCAGAACTAAAATATGATTTCTCAGGATTATGATTCAAAGAGATCATATAATGATTGATTGATTCTACCATATCAAGAGTCAGACCAAGAATGACTCTTTGCTGTAGGTACCCAACATCATTACAATTAGTACTAAAATCTGGATACATACTTTCCACAATAGCTGCTGTTGGATAACTACACTCAGTTATTAGAAGATCCTTTGCTATTAAAACTTTATCAATTTCATCAAATGAATTACCAATACTACCATCCACAACTGTCAATATCCAATCATAAACTCTTTCAACTCTTTTAGATCAGAAGCAGTGTCACTGTTTTGCAATCTCATATTCTTTGTCAGTGTTAATAATTCACAATGGAGCCATAAATATGAAGAGTTGAGAGTTGCATTTACAATGTCTTGTCGACTCCCTTTAGGGATCACAGGAAAATTTTTTTCTGAAGTCACCTTCAAGAACAATTCACAGGAAAATTTTTTTCTGAAGTCACCTTCAAGAACAATTGTTTTACCACCAAATGGTAATTCTGACTTGGATTCATCTTTGTAGCCAATAATATCTCTTAAAGCTTTATCAAGAACTTCAAAATAATGTTGATGCATCATGGGAGTCTCATCCCAGATAATCAACTTAGTCTTGATTAGCAAATGTGCTAAAGGAATAACTTGTTTTAAATTGCATGTTGAGTCTTCAATTATATTTAGCGAGATAACAAATCTTGAATATGTTGTTCGTCCATCTGATAATAAAAGTTATGCAATCTCGCTAGATGCAGCTGTTAAAATAACATCTCCTTTAGACCTTATGGCAGCTGATAGAGTCTTCCAAGTATAAAGTTTTCCTGTTCCTCCAAATCTGAAAATCTGACTTCTGCTCATCCGTATAAAAAGAAAAATCTATTAGTGATGTCAACATCCTCCTCATCGTAAACAGGTATTGACATTGTAGGAAAATCTGAAAAACTTCTTCCACAACTTTTTGAAAAACTTTCTATCTTATGCAAGCAACAATTCTTCAAATCAGCATGTGATAGATCAGCTTCTGAAAATATATAAATATATAATAAATTAATATTTAAACATAAATATAATAAACTAATTAATAAAAAAATAATAATATAGATTTCATGATTTTAATAAGATTATTTTAAATTTAAAACATCATTGGGTACATGGGTTATCTAATACTTTTCTTTGTTCATGAAGAATATCTTCAGATAATAAATTTCATGTTGATTGTTAAACAACTTCCAGACATGATATTAAATTTGATATAAGTAGCATAGCAAATAATTGTCTTAGATATGAAGACATTCCCCAATGACTTGCTTCTACTATAGTGTTAACATATTCTTTGTCATCATCTAATAATCCTAAAGCATAACATGCATCTCTAAAAGTCTTATGATCAATATCATTTATTCTTCTGATATCCTCATATGAAGTGGGACCTCTAACAATATTCAATAACAATCTAAGATAATATTGTTTACAGATCCCGGGGAAGCAAAAAGAATTCTTCCAATCGAAAATGCAGAAGTTTTTCTTTTATCCCATCTCTTAGATTGTTGTTTCCAAACAAACTTCAAAAGGAAATTCTGCATAGGTTAAATCTGTTGCTTCAGAAAATTCCCTTGTTTGCTTCAAACCAACTTAAAAACTTGAATTCCTTTATGGTTGGTTTATTGATGACAACATCAAATTAAATCATCATATGAACCTATTATATTCTGATTTCCTGGTAAATGAAAAGATAACCTTTCTACAGAAGGTTCTCTATGGTGAATTGGGAATTTAAAGATTCTCCAAGCTGCTTCACATGGTGATATATATCGACAATCACAACACATTTTTTATTTCATCAACCCTTATTGAATATGAAGATTCCCACTATCACAAAAAACACTTGTAATACGGTCATAAACTTCTGTTAACATACTTAAATAGGTAATCAATTGACCTTGATTGATTGCACCATTTAATATTAATATGCGCCCCATATTTCAAGAACAAAAATTTATTGTGTGTACAACATATCTATTATCCAAATCAATACCTGATCTCTTTGTAGATGTGCCATCATCTCTTCTTCTATAACACAAGATATCCCTCCTCATCAATTGAGGTAGAAGAAATAAACCTTTTTAGAATGTGTTTTGAACATTTTCCAGTTTGCATGCAAGGAGATGATTTTCTAACTGAACCATATGGGTCATGCATCATGAAGTTTGTAACAATCACATAATAATTCGGATCAATTAATTTATTTGACAATTCAGCTGAAATAATATCATCAATGTCACCAATATTTGGAGATTTATTGTACATAAATAGCAAAATATGTGCATGAGACAATCCACGTTTTGAAATTCAATATAAAATTTAAAATAAACAATTGTGGTATAATAATAAGTCAATAATATACCTGCTTTTACCTGTCCAAAAACTTTTGTCTTGCAAATCCTTAATCAGGTGATCTAATTGACTTTAAAGACCCTCGTTACAATGTTTGGCCGATCTTGTGGAGCCAATCCCCTAATTTTCACAAATCTAGTGATCTCATGCTATTTAGAATTGCAAGTATAATAAATAGATCAGGATATCCAGCCCATTTGCATATTGTCATTGCGTCTTGATATTTTTGCAACATGTAACGTGTACCTCCAGTGAAAGAAGAAGATATTACTCTTTGTCCTTGAGAAGAAGGTTGAGTGTCTCCCTGCAAAACAACTTCTTGTAATCTCTTATAGAATTCTGCTCTCAAGTGTGGTTGATGGAGCCTATAAAATAACAATCGAGAAGATTCTATCATTGTATATCTATCTACCAAGAATTGTTGAAATAATCTTTTAACCGATACAATTGTAGGGATTTCATTCTTCCTTTCTTGAATTTTGTATGATAAGTATTCAAGAACGCTAACATATTTCCTCCCATTAGATGATTAATCAAAATTCCATTTAAAGGAATATCTTCTCTATATCCATCTTCACCAAATGAAAAAAGTAATGGATATTGCAAACATAAGTATGCTGCATTTAATTCACTTATTCTATTAAATTGTCCAGAATGACTTTCAACTATTATATCTATGTCAGAACTGATTGCTTCAGAATCACCAACCACCAAATCTGATATCTCAGAAACTGTTGACAAATTGTACCTTTCTTCCACTTGTTCCTCTTTTTTCTCTCATTCTTAGTTTAACATTAGCACTTTGATCAATTTGAATCTCTCTCCTACTATCGAAAAAGATTTTGTAAACACATTGTGTTGATCTAGCATTTTCTTGAGATTATTAACAGTTTGAGCAAATTTGACTGTTGTTTTCATTAGACTAAAAAAGAAATAGTTATATAAATAATAGTGATTAATAATTATAATTATATTAAACATTGTAAATTTATATATACTATAAATACTTACCTGATAATTAATTAACATTAATTCTATTTTGCATCTCATTTTCTGTATCACATCTATACAATTGTGCAAATTATGACAAGTAACTATTTGATTTCCTGAGGAAATATATAGCTATTCTGGTAGCTAACATGTTAAGGCGGTTCTGGTGTTACTTATGACCACTTTTCATATCTATTTAAGCCTTTTTATTGATTATCTATAAAGATGGTTATTTTTATGTGATTAGTATAGACTTGGTTTTATGATATCTTGGATATTTGTAATTTTTTTTTGTACATTGTTATCATATCACAACTTCAAACTTAATTCATTTTAATTTGTAATTTGTTTTTAATATATTTGCCTTTAATGTTGTGTAGATTGCTTAGAGGTTGTTAAATGAAGAAGTATTGGAGGCAAAGATAATTGAATTTTATGGACTACTTAAGGTCAGTATGGATACACTATTATCAACATTGTTCTTGGCATTATTTCAATTTATTTCTGTGAGATATTTTATCATGAATACAAATATGTCAGGTAATATACTTATACTATAGCTTGATGGATGACATATTTTACGCAAAAGTGTTGTTGGAAATGACAATTGATGCCTATGGACCACCTAAGGTAAGTATATAGTTACTATTTGTATCATCATTCTTAATATTATCTGTATTTAACACATCGTTATTTGAGATTTTCTGGCAATTTTAGCTATTAGTATATTGATAAGTTGACACTTGATAATATAGCACACAAAGATAACACATGTTAAAAAGTTAAAAGAACATCATATGCATATATAGGAAGTAAAAAAAACAATCAGTCCTAACACAACGAAATACATTCTTAAAACATAATTGGGTAAGTTTAATACTCTAAAATAAACTAAAAAAAAACACTCAGTCCTAACACAATGAAATACATTCTTAAAACATAATTGGGTAAGTTTAATACTCTAAAATAAACTAACTTCAATAATTAAAGCCTATTTCCGATTTGAAAAAATTATGTTTTCTTCTCCTCCTTTATAACTTTGCATAGCTTGTTACTTGGTAGTTTGACGTTCAATCCCTCGTCATCTGAATGTGTTGATCAAACTCCAATGTATAATCTGAAAATGCTCTTCTTGAAAGGCGTCTGAAAATAATTTATATACATACATAATTTAATAATTTATGTGTGTTAGAATAGTAAAAATACACAATTTAAAATAACATACTGTGTTTTAAAAGCTGAAAAGTTAAGAAGACGAAATATATGTTGAATTAAATTATATACCACAATTAGACTATCTTCATTATAGCTTTGACCACATTCAAGGGATCCTTCTATTTCAACAATTATAGTTAATTTATTTAAATGAAAATCAGAGTTAAATTTTAATAATATAGAAACTTGCATTCAAATTGTAGAAGGATTACAATATTCCTTGACTAATGCTTCTTCATCAATGAACTGAACTACTTTGTAAACATTATCATTCTTGTTAATGTTTGAATCCTGTATCTGGACTTTAAACATGAGCCTTTTCTCAATCAAAGCATCAAGTTCTATTGGATAACCCATGTCAACATCTCCTATTAATCCTGCCTTTAACTACTGGGCAACCTTTCCAATTAGTTGTAGAACCTCTTTATTCCACAATAATAATGATATAAATCCAGTATCATCAGTAACATGCATTTAAAGTCGATACCTAAAAAGTACAAAATAGAGTGTTATATAAATTTAATTTAAATTTTAAACATCTATATTGTTTGGACCAACCTGTGAATAACATATATAATTCAACATTGCATTTTACGCAATAATATTTGTCTCCCAGAGGATCAAACTTTATTACACTCTTACTTCAAGCCAAGTATGACCATCTGTGACCAAGTTCCAAACAAAAAATTGGAAAAATCTTTACAGGAATCCAATAGTTAGCCTCCTATGAGTTAATCATAATGTTTAGACAATTATATGTATTATAAAAAAAAATTAGATTATAATTAGTAGTATAATACATACAACTCACTTCATTGCATTGAAGGAAATATCTAATAAATTTAAAAGAGACCATTCATGTAGACAACTCCTTTGAAAATGAAATATGTCATTGTGAACTTGTTTGTAAAACCTTCTCATATTTACCAGATGCAAGTAACCTGTAAATTTATCATAGAATTGTATTTGTATAATTTGTTAATTCTAATTCATTTGGAGGTACTTAATAATACAGAAGGAGTTGTAAAACTTGTTTTTCAAATTAGAAGATTGTGGTAGATCTGCGTTAATTCATAATTTGGTCTGGTACCAACAAGTATGAATAGAATAGATATCTGTAAAATAAATTATAACATTTATTAAAATCCAGATAAATATGATTGCATTTGAAAGGCAAGATCACCCCATAAAGTGACAGAAAAATTGTTTCTCTTATGTAAACAATGTTGTTAAAATGATAAATTTATAATGGTATATATCCTATTAAATGTAAATTATTGATAATTACATTTCATCTTCTACAACAATATTCATGAAAGAACAATTGTTGTCTCCTTGCTGTGACAATTGAATTTGTCCATATGAAACAGCATGTCCAACAACATCTTAAAAAATAATGAATTTTTAGTTATAACATTTAAAATTTTAAATATAATAATGAAAAGAATAATATAAAAAAATTATAACCTATCAATTAGTTTATTCTCGTTGATGTTCTGAATTTCAACTTCTTCAAAAGTATGTAGCTTAAAAACATCCCTATGAAAAAGATGAATCTTCAATTTCAGTCATAATAATATTCTAGTGAATGTAAGCTTGTGTTTATGAGAATTTGATTTAAATTCTGAGTGATAAAGATATATGACAAAGTATTTCATCCGATATAAATCATAATCATAAATCTTGTTTCTGAAATATTTTATTGTGAACTTATCAGTAGAAGCATGTATTCGATCATCTTATAAGCAAGTAAATTTGTTTAATCAATAAGCATTAAAATTAATATTAATGTGTATAATAGAATTAGAAAAGTAGAGAATAACATTAAAAACACAAATTTGAATTAATCTTACCTTTTCATCTTGCAAAATCAACTCCATAGTTGCCTCCACTTGGTGAAAATATGGCGGATACGGTAGCACATGCTCGAACGGCTACGCAGACTGCTTCTGAAACCACTGACACTACCCCGGTCGAGTCTATCCCGAGTAGTAGCACTGCCCCTAGCTCCTCTCGCTCAGCCCCGTTCCTCGCTCTGGTCCCGCTTGCTAGAGTCCAGAAATTAGAGGCTCAGATGGCCACACTTCTGCATCACATCCAGCCTTGGATGAAGAGGTCTATTGCTGAGGCGGAGGAGCGCGTGGAGCGTAAAATGGTTCAGCACATAGAGCGAAAGATCGCTAAGGTTCGGCGATTCGAATTTTTTAATATTATTTGTTTTATTAGGATTAATGTCTATTTCTGGAGTTACTTTCTTTTTCTCTTTTGTAATTCTTTCTATTTGATTTTTGTTCATCAGCGCTTGGACGCTCTTGAGTTGCGAGTGTTAGCCCGGCCAGCCCCTCAGGTGGACTTGTTGACCCTTCAGGCTGCAGTTGAGAGTCTGCGAGAAGATATTAATATGATCTTAGAGGCTAGGGTGCCTGAGTCTGAGGCCCCTTCTGCAAAGCCTGCTGAGGATACAGTGATGACTGCCTTATTCACCACTTCTGAGATTTCACCACCTCCTCCTCGAGAGCATGCTAAGAGGCGCAAGGGTCGAGAGGAGTATGAGGCTAGAGCACAGAAGAAGGAGCGCCGTGGGATGGAGGTTGCGAGAAGAACCTCGCTTGCTGATGAGGAGGCACATCAGATCAGAGTTGCAGAGTCAGCTGCTGGGGCATCTAGCTTTAAAGACGTGGAGATAGCTGGAGACACTATTGATAGTGCTGTTGCTGATGAGGACACTACTGAGGGTGATCATACTACATATGAAGTTGGTTTCGGGGAACTGGACCCACCAGCTTGCTGATCGCCAGCGATTTGCGCCCCAGGTTTGCTTCACCTACCACTCTCGTATTTCAATTTATTTATGTACTGGGGACAATTGCGTATCTTTTTGTTTGGGGGGGGGGGGGGGGTAAATAAAAAGTGAGTGCTAGGGTTAAGTCTGAGTAACCCAATTCAAGATATTCTTTTGAGGTTTTCTTGCCTGTGTTCTTTTTTCACAAAAGACTGATTATTTTTATTGTTGAACCGACATGTCTATATCTTGAATTGGGTTACTCAGACTTAACATGATGTATGACTCTGAAACATGATGGCTAAAACAAAAATGATATTCTGATGTAATGAAAATGATGTATGACTAGACATAGTAATTGATAAATGTGTGGCTCTAAGCATGACATAGAGATATACCATTGCATGACCCTAAGTCTAAAATTCGAATTAGGTTTCTGATAATCTGGTAGAGTAATGAGATGCCAAGTGAGTGTGAGGAAAAATTTGAATAGTCCACTATTTGTATTGAGCTAGAATTTGCCTGGTTAGTCCTGCTAAGAGTAAGCTATAATAGACAATTAGGAAAGTATCATAGACCTTTGTTCAATACAGCCAATTTTTAGTCTAAAAAAAACTCAAATGAAATGAATCCCTCTTTGATCCAAATGATTTGAGCTTAAACTAGACCTTTCTTTTTCATCCCAATTGATATTTTCTGGGAATAATGTGTTGGCCCTGGTCCCTCCTTGTACATGTGCACCTCAACTTATGCCAAAAGAATAAGGTGAGGGTGGCTAATGCAGTAAACAACTTTTTCGTGGCCCTGATCCGATTTTGGGTATTGTGTACTTTGCCATGAGTTGAGGGTGGCTATTATGAGGAATGCTGTGGAAAGTGGGATTGAAATAACAAAGAGAAAGAAAGAAAGAAAAAAAGTAAAGTGACTCAAGAACCAGTTGAAAGAAAAGTGAAATAAAAAATAAATAAATAATAAATACAAGCAAGAAAAGTAAAGAGTCACTTACACAAATGAAGAAAGAAGGGAAAATAGCAAGGTGAAAGAATGAGTGAGAAATTGGGCGAAATAAAACGATAAAAAGTGGTATGTTTAGCCGATATGTCAAGGAGGGCAAAAAGTCACTAAAGTATACCTAAAAATACCCTATCTGACCCTGAGCCTATGTCACAAGCTAAAAAAGTCCTATCGTGATCCTAAGAGTTGTATGACGAACTTAAAACAGTGAAAATAAGGGAAAGCTTATGGCAATATGTATGAATGAGTTGTGAATTTGTTCCGAGAGTGAGAGTTAAAAAGTAATACATATACTCAAACTGAAATTATTGTGTGAAAAATGAGGATGTTGTTTTGAAGGGAGGACACTAGTTGCAATACTGAAAGTATTAGCACCTTGGTGAGAAATTGAAGAGGATAGGTGTTAACATGCATAAATATGATGAGACTGATAGGAATTTATAGCCAAATGATTGCAAAAGATAAAATATGGATAATATTGTACAAAGAATTAGTAGTGAGTCATAGTGTGTCGCTTGAGGACAAACACCGAATTAAGTTGAGGGTGTTGATAAACAAACACAAACACATTTTATACATTTGTGTTTGTATAAAAAGCGAGAGAGACTGCCACTAAACGAGAGTGACGAGCGAGATTCAACCAAGGAGAGTGACGAAAATAGCTATAGTTTGTTATAGAGTACAACTAAATCAAAATATATTTATAACATTTAATTTGAATTAATAGTTTGCTATTATATACAATTTTTCCTTCTTCAAATGGGTAAAAAGTTCAAAATTCAATGTGAAATTAGTATAATTATTTCTAAAATGTATGATCGGTCATTTACCCCATAAAAATAAATTTATTACATTTAAATTCACATTATAATTATATATAAGCCTGCAGTAAATAATAAAAATAACAATTTGATAAATTGCTAAAGATAATATGCCAATCTACATTATTTTCGAACAAATAAATTTTTGCACCAGCACACTATAAAAATTAATAATTTTGGAAATAAAAAAACAAAATAAAAAAAGAATGAATATTTATTTTTAGGACAGAATTTTTCCAAGGGAAAAGGAGCAAATTAATATTTAATGTTAATAATAATGAAAATTTAGAAAAATCATGGAATGAAAGAAAGACTGATATGCTTTAGAGATGGCTTTCTTTAGTAACATAACATTACAACTAACAAAAATAGATTCGAGTAATTATAAATAAATGAGTATTTAGTCATTAATCACATGCCTAATTGGATTATTACCGTAAATAAACTTAAATCATAATGAAGGGACATTTCAACGTGGGCTGCAAGTTTTAATTGAGTTTTTACTGCATTGGGTTGGCATGTTTAATTGAGCTTTATGAGGTTTAGGAGTTATCCTTTAATTAATAGCACTAATTAATCAAAAATGTCAATAAAAAATAAAAAAAAAATAAGAAAAGGGATAAATACAAATGTTGGTCATAGAAAGACCGACTCTTGCCTATGAATTTTTACGCTATTGCCTTAGGCGTCCAATTTTCTACGGCCTCAAATTTCTTAAATGTTGATTTTGTGTATCAGTCATGTATTGTTATCATATAGTATAAAATGATTTGAAACATAAGATTTTGAATCAATGTCTGGCTTTTCCCTTTTAGTTCTATGTGCATAATTTATCGATTTAGTGACTGATCAACATCATTTATGTTTATGGAATTGCTGAATATGATTCGGTAGCTTTGGATTCATATAAATACAACAAAACTGATGAATTATTGGGTCCACAACATCCGTTTGAGGTGTATTTGCTCGAGATATTATGCAACAAAAGAGTGATGGCCTGTCGGTATTGTATTCACCCAACTTTACTTGCACGTTTCATTCAATTCATAATATATCTTCTTTTTGGTTGCAGTGACTGCGGAACGTTTTTGCTAAATTTTTTATCGACGAATTGAATGTCCCATCAATCCCTTTCAAAAGTGAATATCTTCGCTCAATGTATGCAATACTGTTATGGAAATATGGTACCTATAAGACCAAGGCGAAATACGTTAGCAAGAATGATGATCCTACAAGGATAAATGGTGTCTTCTTCATTACATTGGCAGATGATGAACTGTATAATGTAGAATAGTAGTAAAAATACCTTAAGTGTTTTGGATTATTTGTTTCCAGGTTAACATTATATTTCTAAGTAATTCATACTTCTAAATTTGAAGAGTTTTTATGTCGCTTTTAAATTCGTTTTAAATACATTTTAATATGTTATTAACTTTTTTATATCATAAGTATTATACATATCACTTCAGCTTATACTACAGTGAAACTAAAACAGATACAAAATTTCCACAAAATTATTAAATATATGATACAATATGTTTTTAGAAATAACAAATTTTTTTTTCACACAACATGGTACAAATTATATCTTATAAGATTGGTACAAATCACCACATATATTACTAAATCAATATTATGTGTATGATACGTAGGTGCTTCAAACATCTCAAATTGATATGATTTACTATACTCATGCCAAAGTTACAAAGATATTAAGTATCAAATACACAATTTTGATATCAAAATTACTCTAACCTTTTTAGCCTGCTATTAAATTTCCAGAAAGTTATTATGCAAATGAAACACAATTGCGTCCTCAAATACCAAAATTGTATGTATATAATATATATTATTGGTAAAAGATACAACATCCGATACTCTATTATTAGTAGATGCAAAATTTAAAAGAAGATATTATGTATATGATGTATCATTGCTTCAAACGATACTTTTTTAGATTTTGTTTCTTTTATGTTTGACGCACATCACAACTATTGATACTATTATTCTATCTCATACAAAATTTACAAAAAAATAAGTATCAGACACACAACAACTTTATCAAATATTAAGAATAAAAAATGTAACCAGAATTGAAAACATAATATTTTTCATTTATTGCATCATAAAATAGTAACCTAAAAGTACTTAATAAAGTATCAAAATTGAGAATTATTAGAGTGAAGCATAAAAGTACTTCTAAAAAACAAGCATTAAGAATTTTTCAGGAAGAAAGTACATGTTTGCTTCCTTTTTTCACCTTCAATACAAACAATTGCACATGTTGTTGCATCAAAATTTTGTATATCTTCATCACTTTTATCCAATGAGTCAATGCGTAATGGATACACACTGAATCCTACCACATATTTCTTCATTTCTATGTCTAATTTCACCCCATATCATTTCTGAATACACAATAGAGACAAATTCCCTTCAATAAAGTATCCGATCTCGATGTTTTTTTTTTCAATTCATCAATACCCAATTTAGTTGCAATTGCTGAAATAAGATTTACGAACGAAATATTATCTCCAACTCTGTATCGCTCGTACTTAACATCACTTTCACATGATCCAGACTGCATCAACAGAATGGAAATATTCATTTAGAATCTTCACAAAATTGCATTTCAAAATTGTTTGGATCAAACTTTTATTATTTTTTCAAAGAACGGGAATAAGGTTTCACAATTTAAAATTTACAAATTATAATTTAGTTCGAGATTTATGACTGATTGGTTGAAGAAAGAAACGTATCCGTGATATGTGGGAATAAATTATAATTTCTGTTTTAATCCCTTATTAATGCTTAAACTGATAAGAACAACTTAATAATTTAAGTATCAGATCATTATTAATTAAAGTATCTGCCTACAACATAATATTTCCAAAAAACACTAAAGAGGGGGATTTTTGGTAATTAAATGAAAGAGTAGGGACATGAAGAAATTTCTTTCTTATAATATGTGATTTGCCTAATTTTTACTTAAATAATAACATAAATTAACCAAAAATTACAATTAAACAAAGTGATGTCAAAAAAATGAGAAAAAAATGAGTTTTATTGATATTGTCAGTGTCTTAAAATGCATAGGGAAGAGCAATAACTATTTTTTTACTAAATACCTGTCATGACACAATCCACTGGTTCGTGCGGGCACCATTTTAACACCTAGATAGGAGAACCTGCAACCCAAACTGATTATAAAATATAGAAAAATAAACAAATCATAAGTTAATGCCCTATATGAAATTGCAATAAATTCAGTTAAAACTCCAAAGTTATTTACAAGGAAACATACTAACACCCCAAAAACTAATCTAAACAGTTGCAAGAGCTTTAAGAGTACAACTTATAAAAGAAATAAGACATATTTCCCACCATAAGAAAGGATAATGGAAGTTGTTGGTGAACGTCATCTTTTCCACCTATGAAACATCATTGGAGCTATAACTAAACTATGCTAAATGACATAATAAGAGTAGCATCACTACAAACAACATGTACTTGTAAGCATCATCGATCGACTCAAACCTACTGCATAATATAAAGTCAACATCTAGAAGGGAACATACAATATGAAAGTTACACCACCCAAGTCTCTATCCACTTGCTGTCATCATCTAAAGTATAATATTCATAAACTATTACACTTTGATCCTAGCCTTCTACCTTATTCATCTGTCAACTTTACTTTGATCCTAGACTTCCACTTTATTCATATGTCAACTCTACCATTAAACATTCGATCCTCTACCCACTCTAAGCATCTCAAGCCTACCTTTTTTGTACCCCTAAGAATTTTCAAGCCTACCTATTATGTCATCCAAAGTCTTCCGTGTAGCGACCTGATTTACTTCGTTTGAGAAAATCCAATAGGGTAAGAATTGGGGCAAGAAAACTTTCCCATAGAAACTTGAGATTTTCTAGTCTAATTCAGATTTGGAGCAAATCGCAGTTAGTGAGGTTTTGGGAAATCTGGCGAAAAATGAGAGATCTATTAATGATTTTGATTACATGAGTGGATACATAATGAGTTAAGGAACCTATATGACTTTACAAAATTGAATTCGAACGAGTAGAATTCCAAAAATTTATCTTCGTGCGAACAATATTTTTTGAGTGTCATTAGTTGAAGGTGTCTTATGAAATATGATCTTGGAATTATCAAATTTTCGTACTAATTTCGTGCAAGCCGCTAGGGCAAGGCAACTATAGTGGGGTGAATGCCGCCATGGCAGGGCAGATACGATTTAAAGTCGTAAATAAATCCAAAAAATGTTTTATTTTGTACATTTCAACTTTGAGAGCTAAGAAACTAACCCAAGAGTTCTCTTAACAGTTTACACCACTCTTGAGGCTAAAGGTAAGGTTTTCACTCTCCCAATCCATTTTTTGATCCGTAGAACCTATTTTCTTAACTTAATATTGAGGGGGAAGTGTTTTGATCTGAAGTTTATGGTGGAAAAAATCCTAAACTGTGTGTGAGGGATCCTTGCAAATATTAATTGTTTGTATACCTAGAACAAACGGAAAGTATCCGAAAAAGGACATTCGAGTGCCTTAGGGAATCCAAGCTTAGATTCGAGGTAAGTGATGGTTGTGATTTCATAATTGTGTGTTATATGTTTGTTCTTGCTCCATTATGAATCATATATGTATGTGAATGTTTCATTATTAATCACATTAGTTGTAAATGAGTATGAAGAATAACTATATGCCATAAATTAATTCTTAATTGTATGATTATTGTGAAATATACATTGTGATTATGATTATGAGGTGTTGATTGGACCTGTTTCCACATTTTGAAATAACTTATTGGGATTGATTGTCAAGTTCTAGCATAACTAACTAGGATCGGTTGCCACGTTCCAGTATAAACATGGGATCGTTTACCAAATCTGCCATAAATATTGGATTAGGTACCACGAACTGGTGCAGTAACGGTTTGGATTTGAATTATATGAGAGGACCATTGACTTGTTATATATTGACTTATTGTCATGAACATGACCCATGAATTATGACTTCTCATAGAGTTCAACTTAGTGCGAGTGGAGCTATGCTGATAACCTACTCTTATTCTTCTGTAAGAGCTGATATTATTTCAGTTGAAAAACACTTTGATTATTTTTAAAAGTTAAATGTTGCCTCTGATTTGATTTCTAACACATTTAACTTTTTTTTTTTGAAGACATGATGTTTCTTTCTCACTATGCCATATTGGATAGACTATAATTCTCAAAAAAAAAAAAAAAACTTCTCTTTCATGTATAAGGAAGTGATCTAAGTAAGCATAAAGAAACTATATGTTATTAAGTGTATCTTAGTTATTTACAAATATTGAAAAAAAAATTAAGCTTCTTTCTTATAGTAAAACACAACAACTATTAAAGTTAGTAGTATTTGTAATCAAATATTTATCCTGTACAAGAGGTGGTGAAAGTAATTGAGGTAATAAATGCGTATTTTCTTCAGTGCACAAAATCGTCTAAAAAGAAAATGGTGGCATGGAAGCAAGTATACTCCAAATATTGAAGGGTGGAATATTTTGTTGTACACACTTGGAGTTGTGCTATTTTTTGTAAAATGGTATGAAACTTATATAATTCATTTTCTAATCATGTATCATGAATGTTGAAGAATATACTTAAAGCTATCAAAACTTTCGAGGAAGATGGTTTTGATTATTTATATGTGCATGAAGTCAAAAAAAAAAAAGTCTTAATCAAACATGTCTATCTTAAGCTCAGAGGAGATCATAATATGGTAGCATTGAATAATAAATCTTCGAGCTCCTAAGTGGATATTCATCTTATTTTTTTCACTTTATGACAAATTCTATTTATTATTGATAGACTTAAAATACGACTCTTTATTGATAATATTTATATCCTTTATGGATTTTATATGAGGAATTCGTCGATCTTCTTTTTCTTCACGTATGTCCATTCTCAATAAAAGTGTGGGAACACTTATTTTCTAATAGGATTATCTAAGGAGAGTAACGCTGAGATGTGCAAAGATAACATACATGATATCAAATATAAATGAGAAAGATGTTTCTTCTCTAATATTTTGAATTACATTAGCTGATCATGTGCATTTGATTTCACTGGAGAGGAACAATACAATTTTTCAAGAAATTGAAAGTGTAGAACTCCAACAATGTTCACTATCTTGATCACCCATGAGTCAATTACTAAGTTGAATTACTATTCCTAATGATTGTTTGTGTTTACTATTCTAGTAGTATGTGATTTGAGGATTCAATGTTGCTAGAGTTTGAGACTCTACCCAAATCCAATTCATTTTTTTTATTTTATGAGTTGTATATAATCCTTTTAGGGGTCGTTTGGTGCTATGCATGGAAGAAAATAGTAATGGGATAACTTTTAAGTGTCTCATTAGTTCTTGTTTGATTACAAAGTATGGATAATTAATTTCAAGATTAATAAATAGTACCGGAATAAGTTATCTCTTGCTCTTGGTGGAATAACAATTTCACGAGGACATTGTACTGAGATAAAACAATTAAAATAACAAAATATCATTGAAATCAATTTTAATATCACTTTTTCATGTAAAGCCTAAAAAATTTTGCTCCTCATCAGATCGAATTTTGAAAATTTTCAAATAAATCTATAATTTTAGTTAAAATTATTCAACTATTTGCATCATTTTTTACAATCAAAAGAATTTTTCGAACTTTGTTTCTCATTGCAATATGTAAATCATTATTTTACTACGAGAAATATCATCAAATTTACCAAATTTCAATCTTGTTATGATTATTGTTATAACATCCCACAACTAGAAAGAGTTAGAATTAGAAAGAATCAATTTTTGGAAATAATAAAATCTGGAACATTGGTTAAGTTATGTTTGAGTTTTTGATCAACTTCAAACCGCCATAAATCCTAGCTTAGAACGTGTTAGGTGTGTTTCAAGATATTGTAGGAAATATCATGGAATAATCTTTCCAACGCCGCCGAGTTTGGGCAATTCCGAGTTCGTATGAGTGAGATATGCCCTTGGAAAGCTGAGTTGTTTGAATAAGGGAAGTCCAATCCGGATTTTGGAAGGGTATTATGTTATTTCCCATACCCAATTATGTTTATTTGTTTTTGGTAATTATTTTAAGGATTAAATTTATAGTAGTCAGTTCATGCTTTCACGATATTGAGTTAGGGTTTCAAAGAAGAGAAAAAAAGAGAAGAAGCAAGGATCGTCAAGTTCTTGAAACTAGGCTCGTGGATTTCATCAAGGGGTGATCCCTACGAGGTATGTGAGTCATTCATAGTGTTCATTTCATTCACCCACGCGCCAATCACGTTTATTTCAGCTATGTTCGTTCTAGAAAGTTGAAAGTTGATGCATTTGAATGTTGTTCTTGAAATTGGCCTTCGTTCTTGAGTTAGGTTGAGATTGAGGAGTTGCTAAAGGTTAAAATGTTGTTTCCTTGAGTTGTTTGAGTTATATTCTTGTTATACATGTTAGTTATCTGAATCTAAAGGGAATTTCAAAAAAAAATCGAATTTAGGCGAATTGGGGTCAGAAAACACAAAAGGAAAAAGTCAAGCAAATCTTTGTACCAGGTCCGCGTTCCTCAGATTTGACAAAAAATTTTCGCTGAGCGGAGCAGTGATGGACCGTTCTGCCTTAATAGTTAATTCGCGGCCAAATATTTTAATTCATCTCCTCGTCGCAGAGTAGGTTCCTAGCAGTGATTTCTTGATCATTTCTCATGATTAACTATCTAAAATCACTCATAAACATCATGAGATCTTTCCTATCACAAATCTCAATTCTTGAATCCATAATTCAATTCAAGGATCAGTTAAGAGTCAAGTCAAGAGAAGTTAAAAACCAAGTTAAGAGAAGTTCTTTCAGTCTTCCAATAGCCTTTTACAAATGATTTAACTTTGTTTTAAGATTTCAGTTTTGAGTTGAGGAAAGAGCAAAGTTGATGTTCATTTATTCAAAAGTATATGGGAACTCTGTATTCCCAAAGAGTTTAAAATGTTTACACATTTAAACAAGTAAGGTAACTTTGATTTCCAAAAAAGCCTATGAGCTAGTTTTTCAGTAAAGAGTCTTTGAGCTAGTTTTTCAGTAAAGAGCCTTTGAGCTAGTTTGTCAGTAAAGAGACTTTGAGCTAGTTTTCAGCTCAAGAACAAATGATTTCTTGATTAAGAAACAGGGGAAATTGAGATTTTCAAAATAGCCTTTGAGCTAAGTTTTTGAGAAATTATCTCAAATTACAGAAAGAAGTTGTTTTTAAACATAAAGAGCTAGTATATTTTGGGAATATTATTGAGCACCAATATGGAGGAGAGTTAAGAAAACTCTGAGCTGCCATAAACCATGTAGCCACTAGGGGTGTACAAAATCGAATCGAAAACCGAACCAAACCGTAAACCGAGACAAACCCGAAAAAAAACCCGACTAGTGGTTTGGTTTGACTTGATTTGGTGTTGGGAAAAAATCCGACTATATTTGGGTTGGTTTGGTTCCAAGTAAAAAAAATCAACCCGACAATTATATATATATTTTAAATTTTTATTTTATACGTAAAAATACTTATTTTGATGTAATTTTTAAATATCTCTTATACTTTTTCATCATTTTTATCTTTAATATATTTATTTTATGTTTGGAAGTTAGAATTCTTAATAATCTAATATAGATTATAGTTCATACATGTTGGTAACTAAACAAAGTTTAAATAAAAATCAATTTAATACTAATGCAAAAGAAAATCAATAATATTGAATATTTATTTTTTAGTTTTACATAGATTTAAATAATTAAAATACATGATCTAATTTTACTTCTTTTAATATTTAGTCATGTAACTAATACTTACTAAACTTATTTTAGCATGATTTAGTACTTTAAATAATGATCAATTTTATTATGACTTATTAATTTGCAAAAAAAAAATTCGCAATTTTATTAATTTTTTGTTGGATATTTTAGTGTAATTAATCATATCATATTTTTTGTTATTTTCTTGAGAAATAACTTGGATAGTTGCATATTGGTAGGACTAAACAAATATTTGAAGTACAAGTAAATTATATGTTTGTATCAAAACTTTATCGAAAAAACCCAAAAATCCAAAAAAAAAACCCAAAAAATCTGAAAAACCTGAAAAAAAATCCGAAGTTGAAAAACCCGCGTTTTATTGGTTTGGTTTGGTTTATAAATTTAAAAATCCGACACAAATGGTTTGATTTGATATTTGAAAAACCCGAACCAACCCAGTCATGTACACCCCTAGTAGCCACCATGGGTAAAAAAGAGTCATACTTTTTAGATATTCATTTAATGCCTTTTAGCATAGACTAGTGACTCCACTTAATAGTTCGGGTTCTATACTTGTGGAAAGGTATAGTAAAACTGTGACAGCGTGAGGCAAAATCTACTATCACCACAATATCTCTTATGTGATGGTTGTCGGTTAGAGAAACTCCCACAACAATATTTTGTATTTTATATACATCAGAAATATTTGTATTTTAATATACGAACAGAGTTCATATTATAACTTTGGATATATATAGAGTCATCATCGTATTTCTAAATACACTGAGTTGAAAAATATGTTTTAAAGTTTTTCTTTGTACTACATTTATTTACACTACCTTATATTCAAGTTGACTTAAGTAAAGCCCAAGTAAGTGTCTCTTTTGGACTCTTTTCAAGCTTATTTTATGTTTTGCATTCCAACTCGCATACTCGTACATTCAATATACTGATGTCAGTTGGCCTGCATCATCTTATGATGCAGATGCATGTAATTAGGATCAACATCTATTGCCTTGTTGATCTAGTTGAGCACTTAGATCAGTGAGCCTTTTAGCATTCCATAGGATCCTTTTTATTGCTTTCAGTATTTTAGTCATTAGGATATCTTTTCTTAATGCTTAAATGCTTCCGCGTAGTAAGTAAATCAAGCCAAGGGTTCGCTTAGGGATAACAATGGTTCTCAAGTGTCAGTCCTGCCCAGGGTGTAGGCTTGGGGCGTGACAAACTTGGTATCAAACCACATAGTTCAAGATTCCTAGGGAGTCTATGAAGCTTTGTTTGTAGAGTCCTAGTTATCGATATGAAGTACGCCACATTTATAATTAGAAGGCTTCCATATTTAGGAAATTTCTTTACTTCTTTCATACTCACTTCGTGCGATAGAGTTCATCTCTATACAGCCTCTTTATAACTCGTGCTTATGCGTAACTGATTGTGATTTGGGTTGTTGTTGAGAGTTCCTTCATGAGGCATTTCTATCCCCATGAGCTAAGAGAAACAAAGAAATGGTTACTGATATGGGGAGAAAGATGAGTATGTTTATTGTTGGATTGTCTCGTTTGCGTAGAAAGAAATAGGATATGGACATAGCAAGACTAATGATACATGCACAAAAAGTTGAGGTGGGACAAGCTAAGCAATAAATAAGAGTTTAAGAATAAGAGGATTAAGACATCAAGAAATGAATCCGGGCAGCAAAAGAGTAATGTGAACCAATTTTCTTTCCAACATAAACAAAAAGGAACTGCTCCATCGTCTGCAAGTTCACCGACACCGAGGAACAAATATCTGTACAATTGTTAGAATTCTAAGAACTTCATAGCTATACCTGCGCATTCGCAAGGTATTTCGGCACAAATGGGGTACTAAGACTACTGCACGTGCTAAGTGTGATAGGAGCCACTCAGGGGTTTGTCGTGATGACTTAACTGGTTGTTTCATGTGTGGTCAGAATAGGCATTTTATGTGCGAGTGTCCAAAGAACAAGCATGGAAGTAGTCATGGAGGCAATAGAGCTTAGTCTTCTTCAGTTGCTCCACCAGACAGAGCTTCACCTAGAGGTGCTACTTCCGGTACTAGCGGGGTAAAAAATCATCCATATACTATCAACAGTTGCCAAGAGCAAGAGGATTCACCAGATTTTGTCAGTGGTATGATCCAAGTCTTTGACTTTACTCTTCATGCATTTCTAGATCTAGAAGAGAGTTTATCTTTTCTAACCCCTTATTTTGCTATGAATTTTGATGTTAATTCTCGAGCAAGTTATTGAACCAACCAGTGTTTCTACATCTGTTAGTGAGTAGATTTTAGCAGAGAGAGTCTATCATGATTATACCATTCCCGTCAATCAAAAGAGTACCATGTCCGATTTAATTAAGTTAGACATGGTAGATTTTGATGTCATTCTTGGTATGGACTGACTTTACGCCTGTTATGCCTCTGTTGATTATAAAACTCGAGTTGTAAATTTTATGTTTCCATATGAGTTAGTCTTAAAGTGGAAGAGCAGTTCAACAGTGCCTAACAGTCGTTTTATTTCGTACTTTAAGGCAAGAAAGTTAGTTTCTAAGGGGAGTGTCTATTACTTAGTCTGAGTTAATGACTCTGGTGTTGAGATACCTCTTATCCAACCAATTCTAGTAGTAAAAGAGTTTCCAGAAGTCTTTTTTGAAAAACTACTCGGAGTCCCTCAAGAGAGATGAACTTTGATATATACATTCTATTAGATAATCCTTCCATCCTTTCCCTTCCATATAGAATGGCATCGCCAGAGTTGAAAGATCTTAAAGAGCACTTGAAAGATCTTTTAGAAAAGTTTTATCCGACCAAGTGTCTCATCTTGGGGCGCTCCAGTCCTGTTTTTGAGAAAGAAAATGATTCTTTTATGATGTGTATAGATTACCATAAGTTGAATAAGGTTACCATCACAAATAAGTATCCTCTTCCGAGGATTGATGATCTTTTCGATCAACTTCAGGTGCTTCATGTTTTTCTAAGTTTAACCTTAGATTTGGCTACCATTAGTTGAATCGAAGGGAATGTGATATTCCAAAGGCAGCATCAGAACCCATTATGGTCATTATGAGTTACTGGTCATGTCGTTCGGTTTAACGAATGCACCTGCACTGCTCATGGACCTTATGAATAGAGTTTTCAAACCTTATCTAGATATGTTTGTTATCATCTTCGTTGATGACCTACTAATTTATTCAAGGAATGAAGAAGATCATGCTAGCCACCTCAGAATAGTTCTTCAGACTTAGAAAGATAAGGAGTTTATTCTAAGTTCTCTAAATGTGAGTTTTGGCTTGAGTCTGTGGATTTTTTTGGCCAAATAGTTTCCGGTGATGGAATTAAAGTTAATACTCAGAAAATAGAAGCAATGTAGAATTGGCTTAAACCCACATCTCCAACTGATAGTATGAGTTACTTGGGTTTGGCTGACTATAATAGAAGGTTCATAGAGGTTTTTTTTTCTCAATCTCGTCTCTTTGACCAAGTTGACTCAGAACACAACTAAGTTTCAATAGTTTAAAACTTTTGAGAAAAAAACTTTCAGGAATTGAAAAAAAAAGGTTGACTACTTCCCTAGTATTGACCTTACGAGAAGGTAGACAAGGCTTTGTTGTATATTGTGACGCATCTAGATTTGGTTTGGGTTGTGTGTTAAGAGAATGGAAAATTTATAGTGTATGGCAGTTTAAAGTTCATGAGAAAATTACCCAATCCACGACTTAGAGTTGGCTGCCTTAGTATTTTATTTGAAAATATGGTGCCATTATCTTTATGATGTACATGTGGATGTGTTCACCGATCACAGGAGAAAAAAATTAATATTAGACAAAGAATGTGGTAGAATTACTCAAGGGTTATGACATGAGTATTCTTTACCATACAGGTAAGGCTAATGTTGTTGATGCTGACTTGAGCAGGTTGTCTATGAGTAGTTCCACCCATATTGAGGAAGATAAGAAAGGAATAGCCAAAGATGTGCATAGACTTGCACGATTAGAAGTCTGACTGATGGATTCCACAGAAGGAGGAGTGGTGGTCATGAAAGGGGCGAATAATCATTAGTGTCAAAAGTAAAAAAGAAGCAAGACCAAAATCCCATTTTTCTTGAATTGAAGGCAAATGTTCATAAGTAAAAAGTAATGGTTTTTGAACAAGGGGAGATGGTGTATTAAGGTATCAAGGTAAGTTGTGTGTATCAAGGGTGTATGAACTTCAAGAAAGAATTATGGAAAAAACTCATAGCTCCAGATATTCTATAATTTTTCTTGAATTAAAGGCAAATGTTCATAAGGAAAAAGTAATGGCTTTTGAACAAGGGGAGATGGTATATTAAGGTATCAAGGTAGGTTGTGTGTACCAAGGGTGGATGAAATTCAAGAAAAAATTATGGAGAAAGCTCATAGCTCCAGATATTATATCCATCCAACTTCCAACAAAGATGACTGTGACTTAAAAAAGTCTATTGGTGGAGTGGTATAAAGAAGAGCATTGCAAAATTTGTTGCTAAGTGTCCGAATTACCAACAAGTTAAAGTACAACACCAAAGGCCCGGTAGTAGGGCTCAGAATATAGAGATTTTAGAACGAAGTGGAGATGATTAATATGGATTCCAACACAGCGTTGCCAAGGTCTCGCATGCAAGATAATTCTATTTTGGTAGTTGTCGATGGAATGACTAAATCAGCCTACTTTTTGTCGGTAAAGACTACCCATTTAGCAGAGGATTATAACGGGTTATGTATTCAAGAGGTAGTAAGACTTTTTGGAGTCCTCGTTTCATTTATACCATACAGGGGTGCACTATTACTGCACATGAGTTTTGTAAGTCATCCAAGAGAGGCTGAAAACATAGCAGAGTCATCAGAAATCCTACACTGATGTTAGGAGAAGAGACTTAGAGTTTGAAGTAGATGATTGGGTATACTTGAAAGTTTCACCCATGAAGGGTATTATAAGGTTTGATAAGAAGGGGGAAGCTAAGTCCCCGATATATTGACCCTTACAGAATATCTAAGAGGATTTGGAGTGTAGCTTATGAGTTAGAGCTACCACATGAGTTAGCAACGTTCATCCACTATTTCACATCTCCATGCTGAAAAGTGCATGGAAAATCCTTCACTTCTCGTACGAACCAAAGATATTGGCATTAATGATAGATTATCGTATGAGGATATACCCTACAGTTCTAGATTGTCCAGTTTGCAAGTTGAGAACCAAGGAAGTGGTATCACTCAAAGTTCTGTGGAGAATCAATTTGTTGAGGAAGCCACTTGGGAAGCTGAAAAAGATATAAAGAAGAGATACCCACATCTCTTCGAATCCGGAGAAGTTCCCAATTAAGGTACTAATATTTTTATTGGCCTTTATTTTCAGTTGGCATGTTGTAATTGCATTGCTTTTAGGGTGTTTGAGCTGAATGTTGAATGTTACACCCTTACCCTAGTACGAGTAATCTCATTTAAGGATGAATGTTCCCAAGGGGGAGATATTATAATATTCCACAACTAGAAAGAGTTAGAATTAGAAAGAGTTAATTTTTGGAAATAATAAAATCTGGAAAATTAGTTAAGTTAAGTTTGAGTTTTTGGTCAACCTCAAACGACCATAACACCAATCTCAAGATGTGCTAGGCGTGTTTATAGATATTATAGGAAATATTTTGGAATAATCTTTCCGACGCCGCCGAGTTAGCACGATTCCGAGTATGTGTGAGTGAGATATGCTCTTTGGAAGTTGGTTGTTTGAATAAGGAAAATCCAATTCAAATTTTGGAAGGGTATTATGGAATTTTCCATACCCAATTAAGTTAATTCGTTTTTGGTAATTATTTTAAGGACTAACTGATAGGAATCAGTTTACGCTTTCATGATATTGAGTTAGGATTTTAGAGAAGAGAAAAGAAGAAAAGAAAATAGGAGAAGAAGCAAATTGTCAAGTTCTTGAAGCTAGGCTCGTGGATTTCGTCAAAGGGTGATCCCCACAAGGTATGTGAGTCTTTTATAGCGTTGCATTCATTCACCCACACACCAATCACGTTTATTTCAGCAAACTTCATTCTAGAAAGTTGAAAATTGATGAACCTTGAATGTTGTTCTTGAAATTGGCCTTCGTTCTTGAGTTAGGTGAGATTGAGGAGTTGCTTGAAGTTAAATGTTGTTTCTTTGAGTTGTTTGAGTAAGATTTTTGTTTATACATGCTGAGTATCTAAATCTAGAGGGAATTTTAAAAAAAGAACTGAGTTTAAGCGAATTGGAGTCAGAAAACAAAGAAGGAACAAATCGGACAAATTTGGGTACCAGGTCCGTGTCGCGGACTTATTCCTCAGAATTGAAAAAAATGTTTTTCCACCGCAGAGGCGTCACAGATCATTCTACCTCAAAAGTTATTTCTCAATCAAATATTTTAATTCATCTCCGTGTCGTTGAGTAGGTTCCACGCAGTTGTTTTTTAACCGTTCTCATAATTAACAATCTAAAATCATGAGATCTTTTCTATCACAAATCACAATCCTTGAATCCATAATTCAATTCAAGGATCATGTAAGAGTCAAGTCAAGAGAAGTTAAGAACAAGGTTAAGAGAAGTTCTTAGAGTCTTTCAAAAGTCTTTTACAAATGATTTAACTTTGTTTTAAAACTTGAGTTTTGAGTTCAGTAAAGAATAAAGTTGAAGTTCATTTCTTAAAATGTATATGGGGACTATGTATTCCCAAAGAGCTTAAAATATTTTCACATTTAAACAAGTAAGGGCACTTTCATTTCCAAAAAAGCCTTTGAGCTTGTTTTTAGTAAAGAGCCTTTGGATTAGTTGTTTAACTAAAAGACTTCAAATAAAAGAAAAATGATAAATTTTCAAAAAATCTATTAAACTTATGATTTAAGAGAAATCGAATTTCCAAAACAAAAGAGTCGCCACTTAATTTTTTACTAAAAAACAAAAAAAAAATTAAGGTCTTCAAAAGAATTTAAGCAGATAAAAATCAATTTAAAAATAAAAGGGTTCGAAATTCAATGTACGTTCCGAGAAGGTGTTAGGCTCTCGAAATGTTCGCTAACTTGCGGTTGACCGATGATTTGACTAAAATGACTTATTTCAAAAATATATAAATCAAGTTGTGATTAGCAAAGCTACTTATATATTTTTTTTTAAAAAAGACTCAACAAATATTATTGAAAAATAACTTCATTTGAAAAAGCGACTAAGTGGATAAAGGATCCATAAGGACTTGAATGATTCAACTAACAAAAGAGAAAATGACTATCTTCCGGACTTAGTTAAATTTAAACCAGGCAAAAGAAAACATAATCTGAGGAGAAGAAGAAAAAAATTAGAGTTAATATGCAAATAAACAATAGATGGAAAGAAGAATAAGATCAAAATATGGGCCTTAAGGCCCAACCTGTCCTATGCTAAATAATGGGTCAGCTGGAAATTCAACCCATGTAGTTTCTTTTTCAGTCTTGTCATTGTTGCAAAGGGCTTGGACTTTTGGCCCACTTTTCACTCTCAAATGAAACGATATACACCAACGGTATATTATCGTATATGGGTCGTATACAGGCTTTAGCTCAGCCTATTTTCGGTTCCAGATTCTGTAACTTCAGTTTCTAGCCTTTATTTGCAGCTTCCAACTTGTCTACTGACTTCTCTATGAACGGGCTGACTCAAGATGAGAGTTGAGTTTCAAACCAACTCGAGATGCAAAGAGAGGAATAAGAGGGAGTCGAATGGACTCAAACCGAGAGGTTCATGCAAGAAAAATAAACAATAAAGATTAGGATTCTAATCATGAAAAATTTGAAACAAATCACATGATTTCCATAAAAGCTATATGAATTTTAACAATAATGAGATACCTTAACACACACTGATATGAATAAGTCCTAAACTAATCACATGTTAACTACTAATAATCATTATCTAATTGAATACCAAAGGATAAGTAATGATCACTTACTTTGTCAAGATTTAAATACGCAAACTAGTACTAGAGAACCTTTAAATGGAAATCATAAGAGACTCAAAAATTAAACTTTACCAAAGCTAAATCTAATATATGACCTGCATTCTTCATTGTAAGAGACATAACACCAAATAAAAGCATGCTAAAGATATACATTGAGAACTTTGTAAACACAAAGACAAATGATTCATCCCGTATTACATCTTTAAAGACATATGACGACTTCACACAAATTCATGAATAGAAAGCTAATAACTCAACAAAACAAAAAAGTTAAGTGGTGACTCTGTTCATTTGGAATATTCATCTACCAAAAAGGACTGACATAAATGAGGCAAAGAGTTCGGTAGAATATGATTAATCCCCTTCTTGTTCTGACCCTCTCTTGACATAGAAGAAAATTATGATAGGGATATGCTCATAAAATTGAGTTTCTCAATTACACTCGAAAAAGCTACAATTTTCTCAAGACTGACACGACCAGTTGGAACTATCGCCTTTATCATGCACCATTCATCCTTTGTCTATATCATATTGATAGTGTCACCTCCATGGTTTGGAATATGGTTACTGTTGACGTTGGGTACAAAGGTCCTGACCACTTTCTGGTCGATCAAGTCCTGGATCTTGTGCTTCAGGTTAATAGAGTCTTTAGTATCATGCCCAAAAAAATTAGAATGATATGCGCACCTCTAATCCAGTCTATAAAACCTTGAACTACTTTCAATTGGTTTGGGTCCAAGTGGATTATAAGGCCTACCGTAGACAATTTCTCAAACAACTTCGTCCGACTTTCAATGAGAGGAGTAAACTTTCGAGCAGGTTTCTTCTCAAGACATGGACGAGGGGGATCATAATGTCCTTGCTGAGGGAGAGGCATCTGACAATCATTTCAGGGGTTTTGATAGAGTGGGGCTTGAGACTTTGGTTCAATCATATTAATGGTAAATCCTCTACGATTCCACAGTGAATTACCATTTTCATTGGAAGTACCAACTTGAATGGTGAAAATTCTTTGATCAATTAAGTCTTGAATTTTATGCTTCAAGTTGATGCAATTCTTAGTAGTATATCCAGCACCCCCTGAATGGTAAGCACAATAAAGATTATTCCTGTAAAGTCTGGAAATGATATTAACATTTTTAGGATCAATTATTCGTATCTAACCAACCACTTTCAATCTCTAAAATATTTGGGTTCAACTTTCAACCAAAAGAGTAAACACTCGAGATGTTTCTTCAAAAACTCCTGACAATAAAGATTGTTATTATTCCGTGAAGGTGGAGGTACTTGGAGATAACTAAGAAGATTTTGGCGAGTAGGTGCTGGTGTTTTAAAATTTTGGTATTGTGGAACTTGGTAGCTATGAGGGGTATTTGGGTAATTTGACTATGTATCTTGGTAACTTGATTGAGCGTTTGGGTAATTTGACAATGGACCTTGGTAATTTGGATCATTTGGTAGTGGATATTGGTAATTCGGTTGGATGGGTAAGGGCTTTCTGGACCTAAAGGGTAAGTTTTTGGAAAGTAGAGGCTTTCTAACATTGAGACTGGCATGCCTTTTTTACTTCTGGCTTGATTCAAATAAGATAAAGGAAACATCTTCCCTTTTCCTCCTTAATGGTCCTAAGGATTCATCTTGGATAGTCATTCGGATGATTTTTCCGGGTCTTTAGACCATCTTCAATAGTTTCACCATTCTTGACTATCTCACTAAACTTTCCTCCTAGAATGAGCAACATCCTATTGTAGTACTCCAGCTCTTGAACGCGCATGAAGACTTCAATAATCTCTCTCTCATTCATGGGAGGACTAAGCCTTGCGGCCTCTATTCTCCAATGGTAAGCATACTCTCGATAACTTTCAGTAAAATTCTATTTGATTCTCTCCAAAGAGTATCAATCGGGAATAAATTTTACATTATAACCAAATTTTTCAATAAAGTCTTTAGAAAAAGCGTTCCAACTTGTCCACTGATTGATTTCTCTAAAAATAAACCATTCTAAAGCTTCTGCTTTCAGACTTCGACTAAAAAGCCTCATTAACAAAGCTTCATCTTACCCTACTCCAATAAGTTTATCACAATAAGCCCTCAAATGAGTCAAAGAATTTTCAACTCCACTAAAAGTATCAACTTTGGTACTTTGGATGGAGACACAAATCTTCATAATTCAACCCCATAATGTCTGGGGTGTATTGGTAGTCCTTCATTGCATTCATAACTTCATTTCTGATGCTTCGCTTAGCATTTCCTTTTATAACCTTCCATTCCTTTTCCTTCTTCTCATAATGTTCGAGTTCAAAATGTGTTGTAGAGGAAGGATATGATTCTGGCAATATTGGAAGATGAAATGTGGTTGTTTAGAGGTATGGGTTGAGTTGTAGGTGGGTTTTGGAAAATTTGAGTAGGGATTTGATAGACTGAAGGAAAATTCTGGAAAATTTTGGCATTTGGATTTTGACGAATCGGTAACTTTTGGTATGAACAGCTAGCATGATGCAGGTTAGGGGTGGTTAATTCGGTGATGGGAGGTTTTGAAATCGTAGCGATGGCTACAGATGTTGGATTCAAAGTAGGAAAATGGAGTGAAGGACTTTTGTTATAGGGAGTAAGAGTATTGGCAATGATAGCCAAATTCGTCAATCTCAGGTCTTATCCATTTCATCCCTCATTTCAGCAATCTATTGGAATAATTGTGCAATGAACTTGTTTGTTCAGTAGCGACCGAATCATTCACTGTGATTTCAGTCAAATCAGTATTCTCGACAGTTTCAACCATTTTCTCTTTGCCTTTTGACAAATATTGGTCAGAGAAGGAATCTTTGGGGTCTTTGGACCTTGTCACGTATGGATGTTCAGCCATTTTCTCAACAAATATTAGTTTTGAGTACTTGACAAAGAAAAACAACTCAAAGGCAAATGTGTTCGTCTAAGTTAATGATAAATAAAACAAAATATCACACATATTACTATAAACACGTAATAGTTGGTTCATTTGAAGATAAACAAGCCCACATATATAGAGAAATGACTAAATAGACAGGAATTTATCTACTTGATTTTAAGACTAGTTAATGGAAATGTCGACTTGAGTCGAGACAAAGTGGATTAGTATTTCATTGTCGTACTTTTGATTTTTGATTGAGATATAACTCTAATTTCTTTGCAAGAATTGGAAAAGATAGTGTTTCTAAAAAATGGAGATCGAGCCTTGAAAGACATCCTACGTATTTCACAAGGGAGAATTCAGGTCCTACTTAGTTCAACCAAACTTGAATTTCTTTCGATTTGAGACGGCGAATTTTTTTCTAATATGAGTAAGATTTGAAAAATTGAAGTTTGAATTCTTGTTCGGAAACTAAAGACTCAAAGAGAATTTGGACGGACTTTTAATAGTGACTCGATATATGTACTTAAAGGTAACTAGAATTTTTTTTCCGAGAATGATAGAGCTAGAATATCTCCAAATAAAGCAACATAATCATACAAATAGTTATAATGCATAAATAAATATTGCGCGTTCTAAACAATTTGAGGGGTGTATATGTTATTTAAACTATTTTGTTCCCCAAAAGTCAAATTTATAAAAATTTTATCAATAAACTAATTGGGGATACATAATAGGGGAAACTGGATACAAAATAATCAATCTCGCGCAGCGGTACAATCCTAAACTAAGCTTCCAAGGAAAATTCATTCGTTCTTGATTTTTCTTGTTTCATCTTCGGATGTCCAAGCTTTTGTTTGCAATGATAACTTGCTCCTTCTTCTATTAGAATAAAGCTATAATCTAACTCTCTAACCCAAGAGACAGTATTTTGCGAAACTACAAATTTAAACACATAAAATCATGATTGTTATGATGATCGATGGGCCAAATAGACACAATGTGGTCTTGTAAATAGGCCCAAAATGCCTTGGTTGTTAGGTCACATGCTCTAAATTCGGGATTTGGTATAGCTCTATACTAGTTGACTAAGAGAGGTTTTTGAAAGATCACGAACCAAGTGAACTACTTAGGCTGGAAATCACAACAACCATTGGACACATGACGAACCAATAAATTGCCAATCATTTCGAAAAAAGGTCAAGTACAAAAGAGTTCATTTGCGGTGTCGCAAAATTGTCCTTTAATATACTATACATACAACAGAAACTGTTATGAAATGTAACGACAGTTATAACAATTTAAACAAATAATGCACAAATAAACAATTTAGCAATTAAGAATAATTAGTCAGATAGTCAAATCTTATGGTTAGAACTTAATAAACTCCCCGATAGAGTCGTTATTTCTGTTTTACTCAAAAATCAAAATAAAAGAAAAATGACCAAATTTTCAAAAAATTGATTAAACTTATGATTTAAGAGAAATCGAATTTCCAAAAGAATAGAGTCACCACTTAATTTTTTATTAAAAATGAAGAAAAAATTTTAAGTTTTCAAAAGAATTTAACAGATAAAAATCAATTTGAAAATAAAAGCGTTCGAAGTTCAATGTACATTCCGAGAAGGTGTTAGGCCCTCGAAATGTCCATTAAAACTTGAATGATTCAACTAATAAAAGAGAAAAATGACTATCTTGGGGACTTAGTTAAATTCAAACCAAGCAAAAGAAAACATAAGAGGAGAAGAAAAAAAATAGAGCTAATATGCAAATAAACAATAGATAGAGAGAAGAATAAGATCAAATTTTCCGCCCTTAAGTCCCAACCTTTCCTAAGCTAAATAATGGGTCAGCTGCAAATTCAACTCATTTAGTTTCTTTTTTCAATCTGTCATTTCTGTAAAGGGCTTGGACTTTTGGTCCAATTTTCAGTCTCAAATGAAATAATATACACAAAGGGTATATTACCGTATATGGGTCGTATACAGGCTGTAGCTCAACCTATTTTCGGCCTTCCAAAACCTGTAATTCTAATTTTCAGCCTTTATTAGCAACTTCCAACATCTTCGCCAACTTATCTATGAACAAGCTGCCTCAAGATGATAATTGGGTTTTGAACCAACTCGAGAGAGGCGATCAGATCACTCTATTTGGCACTGCTCATGTACAGATTATCGAGGGAAAGAAAATAGTATTGGACACGAGATTTGCTCTCATGTCGTGTGTTTGGCTGTTCTCTGTGAATTTTGACGCTGTGTGATTGTGAAATGTTGTCATTGACGTTTGGAAGTTGTTGCTAACGTTGAACTTGGTTTCTTTGCTTATGAAGGAAATGGGTCGGGTCATTAAGAGATTGGGTCAGCTAAGTGGATTTTCTGGAGTAATGAAGTGGGCTGGGAATATTGAATTATGAATGGGCTACTGAGAATATTGGGTTGGCTGGGTCGGTTGAAAGAGGATTACACTTAGTCAATTTGAGTTAGTTAAGATAGATTCGCTAGTAATTAAATAAGACAAATTGATATTAAATAATTAAAGATCTCCTTAATATTAACCAAATCAAATAATTAAGTTAATTGTAGACTAATTAATTTAAAACTATGAATAATTTAAACTAAACTAACTTAATAAAATACTTACTAAAATTAAAATTTTTTTGAGATGATTTTTGAAATGTTTATAAATTATACTAATTATGTACAAAATTACAAAAAACCTACATATTACTTAAAAAAATATAAAAAAGACAAAATTACTTTAGAAATAACTTGAAGATATTTTGAATTTTATAAAATCAATTATTTCAGATCATTCAAAATTGAAGAAACTCGATGATTAATATACATTGTGGAGGTCTAATATTGGGTGTCAACATTAGTTTTTTTAGTAAAGAGTCTTTGAGCTAATTTTTCAGTCTAGACCCTTTGAGCTAGTTCGTCAGTAAAGATCCTTTGAGCTGATCTTCTGATAAAGAGTAAATGTTTCACAATTAAGCAAGAGAAGAAACTGAGATCTCCAAGATAACCTTTGAATTAAGTTTTTGGCAATTATGTTAAATCACATAAATTAATTATGTTTTTAAACATAAAGAGCTAGTATATTTTGGGAGTAGTATTGAGCATCGATATGGGGGAGAGTTCAGAAAACTTTTAGCTGCCATAAACCATGTCGCACCATGAGTAGAAAAGGGTCATACTTTTTAGATGATCCTAGAGTGCTTTTTAGCATAGACTAGTGTATCCACTTAGTAGTTTAGAATCTATATTCATGGCAAGGTATTGGAAGACCGTAAAGCGTGTATAATCACAATAACTCTTACGTGATGGTTGTCGGTTGGAAAAACTCCCACAACAGTATTTTGTATTTTTATATACATTAGAAAAATTTGTATTTTTATTGTATCTTTGCATACATACAAAGTCATCATCATATTTCTAAATACACAGAGTTGAAAAATCATGTTTTAAAGCTTTTCTTTATAATGCATTTATTTACACTACTTTATGTTGAAATCAATTGAGTTAAGCAAAACCAAGGCAAGTGATTCTTTCATACTCTTTACAAGCTTATGTTATGTTTAGCATTCCAACTCACATACTCGTACACTCAATGTACTAATGTCAGTTGACCTGCACTGTCTTATGATGCAGACGCAGGTAACCAAGATTAACATCCAACGCCTTGTTTATCCGATTGAGCACTTAGGTGAGCCTCCTAGCTTTTCGGAGGATCCTTTTTATTGCTTTCAATATTTTAGTTTATTAGGATGTCGTGGGTCCTGTTCCGAGATCCATCTTAGTTTTAGAGGCTTCATAGATAGACTATCAATTAGTTCATATATCTTTACTTTGTTATTGGCTTATGTTCAGATTTGAGTTTTCATTTTGGCTAAGTTAAATGTTTATTTTCAAAACATTATGAGTTTAGTTTGAGACAGTTGAGTTATTTAGCACGTGAATCCTTTTCTTAATGCTCAAAGTCTTCCACATAGTAAGTAAGTCAGACCACGGGTTTGCTTAGGGCCAGCAATGGTTCTCGAGTGTCAGTCCTGCCTAGGGTGTAGGCTGGGGGCGTGACAATTGTACTGGTGCAGTTTTGAATCTTATTTTGATTCATTTACATATATCTATGTTTTTCTTATTACAGTAAAAAAGAGAGGCTTCCCACTAGCCTTAATAGATTGCTCTAACTTTGAATCTTGTTAATCGTAAAATTATCAATTATTGAGATTCATCTGGCTTTATTTTTAGGAGTAAATAACTAAACCTCTATAAAAAGAAATACATATAAAAAGGTAAATAAAATAGAGGCACTTTTGAAAATAAATAACTAATTCTTAGAAAGTATTCAATATTTATTAGTTATAATACAATAAACCAAACAAGCAATAAAAACTAATCTCAGTATAACTCATCCAATATAAATAATCCCAACATAACTTATCTCATCATTACTTATCCCAGCATAACTTATTTTCGAACCAAACGACCCCTTAGTATATAAAAAATAGGAAAAACGCACAAGTACCCCCTAGACTATGACTAAAATCCCAGAGACACACCTTAACTAAAGTAAGGTCCTATTACCCCTGAACTATTTTTTTTGTAATTTTTTGCACCTTTTTGGCTTATGTGGCATCAAAGTATCTCTCACGCGCCTCAATTGCATGGGGTCACAAAGTGTGCCACATAAGACAAAATGTGTATATAATTACAAAAAAAAATAAAATTCAGGGAAATAATAGGACCTTAGTGTAGTTAAGGCGTGTCACTGAAATTTCGATCATAGTCTAGGGGTACTTGTGCATTCTCCCTAAAAAATATATGTTTATTACCAAAAAGGAATAATACTATATTATAAGCTTTATATTATATATGTCACGAGTCAAAACTTTAGAATGCACTTACATTATTCCTTAATTTTACTTGGTTACATTTGATATGAAGAAAAGTATTTTCTTGGAAAAACAAGTTATGTCTGGTTGGTAAGTGAAAAATATTTTCTATTGTTTGGTTGGTAAATAAAATATATTTTCCACAAATTATCTTTATTTCTAGCTAGAGAGTAGATATACTTTTAGAAAAAAAAATTTGTAACATGAAATAAAACCCAATAATCGATTCGACACACAACCCTGACATTTGAATCCGGATTCGACCTCAATGAATCTGGCCCCAATTCTCTAAATTAGGAGCTAACCCCGACTCTCGGCTTGGGATACGACACTCAAATTATTAGCTGATCACAATTATGGCACCCACATCAAAACTCGACTCGACACCCGAACTGAAACTCAAATCCAACACCAAAATTGGGCTTCAACCCTGAAAACTGATATGAGATTCAACCCCGATAATTGATATGAGATCTAACCAAATTCTTGACGTAGGAGCTAACTCTAACTTTTGATCTCTGACTCGACTTTCGAACTGAAACTCAATTTCGGTCCGCTACCTGACCCCGACTCCTAACTCAATCATTTAAACAGAGACCCACCCAAACCCGACACCCAAATCAAGTGAAGACCCCAATGATTGATCTAGAATCCGGCCTAAGGCATGACTTAAGATCTAACCCCAACTCCCGTTCGAGACCTGACAATTCAAATAAGGACCTGACCCTCATATTCGACTTCCCGAAACCAACATCGACTTCTGACTTGGGACCTGACTCTAATTTTGATATGAGTCCCGATATTCGATCTGGGATTCGACCTCGACCTCTATACTCAAATCGGGATACAATTTCGATGATCAATCCAAAATCTAACAGACCCGAGTCAACTTGCAACCCAAGATTTGACTTCCAAATCTGGATTCGACCTTTACTTTTGGACCGGGACCCGACCACACCTGACTTGGATCCTGACTTTCGAATAGGGATTTGACCTTTACTTTTTGAGTGGGATTCGACCACATCTGACTCAGATTCTGACTTTCAAATCGAGATTAAAAAGCAATTTTTTATTTTTTTTTCGGGGTAGGGGGGTGGGGGTGGGGATTGAGGTAGGAATAGGATAAAAATATTTTTTAAAAAAATTTGTAATATTCTTTAGAAATAAAATTTTATTTTTCTCTGTGTTGGGGTGATTCTCTGTGTTGGGGTGGGTTGGGGGGTTGGGGATTAAATAACTAGAAATTTTAAAATTTGAAATATTTTTTAAAAACAAAAGTAAATTATTTTCTTTAGAGTTAAGAAAAATAAGCGAATTTACAGAATATTTAAGTCAATCAAATAGAAGAAAATATAATAACATCTTTTAGAAAATGTTTTTTTTTTTTCCTCGCCAAACACGCCCAAATTGTGTTCTAATTTGGTACTTAGTTGGGAACATAAAAACACTTGTAGACTTTAAAAATAAAATGACTGGTGGCACCCGAATTTCTTCAGGGAGTCTGCAGTGTACTTATTTGTTCTACACCCAGAAATAGGTGTGACTTCTAATTGACTAACGCATGGCTACCAACTCTTCCTCCCATAGCCCTCGCACCGTCGAGGAGATCTTCAAAGACTTCTCCGCCCGTCACGCCGCCGTCCTCCGTGCCCTCACTACAGGTACTTTGCTTTTTCTAGATTCCTCTTTACTTCTACTATCTCATTGTTTAATTGTTTCGCTGCCACTCTCAGATGTGGAGGATTTTTACTCACAGTGCGATCCAGAGAGAGACAATTTGTGTTTGTATGGACATCCGAATGAATCTTGGGAAGTTGCTGTTCCGGCCGAGGAAGTTCCGCCGGAGTTACCGGAGCCGGTGTTAGGTATCAATTTTGCTAGGGATGGGATGGAGCGTAGAGACTGGTTGTCTTTGGTTGCTATGCACACAGATTCGTGGCTGCTCTCTGTCGCTTTCTACTTTGGTGCTCGCTTAAACAGAAATGAAAGGTACGATCTTTCTGTCAAACACATTCAAACTTGAAACAAAACCGCTTTTTTTTTTTTTTTTTACTGATTCAATTCTTTGCTGTTCTGTGTAGACACAGAAAATTTGACTAGGGTTTTGTTGGTACAAGTTACTTCTTGTAAAGCATATGCCTTTACTGTTACATGCCAATGAAAATAGAATGAGTCATCCGAATTTTTCTTCTATCTGCGGAACATAACAAGTCTAATTATTGTTTGAGCAAAGTGTTTAAATTTACAGAGTAACTTTAGCCTAGTATATGAAAACTAAGAAATTCAGATTACATTAACCAACTTTTGCAATTAAAATCGAAAAGAGTAACATTTAATCGTTTGACTTGGAAGAAAATAACCTGATAATTCTGATTGGACTGAACACACAGAGAGAAGGGAAAGTTTCATTGAGAGAATCAAATCCCACTGTTATACAGGGGAAGGGGGCAATGGTTGTGGAATAGAAAATTTTGCTCAGACTTGAACTTAGGGACACAAATAACCATCACTTCATCTAGAGAACTTCACAGGTTTTTATGATAAGTACATCAAATTTTTGGAATTTTCTCTACACATTTGGTGAGAACAAATTTTAAAATGGGGGATAGATAAGTGTGGAGGGTTGATCAAATATGAGGAGACTAGAAGGAGAACGCAATTGTGTCTTCTCTTGTTCCCACAACTGTCTCACCCATACCACCTTCCTGGACTTATTAGTATCACTTCATCAAGTGCCACCACCTTTGAGCACCTTGTACTTTATCTTCTGCACCAACTCCTTCAGCTCATCTCCACCTCTTTTGACTTAACATTGTTGCAAGCTCTCCACATCAGATCTAGATGATTCATGCCCTGCATCTAATTCTTCACCTGGTGCGAATTTCTCTCCTCTTAGTTCTCCAATTGCTTTTCCAAAAGGTACTTGATCTACTTTTGATCCTAGGTCCAATTATCATCATTTATTATTACACTAACATGTCTTTGTCTCATCATTATCTTTTGTTAGTATCCCATGTCTACAGGCAAAACCCTCTCTTGTTCAGGATGACGATGATGACAGGTTATGATTGAAGGTGCTTTACACTCTAATGGTTTTTGAGGATTTTTTCCTTGCCTCCAGATAAAATTACTATAGGTTGTTGTTGGGTTTATGCAGTTAAAGTAGGCTTGGGTAATAAAAAATTGACCAGCATAAGGTTATACTCAAATATTCGGGCTTGGTTAAAGTGATAATTTTCTCTCCTGTGGCTAAAGTTGCATATGTACGCCTCTTTTTGGTTCACGGTTCCTTTTTACCGTTGACTTCTTTTATTAGTTGACATTAAGAATATTTCTCCGCGACAATCTTGAGGATGAAGTATTTATGGAAAAACCATTGGTTTTGTTGCTGAAGGGAGTCTAGTTATATTGTAATTTGTATGCCCATTGCATTTATTGCTATATGGTCTGAAGTAGTCTCCTCGAGTATGGTTTGGTAAGTTCAGCATGGTTGTTCAAGAGTTTAGTATGACTCACATTGAGGTTGATCAATATGTGTTCTATCACGCTTCTCCAAATCTGTGTTATTTGGTAGTTTAAGTTATGATATAGTTATCACGGGCAATGATCTAGGCAGAGGAAGTATTTCATAGGCGTTGAGGTCGCTCAATCTCAATTAGGAAGCATAAGCTCTAGACATTCTCGAGGAGGCAGAACTGACAGATTGTAGGCTCATTGGTACTCCCATGGATTCATATACTAAATTCCTGTTAGGTTAAGGGGAGCCCTTTAGTGATCCTAGAAGGTACAAGAGGTTGGCTCGTAACTTGTTATACCTCACAATGACTCATTCTTACATTGTCTATCCAGTGAGGTTGTAAGTCAATTTATTTTATACTGTCCCCGTGTGGCTGCTATTGGGATGTGATTGTCCAAATTCTTTGATACATAAAGTCATCCCTATGGAAAAGATACTCTTTGAGGATCAGGGCCATGACCATATTGTTATATACAACCAGGCGGATTAAGCAGAATCCGTTTCTGATAGATCCACTTCTGCATAGTTTATTCTTGTTGGAGGTAACTTAGTGTCTTGGAAATCTAGGAAATAGAAATGGTTGCTCAGTCTAGTGTAGAAGCAAAATGACGAGCAATGCTTGTGGCAACTTGCGGACTAGTTTGTACGGTTGCTCAAAGAATTGAAGTTCAGACAAATAAGCCAGATATAACTTGCGTGTCATAATCAAGTTGCTCTTCATATTGCATTGAATTTAGTGTTCATGAGAGAGCTAAACACATTCCTTTAGAAAAAAAAGGGAATTTAAAACACGGCAATTGGTGATCACTTTGTCAGATAAAATACTTTCAGGAGACATTGTCAGAAAGTCCATGAAGTCAAATGGATAGCTTGCACTAACTTGAGGGGAGTGTTGAAAATATGGTATAGAATAATGCTTATATTAGTTAGACACCCAATAGCTTGGAAATAATCAAGATCTTTTTTATCAGACATACTGGGAGAACAATGGAATAAGATCAGAAAGATTTTCTATGGACAGGTTACATAGTGAATAGGAAGATACATCTAGGGAAGTGGCGTACAGTGATTGACAAAGAAAATAAAAGGCTAGGATAAAGAACTTGAGTATCTGGGATAAAAGTTTGTCGGTTATGGCTAAATGATCATGTTCTGACCAACAGATGGATATATGGTACAAGTTTGTATAGGAAAAATATGATATGGGTGATTGATGGTGTACTCTTCCATCACATCTTTACATAGGTGGGCATAAGGAAACATATATGCTGTTTCCAATGTTTAGATTTGAAATTGATTTGTTCAGCAATGAGGAGGATGTCAAGTTCCTTGTTTTATCATGCTATAATATCTTAAATTATTTACAGGGACATAGGCACTAATTTTGATATTTGAAGTCCCCCAAAAGTGAGTTGTTTTGCTTTGAGAACAACTTGTGGCCCATGTTTCCCTTAAGAAATCTGTAGAAAAGGAGTTCAACTTTATGTAACAAATGTTTCATGTGTGGTACTTGGAGTGGGAAAACAACACTTCTTACAGCAAAAGGTATTTGAGAATGCTAGCACGGGAGAAGATAGAGAAGTTTGTGAACTGTTTGCTGATCATGCCCTTGTATTGATACAATGAAGATTTTGGGTTGATGAGCGTAAAGATAGACTCTATGATGGAAAATATGGACCTATTCATAGTGAAAATTTAGAATGTCTAAAGTTTTGGTGTTTTGGTATACAAAGACCAATATAGATGATATTGATTATTTCATGAATTTCACTGGCTTCCTAGTTAAAAGAGGAGTAACAATACTAACCTTTGGTTAACACCACTTTTTTGGTGCTTAAAATTGAATAGAATATTCATTTATTAGAAAAGAGGGAAAATTATACATTGGGGTCTTAAAATGTTTCTCTAAAAAGTATAACGAAGCCTTGGTCATTTGATGTCCAATACTAAATGTGCCATCGAGTGAGACAGATCAACTTTTTTTGTTGAACCAGCATTCAAACTCTCTTGTTAGTCCGAATAGCTTAATAGACACTTGTACTTGCAAAAATTTGTCTCCGTCAACTCCATGGAGTATGATCCCGACATCTCAACCTGTTCTACTTGTATTTTAGACCCTTTGAAGGTTGACCGACCTTATGTGACATTTGTTTTGCCTAGTAGGATAAAGTGCATGATTACACACTCTTAAAAACAAGTGCTTGAGAGTGGCAATAGCTAATCTATATATCCACAGCTATACTACATAAACATATGTAGTTCCCCTTCAAAAGTATTACTGCATACAACTTGAACGTCTATCTGTTGTTCCTATAAATCGTCTAAAACGTCAAAATTATCTTCTGTTTGAGCTGTTAATTTCTGTTTACAAAACATCTCCTATTCCTTTCTTTTCACACTGTCCATGAAATGCATGCAGGAACAATCTTCCATCTTCCTTTTTGGCTGCATTGCCATCTTTGTTCCAGCAGCTTAGCAATCCTTTTATGTTCCCTCGCTCTTCAGATAAATAAGTATGTTCCGTAACTGGTCTGTCCACATACAATGTATAAAAAGATGGTTGATTGTCTCCACTTGTTCCCCACATAAAAACCTCTAGATCATAGATGAGTGCCTCTCTGATTCAAATTCTGACATGTCAATACCACTTCTTTAACTAGGACCCTAGTAGAGTAGTTCACATTATAATGAATTTCTCATTCCCTTTTGTCCCACATTATAATAATGTCACCCCTAGTCCCACTAGTTTCCAATTGGGCATGGCTAACTCAATTGTGCCCCCAAACTTCCTTCAGTGTCTTTGTAATATCCCCGTTAGCTTTGTTTCCTGGAGACACACTACATCAACTATCCATGTATGTAGATTGTTTCTGATTAGCCTCCTTTATCTGCCACAACATAGCCCCCTAGCATTCCAAGGCACTCTTTCCAACTTCATTCATCTTTTATTGCCAGGTATCCCCCCCCCCTACATCTTGAGCCATAACTACAGAATTTAGCATCAAGCTCTAACCCTTTCAGTTCATTCATCCCCTTCTTTTTACAATGGCTTGCTCCCCCTTATTTATCCAATTGTTGTTGTCTATCTTCATAAGTAATTCTTTGGCCTTCTCATCGCACCCTTTAAGATCTACACCCAATTCTGCGCTTAATTTGATTATGTGTTGTTGAATCTATTCTGAAGTGTTGGTGTCTTGAACAGCCTCCTCAACTGGTAATGAATTTTCAATGGAATAACATCTTCGATGCAAATTGCTGTTTCATCCTGTTCCTTCAGTTGCAAGGTCTTAGATTCCTCTTTTTATACTTGCCCAGCTTCTTCCAGTGATAAGCGTTCCTTTAAATGAGCAATTTTAGTTAATTTATTCCCTGGCACCGCGTCCAAGTATCAACACATTTCTCAAGTGCTAGTGATGTTATTATGCATCATTTACCAAACTTCTCACTGTAGCCAGTCATTCACTTGTGGGTCCACATTAAACAGATAGGGTTCACAGACTACTTCAGGGCTGGAGTGACGTGCCACAAATGGTCTTGTCAGGAACTGTATAAAAAGGACTGAGAACCACATCTATGTTGCTCAAGACACTCCAAATGTTTCCGCTCCTGTGTCGGATCCTCAAAAAGTACAACACTTTTGAAGGATCCGACATGCACTCATTGACATTTTTGAATAGTATGAGCAACATAGCTTGTGGACTGGATGTGCTGTTTGGTGGATTGGTCGAGGTCTGTACGAGTTGGTTCAGATGCACAAGTTGGTTCAGATATAACTGGGAAAAAAAACTGAAAAATCTGCCAAAGCTGCTTTACCCAATTAATCATAAATAGTTGTACCTGATCAAATATGTGATGTTTCATTTTTCTTGCAAAATACAGGCTCCAAAGCCTTGTAACTTATCTGAAACTCTTGTAAATATTGTAGAAGTATAATCTGCAGTCAAATCAAGAGCAGTCTCTCTCTCTCTCTCTGACACACACACACACACACACACACACACACACAGAGAACCCCTTTGCTTTTGGACTTTTGTCAGTTTTAAAATGGGAAGTTGTTGAGAAAGAGGATGGAAGGATCCTTGTTATCTCCTACTAATGTGTTGTAACGTAAGCATAGGTCCCATTCGAATAGAGGCCATTGTTAAGTTTTATAGTCAATCAGCTCTTTCTGGCCGTCCAAAATTGTGTACCAGTGTATGGATAGTTGTCTGTTATGGTAAAACATAGTTGAGCATTTTGTTTCTTTTAGGTAAGAAATGCAGTAGTATATATTCTGTTTCTATTCAGGGTGCTTATGTTTCGTCAATTTGATGAGGAGGAACTGCGTGGTCTTTTAATTCATGTGTCTA
The DNA here is from genome assembly GCA_027705065.1 of Solanum peruvianum. NCBI lineage: Eukaryota > Viridiplantae > Streptophyta > Magnoliopsida > Solanales > Solanaceae > Solanum > Solanum peruvianum. The sequence continues at coordinate 36,663,478 of JAKWJD010001760.1, read as the reverse complement.
CTAATAAGATTGATATCTCATTGGGAAAAGACTTGGTATTGATGCAGAAATGGTAAAATGCTTTATGCAAATTTTACTCGTGGAGTAGTTCTAATCTTTTTCATCAGATTTTGTGTTGTGGGATTTATTAAGTGGAGGTACAGATGATTTGTCATTTATTTAAAGATAGAATAGGTAGTATACCTGTAAAAAAAAAGGGGAAAATCAAAGGGAAAAGAAAGAAATAACAATATGAATTTCTCTAGTCTCTCATGAAAGGTGAGGGCAAAAGCATCAATTGCGCCCCTCTCCTCGCCTTCTCTCTCTTAGAGGAACTAGTTCACTAAGAGGTCATTTGGCTGGTGAATAAGTTAATCTGAGATTACAAGCACAGGATTAAAATATGAGGTTTAAATCATGACATGATTATTTAGTGAATATACTCTTATTGGGAGATGCTTGATTTATTGTACAAAACTGAGATATATGGGGTATAATGTAAAACATTTGTTTAGTTTGCACTAGATATGTTCGGATAAATGTTTAGCTTAAATTTAACCTTGGGATTTTAAAGGACTTCAGGTAAAGAGCCTTGGAGAATTGTTCATTTTGGTGTTTTATCCCAAGGTTGATTGTTATCCCGTATTGAAGTTATTATAAAAATAATACCACAACTATGGTTTAACTAATCGTGGGACTGCTAATTCCAGAATGAAAAATTCAACCAAAAACAGGATGAAATGGTCTCACATTTTATCTTGTAATTGTCATCTTTTATCCCTGAAACCAAATGACCTCTGACTGGTTGAAGATTGAGGTTGGGAAGTTGCAAATTATTTGTCATTCCCCTCAATTTTGCATTGTCACAACTCTTGTACTGATGACTTGTTTAAAAATGTTTTTGGGGTTCGTTGCAATTGGCTTTCATCATTGCCAATCCCCTAGTTGCTTGAGCACCCACCCTACTCAAGGTGGGTCCACCTGGCCCCGATCGGATCACCAAAAAAAATTGCCTTAGCTTCATATGCATGCAAATATGTGGGTACCACGTCTAGGGGAAAGGGATCTTGGAAAAAGGGCATGGAATCAAGGATTTCAAAATCAACGGCAATAAGAGTAACAAAAGCCTCTTGATCTAATATAAATGTGCAACCAATCCAACCACTAACTCTTGTGTCCTCTATACCACATGCTCAAGGTTGCCTAATATGGCCATGCCTCCTAGAGTTTGGACTACATTAGAATGCATACAAGCTATCCTCCCAACCAGCTACTCCATCCTCATCTTCCACTTTGGAAGATATATTTAAGAAATATGGAGTTGCCCCAATCTATGCAGAAAGCTCAGCAACAATAACACCAAAGTTTCAAAAGCAAGTAACAGTGTGATTGTCTCCAGACATCTTTCTGGGTGGACAATTGGCTAAACCATGTCTCAAGCAACTATATCTAGACATTTACAATTTATGTCAACAAGTAGCAACAACGGCTTTTGTATGGACAGAACAAGGATGGAACTTCAGTGTCAGAAAATTTCTAAATGACTGAAATGGGATGAATAGCTGAATTTTACAATACCTTGTCCCAATTCAAAGGCACTTCTTGAGACAAGGATTGTATGGAATGGCAAAGGAATATGCTAGGAATGTTTTCTGTGAAATCTACATTCAGGGAACTCAAGCTGTCCACAATTGGGTGGGATGCTTGCCAGGGAAGCTGATTTGGAGAGTCAAGATCCTCTACAAAGTAGCATCTTTTTACCTGGCTTGTGGCCAAAGAAGTAGTATTGAGACAGGATAATTTGAAAAGGAGGAGGGATTACCAATTATGCCCCAGATGTTATTTATGTGAAGAACAGGCAGAGACAACCATCTCCTTTTATATTGTAAATGGACAGATCATTTTATGGAAAATCTTCATCAATCTTAGGGGAATAGGTGGGTATGCCAGGAAACACAAGGGATGAACTAAACAGTTGGAGCAGAGATGACAGCTTAACCAATCGGAAGGAAAGATGGAGGATTGTCCCAGCATGTATTTGCTCGATTGTCTGCCAAGAGAGAGATCATTGAAATTTTGTGGACAAGAAATGATACCTTCAGAAATTAAAGATGAACTACTTTGTCCTTTATTGTTTTTGGTGTAAACAAGAATGTTTAGTGGAGGCTGAAGATATTTTTAATGTTTTAGACAACAATTATGAAGCAATACAGATAGGAAGGTTTTCTTTAACTTATGATCTTTCCTTCCTTTTTCGGGGGAACTATACAGTTTGTGTGGTATACCAGTTCATATATAAAATGTTACCATTATCAAGAAAAAGAAAGTGATCATCTCCGAGCAATCATAAGAAATTGAGGGAGGATCGGCACCAGATCAACAAAAGAAGACCAATGAGGACATCTCAAGAGAACAACCAAGAGCACCACGTCCATTTCCACAAAGATTAGAGAGGAAAGAAGATGGGAGCAGATTGAAGCTATGTTGCTCGGACTCTTCAAAATGTCAACGGGTGCGTGTCGGATTTGCCAAAAGTAGTGTATTTTTGAAGAATCCGAGACGGGTGCGGCATCAAAGTTGAACGCGCAAATAAGGATTGAAGAAGTTCATTGAATTAAAGCAACTGCACATCAATGTCCCACTTGTTGATACTTTGGAGCAAATGTTGGTGTATACAATATTTTGTTAGACAATTTGCTCAAGAGGAGGCTATATGAGTATGGAGCAATTAAACTATCTGAAGATGCAGTTCCACCATTCAGTATAAATTGCTTCCAAAATTGAAAGATCCCGATGATCTGACTATATCATGCGCTGTAGGAGGAAAGGTTTCCGGACATGGATTGTGTGATCTTGCTGCTAGTATAACTCTAGTGCCACTTCCCATATTCCGAAGGTTAGGTTGGGCAATGCTAGACCAACCCCATGTTGTTTTGCAATTGGCAGACATGACCACAACCAAAAAGATGAAGTAATAAATGATGTGTTAGGCCATGTGGGAAAATTTGCTTGTCATGCTAACTTCATTACCTTAGATTATAAGGAAGATATTAGTTCTTTTTTGACAGAATTTTTTTTAAGGCCAACTATCAGATTCAATCCCAACCTTTGGAACTCTGGGATAATAACCCCTGTCCTCCACACACACTCTTCTCCACTTAAACATCAGACAAACTTGGTTCGATTGGTGTAGGGCTCAAATTTGTGACCTGACCTAAATCACCAGTCACCCTATGGCACTATAAGAAAGATATTATTTTAGCTCAAACATATCTTTTCACTGTGCTAAGTAAGATTTTAAATGGGTTACAATGGTAAGCTACATCTTTTATCTGATTTGGACTTGCACGAAGTATCTCATCTCCATATTGCAGTAATCCAATTTGTTTTTATTTCCATTTCTTCCTTTTTTATTTCTTTGAATTTTGCAACTTGCATGCTCGGATCTCCTTTAGTGTCCACTGCGTGGCAACCTAGGATAAATTGAGTTGTACTATGTAGCCTTTTAGTCGTTTTCATTTTACGCTGACCTAGTTAGTTTACAAAAACATCTTTCGGATGTACTTCAGTTCACTGAACTGGCAGTACTTAACTAGCGTACTAGTATGACAGCACGCCAGTATGGATATGACTCCAAGAAACGTGGTGGTCATCTTGGCTGGTGAGAAGAAACTGACTCACCTTGCTATTCCTTTTTCTTCATCTCTTTAACCTACTGGCTATGTTGGAACCATTGAGTTTGTTCCTGAAATTTTGCTAGCATCTCTTGGTCTCCTAGAACTAGAAGCTTGGTTTTTTTTAATAGTTTTTTTTTTGTGTTCGGAATTCAAAAACTGTTTTGAAGTATTGCTTTGGTGGACAATTCTTTAGTATATTTTGATAAAATGTTTCCTTCCTTTTTGGTGGTAAAGCTAATTTGGTTGTTTATCTGAGTGAGCGTACTTAGACTAAGGTCCAGTTTGTTTGCACTTAATGCGGGTCTGAATACTCAAATGTTAGCCCATTAAGTGCATTTTTTCCTTTTTTACAACTACTTATTTGTTTTAATAGGTTTGAATCTTTTAAATCTGTAGGGAGTCTTAATATCTTTAAGACCGTTATTCACTTCAAGATTTCAGAATGTGATATTTTTGTCCTCCCCTTACAACCCCACAATTATCACCACTGACAATAGCACCTAATCACCACCACACTTTCGGCAGCTTCAATTATTAACCACCTCTACTACCAAGCGCAAGCGTTCAACTGCCACCTACGACCACCATTTCTGTTAGCCACCTCTAATGCCAACCCAACTGCTAACCACCAACACAAACCACCTCCATCAGTAGCTGCCACCATCACTAGCCATTATTCACCACTATTTGACCACTTCCACCACCAATCACTTACTCTACCAACTACCACCACCAACCACTTACACTACCAGCTACCACTACTAACCACCTCCGTTATCAACTACTACCACCACTTTTGTCTGTAATGAGATACCACTATAAGACCACTACAACGGAGCACCTCCAACTACCTACCACCGCCAACCATCACTTCACTACTGTTATTGCCAATGACCATTACTATTAGCTGCAGTAGCCTTTAGCTTTTAATTAGTATTTTTTTTTTACGAAATTCTGTCTATATAGTTTTTAAAAGATAAAATACATATTCAGATGCTGAGAAAACAATTACTTTTATTTATTTGGTGTTTAAATCTAGGTATAATATCTTAACAATTAGCTATGTATTCAAAATTAAATCATCTTAATCACAATAAAAACAAACGGCGCTGTAGTAGTTTGCATTCTAAGAAGTCTTGACAATTTTATTGTTTAAACCATTTATTTTTGTTTTCATTAATCAAACTTATTATGCCTAACCATATCTTCTGTCATTTCTTTTGCTGGTGTTCTTTTGATAAACAGGAGTCGTGTGTTTACCCTGATAAATGATCTACCAACTGTCTTTGAAGCCGTGACAGGGAGGAAGCCTTTAAAGGACAAACCTAGTGTTGATAGTGGAAAGAAATCAAAGAACAATGCAAAGGTACTTGATTAAATCATTGATATTTGTGGGTCACCCTTTTTGTATAAAACTTTGTTTACGTGCTTACTTGCAGAGAGAAAAACAAATGAAAGCAAATCAAAGGCTGCAAGAGGAGAGTGATGATGAGGATGAAGGGAATGAAGATGAGCATGAAGAAACTCTATGTGGAAGTTGTGGAACAAATGGCAATGAGGACGAGTTCTGGATTGGCTGTGATATATGTGAAAAGTGGTATCATGGCAAGTGTGTGAAAATAACTCCTGCAAAGGCTCAAAGTATCAAGGAATACAGATGTCCTTCATGCAGCAATAAAAGGGCAAAACATATGGCTTGAGTTAATAGCTTTAGGAAGAGTTGAGTTCATGTTAGCATAAACTGAAGATTCCTTAAATCTGCAGATGAACCCCCTGACCTGCACAACTCCCATTCTGCAGCCCCTTTCTCTGTCCTTAATTTATACTTTTGTTTCTTTTCTCAGAAGTTATTTCTGTTTGTTAGTTTACAGATGTAGTTTTATATCAGGAGGGATAAAATCAAGTTCCTTGTAACTGTTGGCATGTTCAGTTCCTTTTCGTATAACTCTATTAAAAACTGCTGCTTTCTTTCTTCTTTTGATTTTTCTTGGATTCGTTCGGATTAGATCTTCAGCTAGTACATTAGTATGATCATATTATTTGATCTAATTTGTTCTGATGAGCTAAAAGTACAGGTTAGCGCTATGGTATTGTTAAAACTGTTTTCCCTGATATAGCACTGTAGATAAGTATTACTTTTTGAAAGCTTGTCCTGAATTTCTGCGTTAAATAGCCTGTGATAATTAAAGCTGCGGTGGTTGTTGCTATGGGGGAGAATCAAACTTTTTGTTATGGCTTGTCTTTAGTACCTTTGAGTTAGGAGTGACAAATGAGATGGCTAAGTTGAATATGAGTTGATTGAAAACGAGGTGAGCAAAAGTAGATAAAATATGAGTCTTATATAAAAGAGTTATCCAATGGATAATGTGGGTACTCATTTAACTCAATGGACAAACATGAGATTGAATGAAAAGTTGTGAGTTTAAATTATACAAAGCATATCAATGGAGACCAAACATACAACTGAACAAAGGTTTTACTACTGGTGAGGCGCAACCAACAAAAAGTGTGTGAGACCCACCTATGCTTTACAAGTGCCATAGTAGGTCTCACAAATAATTTTTCTTTCTAATTTAAGTTCCTTTTTCATTATTTTTAATTCACTAGTTTTCGAGAACGTGCATGTTTGTCTCATATAATTATCATCAAACAATTCTAATGATTGGTTATTTCTACAATTTTTTGATCTTCTTTATTCTTGAACCTCTGCAGAAATGTAGGTAGAATATTGAAGAGGAGTCAATCATTAAATGTTTCCAACATTACAAGATATTAGTTAAGGTATAGAAACCTGAATTCACTTAGAAAATGTTATATTACCACAATAATTATTTTGACAGTGTTTGCTAAAATTCGAGTCATTAGAACTTGAAACAGAATAGCCTCGTAAAAGGAGCTCAAACTATAAAAACAAAAACCTATTCTACAACTTGATTTAGCTAAGAATCATCAAAAGAAGTAAATATTTCGGGACGACATCCAAATGTTCTTATAAATGAGTTTTGTGCTTGAAACAATTCCATCAAGTTGTCTTGCTTGCCAAGGAACTAACACCCAAGTAGTTTGTCATGAGATCCGTGATACCAAACATCATAGCCATTCAGATTTGCTTAAGATCATTTTCTATATTCCTTATGTTAGTAATGGATTGCATACTGAATGTAATAACAAGCCTTGAGCAAATCTTGTATCTGATAATTAACATGGCACCAAAGACGCCAAAGATGATAGCTATGAAGCCGTGGTAATCTATAGGAAGCTCTTCTTGCGGACCAACCAATGAATCCTTGTACGGTTTCGTCACCATATTTGAGTAAAAAGATTCAATGGGATTTGCAAATTAAATTGCTCTTTGGGTGACTTAAATAAGAAACCTTAGGTAAGGGAAGATGAAAAAGAAATCAAATTATAAAGATATTTTAGCCAAAAATTTAAAAGATCCATCAATTTCCAACTTAATGTTTGACCTTTTATCTTCATCAGTTTGCTCACAAACAAAAGATGAAGTACTTTGTCTTGAGAAAAGGAAGAGTATATTGACTTAAATAATTATGAGTATTTTTAGCAATATTATTAACGTAGATGAAAATCAAAGGTACTTAAATAATTATGAGTATTTTTATGCAATATTATTAATGTAGATAAAGATCAAAGGTCAAACTATTAAGTTGGAAATTAATGGGTCTTTTTAATTATTGGCTATTTTTTAAAATAATTTTATTCTTTTCATAATTATGAGTATTTATTTTACTGCAATATTATAAATGTAGAATGGATAATTGTTGTTATATATATAAAGGTTAAAGAGTTCTTCCCATGTGTAATATAACTAGTTTTCAAGAACGAGCGTTGCACGTTTGTCTCATATAATTATTATCAAACAATTCTAATGATTGGTCATTTCAACAACTTTTTGATCTTCTTCATTCTCTAACCTCTGCATGAAATTAACTAACAGAGAAATGTAGGTAGAATATTGAAGAGAGTCAATCATTAGCTGCTTCCAACAATACAAGACATTAGTTAAGGTATAGAAACCTTAATCCACTAAGAAAATTTTACATAACCACAATAATTATTTTGACAATGTTTGCTAAGATTCGAGCCATTAGAATTTGAAACAGAATAGCCCTGTAAAAAGGGCTCAAACTATATATTAAAAAAACCTATTCTACATCTTAATTTAGCTAAGAATCATCAAAAGAAGTAAATTTTACAGACGACATCCAAATGTTCTTATAAATGAGTTTTGTGCTTGAAACAATTCCATCAAGTTGTCTTGCTTGCCCAGGAACTAACACCCAAGTAGTTTGTCATGAGTTCTGTGATACCAAACATCATAGCCATTGAGATCTACTTAAGATCATTTTTCATATTCCTTATGTTAGCAATGGATTGCACACTGAATATAATAACAAGCCTCGAGCAAATCTTGTATTTGATAATTAACATGGATTTGATTATAGCTAGAAGAACCATCCATGAATGACATTATCTCACACTCAGTAGTGAAATTGATCATTTAACTATGAAATGGGAAGAGAAAACTCATCTTTAGGGCATGCATTATTGGGATTCCTAAAGTCAACACAGACTCAGAGTTAGCCATTCTTCTTTCTCACATAAACAATATTTGCAATCCCTATAGGATATTTGACTTCACGAGTAAGGTCTTCCTCAATGAGTTTGTTAAGTTAATTTTCTATCAATGGAACCAAGTTTGGATTAAAATGCCTTTGGGCTTGCTTAACACGACAAGAACCATTCTTGGCTTCCAACTGATGGACTGCTACTTTAGGATTCAAGACAGACATTTCTTTATAACTTCAAGTGAAGACATCCCTATATTCTTTGAGTATATTCATAAAAGTTATTTCTTCATCAAATTCAAGAAAAGAACTTAGGTAAGTCAGTATTGGGTCTTTATCAGTGCCAAGGTTAACTTTTTTTAAAAGGATATATTGTGGTCTTCACTCCCTCTTCAAGTTTAGGTGGAGCATCTCCAACATGTTCCTCTTTTAGAGGATTATTTTCATTAATAGATATGTGATAACACCATTCGTTTGACGCAAGGCAATATGATCATTTTGAATTATAACATGCATTATATTAGGATCCTACACTTTCTTCATCTTTATCGCACTCCTTGGTGTAAATCACAGTGTGAGTATTTACGTTTAGATCTTCTCTGAAACCACAAGTTCCACTCGTCGTCTCATTCTAAAAAAAATTAAACTTTTGAAACCATTTTGGATCATATGTGAAGCAAGTGTTGTAACTCTTAAATAACTTCTCATATGCTTTTTATTCTCCAATGGACCTAACCTCTCAAACACAGAAGTTCTTGCAATCGATTTTCCAATTCAATCAAAGATGGAATGATATTTGTTGGAATTAATGACATCATCTTCTACATTGATATGGTTATTGCTTGTCCGTACAAATTGATGGCGGTTGGTTATAGCATAGGCCTCCATGTTCTTGCCTGGTTGTATCTTCCTATGGGAGTTTTCCTAACAATTATGGCTCATTAGGGTTGTATCCATCCTTTACAGATAACTTGTAAGCATTTGGATTAAAAACTTCTCTTGTGCATTTTGTAGGGAGTGCCACATCTCACACTTGATTTTCAGTGATTGTCTTTCCTGGTAGCTTCAAAGACAAGTTTATTGCATCAATACATTTGATAGGAAGAGTTAGTCCTCTTACTAAGTTTTCTTGAGGGTTAGATGATTGGCCTTCTTCTTTTTTCACCTTTGTAACGTAAAGAGGTACAAAAGCCAACATCTTCTTTGAAGACATGATATTACATTCATTTGAAATGAGACAAAGTGCTTTAGTGTCAACTTTTACCTTTTTGACAACCACATTGATTCTTATGCTCGCAATATTATTGATTTGAAATCATTAGATTCTGCTCCTTTGACAACATATATAACTCTTCAAATAGAATTCTACATTGGGGAAGTGCAGCTCAACTTCACTGAGATGATTATTATAAACAACTATTTCCTTTCAATTCCTCCTTCAAAATACTTCAAACATTGATAGTAAGAAGATGAGACAATTTTATTTCCATGTACCCCAGTCCTACCAAGTAATATATTGTCTGAAGTCCTTGCATTGTTCACATGTATCGATATGTTTGATCAAAAATCTTCCATGTGGATTTCTAATTTAATAAATCCTATGGACTTTTGTCCTCCTTGATTAAAACCTTCTATCAACAAATGACTTTCACTAAGTTCTTGAATCGTGATGTTAAGTTCCTTCAATATATGGATAGGCAGAATGTTGACTCCAAATCTTTTATCTATTAAGGTTTAGTTTATCTTCTTCTCTAGCACGTGACCTACCATATACAAAGGACGATTGCATAGTGTTTCACAAAATAGAAGATCATTATCTCTTAATGAGATTTTTGTATCACATACATCTAATTCTTGGGAAGAAGGTTCAACAGACTTTTCAGAGAATGAAGGACACATCATTGATGAGATTTCTCTTGTTATTTCTTCTTCATCAGTAAGAGACACCTTTGGCAAAGATTCATTGATCACATGAAACATAATGCCTCGACATTGTCTTGAGCAGAATTTTGGCAGTAACAACTTGGTAAGAATTCCTCTATAGTCACACAACACTGGGTTTTTGGTAGTGATGTACTCTTTGGACGCTCGATTGATTTCTGCTTCTCTAGTTTCCTCACCAACTTGCTTCTAATTGGTTGCTTAAGTGATTTTTTTTTGTAAGTTTGACTTGTTCCAGCCTTCATCACGATCTATATCAATTTGAGGTTTCTCTTGATCTAATTACACTTTTCATGCTTTTCAGCGATACATATTTGGACTAGATTGAATGATACGAATATGATAGAGATTTGGTAATAACTAGCCTTCTCATCATCGAGGAAAATCTTCATTTCGTTAACAAATCACATAACTCTATTATTGAAGACAAAATATTTTCAAGAGGGTGACTCACAAGTCTATGACTTGCAATAACTTTAGTCACCAGTTTCTCTAGCTTCATCAGGTTGCTTCATCTCAGGCAACTCAATGAACTTTAATTCGAGCAACTCATCATAAATCTAAAGCACATCAGAATCCAAGAAAGGGTATTCCTTTTCTTGCATCTCCCTCAGTGTCGACTTTTGATTCAAACACCCTTGGAAAGTCGTTCACACTTTGCTTCTTACGTTACTTCGAGTGAACTTCATAGGTGATACATTGACATTTATGGATTCTTTGTTCTCATTCATGGGCACAAATTTGCGCCATCTTTTGGGTTCTTTCTTGACCTTATCTCTGCGAGGATCGTGGGCAAACAACATATCTTTTCCAATAGAGGAGATGCTCAACTCTATATCATGAGTGCGACTAGCTAGAGCTTCAAAAAAAATTGGTTTATTCATTGTAAGATGTAAAAAATCTCCCAATGTGTTCCTTTGATACACATTTCTATTGCAAAATATTCACTATGCATGTCATTGCAATTTAGGCTTGCGTTTCTCCATCGATTTATAAAATCAATAATCAGTTATCCTTCCTGTGGCGAGTATTTGTGAGTTCTACCGTGATCAGTGTGTTCCTTGTGCTATAGAAGCGATTAAGAAACTCGTGCTCTAGTTGCTTCTAATATTGATAGAATTAGGCTTGATATCCGTGTGTTAATGAAAGGAATTTCCTTTAAGAGAGCAGACAAACTGTTTGACAAGATCACGTATCCATAAAGTGTGCGACATATTGTTTTAGATTTCCTCTACGCTAAAATTGTTGAAATCTAGGAGCTTGATAATTGAAAGGCATTTTAAAGTTATCAATTCTTGTCATGTATGACTTAGCATACATATGAGAAAACTTGGTGGAGATTTCATACTTATCTTTGATTGTCCCTCCAGGAACTCCTTCAAGAGATCGAGCAGGATCATTCCTTCAAAAGAAACTGACATCTCATTGACAAGCGTCGTTTGCTTAGCAAAATGTTTGATCTCTTGAACTTGAACACCTTTTCAAGCGCATGACTAACTTCTCCATATAAACGGCCTTCCATCCTATCTATCGAATTATAAATTCGAAACTCCTGGTGTTATACATGCTTTGTCAATCCTTCAACCAAATTTGCCAAATTCGCAAGTTGTTCCTCAATGGAAGAAGCAATAGTTACCATTGCTTGCATGATCATTGGGGATGTAGAAGAATAGAATGGATTGTCGCGCAAATTAATCTTTAATAGAATCACATTATGTGATGCATGTGGAGAGGATTCAACTAGTTGAATCATAGTTCTCCTTTGTGGTTAAGTTCTTGGAAACAGATTGCTCAAGTAGATCTAAGGTCTTCTTGATCATTTCAGCAACACCGCTTCCTCCTCTTAAAGCATTTGTGGAGGAATTTGATGATTTTGGAGTCAAAGACCCAAAACAAATGTGATGTGGATGAAACTTGAAGTTTTTGTTGTCCTATCATGACGAACTTGCTCCTCATAACAACTTCAAAACTTTCAATGGTAATAATTTGGAGTTAGTGGCCTTAGAGGTAGTTGATTGATAGTTTGACCTTCTTGGAAGTCATCTCGATATTTTTTTTATGCTTGAAAAGTTAAAATGAGAGGTAGAGATTGTCTCACGGACGTGCAATAATTTATAGATAATAAAATTTGCATCGAAAAGACAATAATAAATAACGGAAAAGTATTACAACAATCGTGTTATTGATTTAAATTACGAGTGTTACAATCTCTATGATTCGTCTTTTCAAATATTGATTCAAGGATCATTGAGCTTAATCTTGAATTTGTCTTGAATTTGATATTGGATTCAAGGGATTTAAAGCTTATTCTTAAATCTTTGATAAAATTGGACTTAAAATTTATCTTAATCTTTACTTTTACTTGAATTCAAGGGCTTAGAACTTGTTCTTGAATTCGATGATCTTGATCTTGATCGTTCTTGAAGTTGAGTTCTTGAATTCTTAAACTTGTAACTTATAGATAAATCAGTGGCATTTTTTTCACGAGCTTTCTCTAGCTCCTTGTTTATAATTTCCAGTCTCTTTTGTAAATTATTATGACCCCTATTTATATTTTTCTAATAAAGAAATTGTGTTGGATCAAGATTTCCTTCGACCAATCAGATTTAAATTATATGACATAGGCTTGTCATTTTTGACACATATCATGATCCTATTGGCTTCTTGTTTGATTTAACATGTCACGTCATTTTCCACGTGACACCAAAATGGTCTCTAGGATGAGATGAAGTTGGACTTAGCAAACTAGGTTCATCTATTGTAGCTCAAACAATTAATTTGGACTTTAGTTTAATTCATATTTATTGGACTTAAATAATTAACTCAATTATATTAATCCATAATTTATTTAGACTAATATATTCATGAATTTAATATAATTTGAATTATTTTATAAATTTATGTTTAATAAATTTTAAATGATTACACTATGATGTACCTTATAAAATGAAATTTATGTAAGAAAATAGTTCTAAAAAATAAAATATAGGTGTTTCTTTCACATGTTCATACTATATCTAAATTTTTTTCATTCAAATACTTCAACCTTTAAATATTTATACTATTAAGTGTGGTGCAATGCACATGTTCGAGAGAATTTATAAATTAAAAATGGCGAAAGAGGGAAAAAATTAGAAAGAAATTATTTTTAGGACAGATTATGACATTTGTCGAGCTTAGCCTAACAAACCTTTTGTTGTTTGGGGTAAAACTTTTCTTTCACTTGGAATATTATGGAATAGAATGAGCATTACTAGGGATATCGAAAGAATATGAAAATCGACCGAACCTAACCTAACCAAGTCGAATCGATTAATGTTATTTTTTCAATAAAATTGTGAATTTTTATTTAAGCTTATAATCTCCCAGAACAATTGGGATGGTCTTTTAAATTTAATAAAAATCAAAAAAATCTCAAACCGAACCAAATAACCTTACATGTATGCAAATACATTTTATCTATTAATAGTATGTTAAATTTAATATATAAATATATTTTATAATAATTTTTTAAATATAAATATAATTTAGGTCCTAGGCCTCTAGTGACTAGACAACTTTAGAACTTCGCTATTTAATTTACTTTTACTTAATTAGGTTTAAAATTAAAGATACCGTTATAGATACTCTATCAAACAATATAACAAAACATATGAAAACAGTCCTATTAAATGTTTAAGATCAAACAAAACGACAACAAAGTTTTACATTCTTGTCTTCTTGATGAAGAATTAAAGTGTTTCTTCAAAAATAATTTTTTTTAAAAAATATTTTAGTAGTTGTATTTTGAGGTGATATTTTAAAAGTAAAAATAACCGAATCTAATTTTAGTTATATATTATAAAATAACCAAAAAATTGAGATGATATTATTTTACAAAAATAGCCAATCGAACCTAACCCCTAATTATTATTAAGCAATTATTTAGTAATTACAAATATAATACAAAAAAAATTGCAAAATCCTCACAATCTTGGAGGTAATAATTGGGGTAATAAAAGTATGTGTGGAGACCATTGAAACTTCAAGAACCATTTTTTCAGGTCAGTTTTTCTCCCTTAAAGATGTAAAATTTCATGTGGGTATTCATCAAATCCGAGTTCTGTAAATTTATTCAATTTATTTTGGCCATTCTTTTGTATGTGAAAGATTCATTATCTGCAAAATGTATACTTTGATGTAGTTCTTAATGAATAGTGTTGAAATATTCCTAGTTTTTGTCTTCATTGCTCTCTTTGCTGCTTTCTGAGGATTTCTTTTATGTACAAATTGGGTTACTCGAATTATATCTCATATTATTTTTGTCGTTCACATTTCCATTTTGAAAAAAACTATTGAGTTATAGTTACTAGTTTCTGTTCCTTTTTTTTTTCTTTTCAAGAGTCAGCTAATGATCTTAATCTATTTTGTTTTGACTAGGGATATGTTGGGATTTAGATTACTTTGTGGTGTAGTTTCTAAAGTAAAAGTTTTTTTTTTTTGAGTTAAATCTAAAATTGATCAATATTACCATCCAAAAGAAAAGGGTACTGAATTTAGATAGGAGAAGTGTCTTGGATACCAATGAGTAATTTGTTCGGTGTGATGATACAGCTTACTTCTCCTGAATCAATAGCGAATTTTAAGTTGTTTTGAAGCATCAATTTTTAGCTACTGAGCATTCAAGATAGACCTGAGTGTAACAAGCTTCTATTCCATGTGTTTTCTTTAGCTTTAAAAGAAAAAAACATATGGTGTCTTTGTCTCATCTAGTTTGATGTATTCAAGATCATATACTGGTCAGTTTTATTTGCATTGACATGATATCATCCCTAAAAGCCACATTTCCAAATGTTAAACCCAAAAAAATTGCATAAAAATTCCCAGTTAATTAACACAATTCAAAATCAAAATTTATGCTTTTGTAGTTGAAAAGTCTACTTCTCTTTAGCCTATCAGTTTGAAATTCCCAGTTTATTCACGAAATTCCAAGCTTATTATCTGAAGTTGTTTCCATTTTTCGTTCCGAGAGTTTCACTAGTCAATTACAAAGAATTTTTCATCATATGACTGGTTATTCTGGTGAATGATTATTCTGTTGAATGTGGTTAGGCAGAGCGTTTTCCCCCTGATATATCGTTACTGGCTGTTGTATGTACCTATGTTTATGGTGTAGAGTTCCCCTGAATTGTTGTTCTGTTGAATCTGGTGCTGTGAAGAGCTTACTAGCTTAGAGGCATGTAAAAAAAGAAGAAGTGGAGACAGTATTGGTAGCAAAAAGGAGAGAACAAAATCTTCAGTACAGTAGTGACCATTGAATCAAGAACAGTTTTTTAGGCTGCTAGCTATATTCTAGAACATTTCTGGTCAACTGAAGAATATTAAAATGCAACTAAAATGGGCTACCTACATCCTTTGGTACAGTGCAATATATGTCAAAAATAGTCAGCTTCATTGCTTTATAGTAGATGCATATAAGCTTTAACACGAGGCAGCAAAATACATTGAAATACACCAGCAAAATACATTAAAATTGTTTACAAAGCAAAATGTTAAAAATCTGCAGCAACGGAACTGACTTTACACTTCAATATAACCAAAGATACCATCAAAATGAAACACCAACTTCACATCAACAACCATCACTTAAAACACTACCCACTGGCTGCAACTCATTAGGAGCTATTCCAGCCTGCACGTAACAAAATGGCTAATACTTGATCCGTAAAGCCATCTTGTAACATCAATTGACAGCAAAATAGAATAAGAGTAGCATCAAATATGACCATGTTTGATGTCCACAATGTAAGATGAGATAAATGTATTTATGGCTGACAGATGACATAACCTTACTAAATTCTTCAGTTAGACATTAAGTAACATCCGATCGATCATCAATCTCGAAGTCAAAAACTTAAAATTTTCTTTAGGACCACTATTCTGTATCAATAAAATAAAAACAGAATTTAAAATTCTGTCAAGATATGAAAGAAAAGATCAGTGTAGCTATAAAGAAAAATTAGCATAAACTAAATTACAACATAAAAGAAAAAGCAAAACAACCAAGCACAATCTCAGGAGAGTGAGGGAGGTCAGACAGAAGATAACATTTTTGGTAATCAATATTGACAGAAAATAGTGAATAACAGTCAAAAGTATATAGTAGGACAATATAAAATCATACAATGTGAAATGTAAAAGGAAAATAGATTCTTACCATAACAAAGAGTTGATTATATTCCATTATTCCTTCTAATGAACATCGCTAACAAATGTTAGGATTTTGGATTGATTTTGGTTCCAAATGATTGGCTGAGATGATATCTCCATCAGGTGGTGAAAATGAACTGTTTCTTTGTTTTGACTGTTAGCATATCACGTGAAATACTCCTAAGTTTTTCTGACGATTTTAATTTTTAACAGAAAGCTTGGAGAGTTCTGTTAGTTTTCGGGTTTGGACTAAAAATATGTTTACTTTTTGCAAATGTTATGGGGCTATTAATGTTATGTGGTATATATCTAGGATCAAATTTGATTTTTTTCCTTTGTGAACAGTGTGTGACAGACTTGCTCAATCAGTTGTCAGTCTTCTTTTTCCGCCCTTGCAACCTGCTTTGCTGTCTGATAATATTTGCTATGCGCTCTCTCAATATCTTGCCTAATTACTATAATATTTGCTCAACACAATTCTGTTAGCGTTGATTTAAGTGCCTTTTAGCAATTATATTTAGTTGTTAACACACTTGATAGATGCCATCAAATGTTTCAAGACATGATCCATATGTTGTTATCACGCATTGATCACCCGTTGTAGTATTATACATTCTTATTAGTTTATATATCTTTGGTAAAAGTGCAAGTATGGTATCTCTTAACGGGTTAATGGTTTACCCAATAAGAAAATTAAGTGATCCCCCCCCCACCCACCAGTAAGCCGTTAATTATAAAATATTAATCCATTCACCAACTGTATATCCAACCTTATTACCAATAAGCCAATTTTGTGGTTGGCTTATCGGTTACGGTTCAGTTTTGAACACTCATGCCGGTAAGGAGGTGTGAGAGGTTGGATATAGTGGGGTCGAGGAGAGGTAGAGGCAGGTTAAAAAAAATTGGGGAGAGGCAATTAGGCAGGATATGACGCATCTTCAATTAATCGAGGACATGACCTTAGATAAGAGGGTATGGAGGTCGTGGATAAGGTAGAAGGTTAGTAGGTAATTGAGAGTTGTCGTATTACTTACCTATTCATGTCTTTGGTTGGGTGGGAGTTTATAGCTCCATGTCGGTCGTAGTATTAGCATATTCATGTTGTCTTTGGTTTTTTTCTATGTGATATCATATGTGGTTTACTCTGTTTTAGGTGACTTCATCTTGCTGTTATAGTTATGGTTCCTTGCATATATGCTCCACACTTTTTCTATTAGTTGTCATGCGTTTCGTTTAATTACTACTTTGATTTGCTTGAGCCGAGGGTCAATCGGAAACATCCTCTCTACCTCATAGAAGTAGTGGTAAGTCTTGCATACACTCTATCTTTCTAGGCCCCACTTTGTGGGATTTCACTGGGTTTGTTGTTGTTTTTAACTTATTCTTATTATTACTAGCTCTTCTAAAACCCAAACCAAACTACTCTTTAGATTCTGAACAGACAGGGGGTATCATATGTTTATATTTATGTTGTACTCATTCTAGAATTTAATCATGTAGTGAAATACTCTGGATATCTCCATGATTTGTTGGTCAATGTTGCTTTCCAGCTTCTTGGATTTTAGTTGCTTGTTTGCGAATTGTCAGTTTTAAAAGGTTTTTTTGTTGACTAGCTAGCATAAGCTGACTAGACTAGTTATTAGAATGTATTAGCAATTCCTCTGTTTGACCAGTTCCTTTATTTAATGAGTAGCAGGACTATTTCGCGGTATCTCTCCTCTCTCGAGTATCACGACAGTGGTAGAATAGAATTAGGAAGGAAGGATGCTCTCAGGTTCTTCTTTACTTATATTTTTCTTCATCCATCTTTATACATGCACCTTTTCTTATAGGCCAGAACACCAAGAGTGTATCAGTTAATAGACAACTTCAAACTATCAAGTTATACATATTAAATAGTTGCTTTAGGACTGCAGTGTCTATTTCTAAGTTTCCTGTATTTTTTTTCCAGTTATTTTAGGGTAGTTACCATGGTTAGCATCACGACTAAAAAGTAGGACCATGATCTATTTCAGTTCTTTTTAATTGAATGTTTATGTATTTTCTGGTTCTTTTTACAGAATAGAGAAATTTCTGCATAAGCTTTTTCTCTAAGTCATCTTCACATTTAGTTCCTTGTATTCCCCTGCTTTCCTTTCTGTAGCAAACTAGACATTGTCTTCATTGTGTTATCTGCCATTAGTCTTATTACAACTAACAATACAAGTGTCGTCTCATCCAGAGACTAATAGATTTCAGTTTAAAGAGATGTGGTGTGTTCCTCAGTGCAACATGCACCAGAAAAACAGTGTGCAAAAGATCTTTGGATTTATATCAAAATGCAATCATCACCCTGAAGGCTCTTCCTATTTTTATACAAACAAAGAAACAATCGTAAGCCCCAGTAGACGTGCCAGTATATGATGTTTGCTTTTTTTAAGAGCTGTTATTCAGCAGCTAAAATTTGTTCAATAATCTCAGAGATCTACTTCTTTCAATTTCCAAGGTCCTGCTTGTTTAATGATTTGTTTGAGTGGCATAAGAGCACATAACATTGTGTCAGATTATGTCACTATTTACTCAAGTCTTAGCCATAGTTCTGTGTTTTTCAGTGTTCAACATGGGAGCTCAGCTTCAACCAAGAGTAATAGGCCTTCCCAGAAGTCGAGGTAAGTGAAAGTTTGGATTATATGGACATTCTTTGCACTTATAGTATCCCCACCCTAAAAGATAATTGTAAGAAAAAAACAAGAAGAAAGAGAGTAACAGTTTTTAAGAAATAATTTGTAGCTTCAGAAGATAATAAGTTGGGAATTTTGAGAACTTGAGGTTCTCTTAAGAAAACACGTGATCTAAAGACCAATGAGAACACAAGTATTACTTATTCTATTTGTTCTTTTAATTTTTTCACACAAGAAAAAGAGAGAAGTCAACCAGGACTGGGATAGGAAGCTTACACCTGACAATTCTAGAGTTAAGCTTTGGATTTTGATTGCTTGCTTAGCCACTGTTTCATTTTTCTCGAGTTAGTTTTAATCTTAAAGAGAAAATTTTTCCTTTTTAACCTTCTCTTATTCTAATTCTTATCAACAATAAGTGGAACGATGCAAATTTGCAATTGATTGGCATTTTAGAAGTAATGATTTTTCCTTGAGATTCTTTTAAAACATGTTCACAGATCTGGTGATTAAAGTAGAATATATTAGAACTGATACATCCAAATCTTATTCTTACAGGTGTATTGGATGTAGAAGTATATTCTACAAATAGAGCACAACTGAAGACTTCCACCAGCAACAGATTTATGTGCACCTTAAATCAGTCAACAGGAGTCTCGGCTCAAGCAGCGCAAACAGAAAGTAGGACTTTAGTCAAAATGTGTGGAATTACATCAGCTAGAGATGCTGCTCTTGCAGCAGAAGCTGGAGCCAATTTTATTGGTATGATCATATGGCCCAACTCAAAGCGCTCTGTTTCACTTTCTACTGCAAAGGAAATCTCAAAGGTTGCGCGGGAATATGGAGCTCTTCCAGTTGGGGTGTTTGTAGATGATAATGCTGACACAATACTAAGGGCCTCTGATGCAGCAAACCTTGAATTGGTGCAGGTGAGGACTGTTATCTTTCACCATCTTGTATCTATTGTGTTCAATGCTCAATCCACAACATGTTCAAATTGAGCAGCTTCATGGAAATGATTCTCGCGATGCTTTTCCAGTTTTAGTCAGGGAGAGACCTTTAGTATACGTACTTCATGCAGATGAAGAGGGAGGCCTTTTGAACTCTATCTCTAATGAGGAGTCTTCTCTAGTTGATTGGATTCTAGTGGATAGCGCGAAAGGTGGCAGGTACAGTTTTTTCCTTATACATATACCTACCATTGCCATGGATGGTATGCTATCATACAGAGTCTCTTTTGGACCAACTTAATCCCACCCCATATGGAGCTAATATAATGCAATTCCATTTGAGTTAGTATTATCAAACTCTTTTATTTGTTCATGCCAAAGCAGACCTTTTTTTAAAAAAAAAAACTTAAGCACGACCAAGCATTGAGTCTAATGTGACAGGAATCAAATCACTAACATTGTAATGAGAGAAGAATAGCACTACTAGTAGCAATGAGGACACTGACCATTTTAGAGGAGATGAATTCATGATAGCTACGGTTGAGCAAGTGTTGGACTGTAAATTATGAAATAAAATTTGTATTCACATACTTCTGCAGTGGCAAAGGGTTCAACTGGGCTCAGTTTAAGCTACCATCAATTAGAAGCAAACACGGGTGGCTCTTAGCCGGAGGAATCAACCCAGAGAATGTTTGTGAAGCTCTTTCTGCTCTTAAACCCAATGGAGTGGATGTCAGTAGTGGCATATGTGAACAAGACGGCATCAAAAAGGACGAATCCCGGATACAATCATTCATGAATGCAGTGAAATCTTTACACCTTTAATTGATATTGAATAGCTACACTATTGAGGCAAGTTTCCTATTGCAGATTGTTAAATCAACTGCAAATGTTGGTGTAGATGCCGTTTGTAATTGCTCTGCTGATTAGTGTAGGCTAAGACTAATATCTCTCTCATGATACATCAGTTCTGTACTCTTATAAAAACATCAATTTCTTTGTAAGAGTGCTACTTCCTTGAACAGCTAATAGAAAATATTTTCAAAACATTTTCCTTGCTGATATCGACTAATTTCTTTAAAAGGAACCCAATTAGGTAGGTATCTGTCTTCTCATAATATTTTAGTGGAGGAATCCAAGTAGAATCGAAATTCTCTTAAGACCATAGCTTTCGTATGTACCAATCTAGACCACTAACATATCATAGTGTATTTCTTGCCAATTTAGAATTGTTTGGGTCATAAAAATATCATTACTACACTAAATCCTTGTTTGATATCTCATGACACATCAAATTACTACGTCAACTTCCTTACAGAAGTGAAACACATGACTTGTTTTATTAAGACGTCAACTTCCTTACAGAAGTGAAACACATGACTTATTTGACAAAGAGTGGATACTGACTACAATGATAACAACCACATGTAATAGACTCTTCAACGTGTAAAATGTTTAAGTTGATTATTATTGAATGTGATGGTTGTTTCTTTCCTCTATAACCACACCCATGTCTCTTTTTTTTTGGCCCCTTACGAGTTACGTGTCAAAAATAACTTATACCTTCATAACTAATGTTAACGGATCCATGCACAGCAGAAAAAACAACAGAAGATGAAGATGGTGGGAACTGAAGTATATTTTTTATAAATAAAACATTTCAGAATCCAGAATACAAATAATATACTTTCTTGGCCAACCCAACAGAAGGTCCTGAAGACAATAATTGAAACTATATGCCTTCCCCATCTTCTAACTTTACTTTGTGCTCAACTAGTAGTGCTTAATACAACCAACTTGAATGGCCATAGATAGTGTTAGTAAAAAAATAATCAGCTAACAGGGTTTTGCTATTTCTTAGACCCATAAAGGTTGGGATCAGTTTCATAATATACTACATTCCCTGTGTCACTCACAAAGTGATCCTCCTTCATGCTTCTTATCAGATATCCCAACAAGTAAAATGGTAGAGGCCCTGACTTCTTTGGCTCCTTGTAATATTTCCCTAACACTGGTTTAGCAGCTTCAGTCTGCAAAACAATCCATGTTATTAAGACACCAAATAGAAACAAACTATTGAAAGCAACTTAAAATGTATATCATACTTACTGCTTCTACCAAATGATAGTGTGGGATTTGAGGGAAGAGATGATGTATCACATGAGTCCCTATGTCATGGTGGATGTTGTTAATCCATCCATAGTCACGATCAAGTGTTGTAAGCCCTCCTCTCAGATAACTCCATTCCTGTTTCATACATACACATCACCTCCCAACTTTTTTATGTAACTAACAACTAAATGCTTATATCCCAAGGCAAGTGATTTATACAAGACATGATTAGACAAATCTAAAATACACAAACACATTAAACATATTTCATTTGGCATTCTAGCTTAGTAGGAGATACTACCTCTCCTCTGTACCAAGGAACTTTATCTTCATGGCCATGGTGATGCAAATAGGTAACTAAATCCAGCCATATGACAAAGCCCTACATGTTGAATTGAATTCAGTTAATAAAATGAGTCAAGTAACAACAAAACAAGGCAAGGTTGGAAATTGGACTAACCCAATAGGGGATGCCATAAAGCTTAAGCATTTGAAGAGGACCCATGACAAAGGACAATCCTACAAGCAATGCAGCCATTGCCGTCCAGCAGACAGTTGAAGTGATCACATCTTTCTTCTCACTTGCCACAAACAAATCACTGTTTGGATCAAAGTGAGAACCTTTCTTTCCCGGACTTCTACCCCACTGTGGTAGTGATTATTATGAGTTACACAAGTTGCATCAAATTTTGTTATTGTCATTGGATATACACTAGTAACAACTCACCAGATAGAAAGGATATGCCAGCAAGGGAAAGGGTAGAGTGAACCTAAATTTCTTTGTGATATCATCCAAACTATTGTAAAGCTTCTCAGATAACTGGGGAAAAAATAGAAAGGTAATTTAGAGGCGAAAAAATAGTTTGTTTGAGAAGTGGAATGATTATACATCAAACAAACTTACAGGATGCCATGATTCATCATTCTCAACATGTCCATGGTTCTGATGATGAGTTCTGTGGCTTATTCTCCTGAAATATATGATGAATCAATCAAAAATAAAATACGATTTTGAATAAATAAAATTCCTTCAAACCAAAACGAACCATCCATGATAAGGAACCAGAATTGAAGAATGAAGAATATGTCCAGCAACGCTATTCAAGCTATGGTTATTCGAAAAGCTTCCATGTCCACAATCATGACCTAGAACAAAGAGAGCCCAAAACATTGTACTCTGAGCAAACCAATAAAGAGGCCAAACAAGCCAATTGTTGAAATAAGCAGCAGCCGCCGCCAGCCCAAACACAACAGCTACATCTCTAACAACATAACTCATGGACGTCCATGGATTTTTGACCCAACAATGCTTAGGAATAGCTGCCTTAATATCAGAAAGCTTAAAAGGGGGTGGTGCTCCTGGGTCAAAAAACTCATCCCCATTGTTTGTTGTTTGTTCCTCTTCTTCTCCGGCAATTTGGATCCTAAGCGGTGCACTTACCCTCAATGCCCAACAATTCCGATCTGTTCGTATAGGTGAAGGTGAAATCCTTCTCAAATTCAAACTGGTGGCGGAAACAGAAACGGAAGAAGAAAAACCTATTGTAGGCTTTGGGTATATTTTTGGTAGTGGTCTTAGACCACATTCTGATAGAACCCAACTTGCCATTTTAGTTAGGGAGAAGAAGAGAGATGAGATGTTGGGTTAGGTGAAGTGTGAATGTAGATAGATAGATAATATAAAGAGTTTTGAAATTGAAATTATACTATATTTTCTTCTTTTAAAAGGGTAAGAAGATATGTGTCTCTCCTTATTCCACCAGAGAGAGGCACAGAAATCTCAACTTGTGTTTCTTGTTGATTGTCTTGTTACTCTTATCTCTTCATACTTGCAAATTGTCGTTGTTGTTTGTTATAGTTATATAGTAGTGTAGTGATACTAATATTTTAGGTTCACGTCCACCTACATCTCTCTTTCTTCCTTTTTTTCTTATTCACATCTCCGCCCAATATATTTATTTTTTTTATTTAAAAAAAAAAAAGAGAACGTGATTTTTATGCAAATACAACAATTGACTTTTTTTCTCTTTCACTATTTAATTTTGCTTTACTTTTTTCTCTTCCACCATTTAATTTTGCTTTTATTAATGATATGATTTTGAAAATTATGTTGTATATATATTAAATTAAATATATATTTTTGAAATTGAATATTTTAATATAAATTATATATATATTTTGCGTGATGATAATGATTATCCATTTACATAAAAGAGTTTAGAGTTCAAATTTTAAATGTAACAATATTATTTTTATTTTATTTTGATAATTCGTTGACTACTAGTCTAATCACTATAAATAATACCATGAGGAGTTTATCAAAACCTTAATTTATTTAATATTTTCTCATAAACCAAATGAGCTGTGGGGACCACATATCTAACAAAAATTGGGAAAAGAAGTGTCAGCAGTCAAAAACGCGTGGAGGTGAAAAAGAGAAGGGATACGTGGGCAGACTTGGCTTTCTCATAGTAAAAGCGGTAAAAATTCAGACAATTCACAGCCATGTGGTGTACATGCAAAAGACAATATACAGCCAATAGCTATACATGCAAATATAAATGATAAGAGTAAATTGTAAAAATATTTGATACTATTAAATAAACTTGGTCAAACTTCATTAATGAATTTATAATTAATGTTATGATCTGCTCTGTTGAAAAAAAAGATAAAATAGAGTAAAAATATTTATGTAGATAGCATAACTCTGTCCAACAAAATAGGAGGAGGATTTTAATTTTCCCTTCGTTAAAATGCATTTTGAACTCTTTTCCGTTAATAGATAAAAATAATAAACCCTATTATTAGTAAATATAAGTCATAAATATGAATGATTATGTGTAATTGTATATCTAATGTGTATAAGAATGTATATGGGTAAACTTGTTTTGTTTGATGGATAGAAATAATTAAATAGTGATGAGTTCTTTTATATCTTTGTTATTCTCTTTATTTTAGGCATAATCATTCAGTACAAAACCTACTAGTTCAATTACTTGATATATACATTGAGCAGTCCTACTAAATGATAAAACACTATTAATTAATTAAATAGTAAGATCCTCTTCTTCTTTTTTTGGTTTTATAAGAGTAATTTTGATTAACTTTTTGAGCAAGGACAATAGTAAATTGTCTGTTTTATAGAAAAAAATTCACATTTTTCTAAAATTCGAAATCTAATGTTAATAATTTTTGTGTTTCGAATTCATTTAAACATATAAATACCCTTTCCCTTTCAAATTAACTGATCGCGTCTTCCAATTGCTTCATTTTCATCAACAGTACCAGTATCAATCTTAATCGAAATATGAAAATATAATATTGAGTGATGAACTTAAGAGAAAATATAAAAATGGTGCAAGTGACGAAATGATGAAATATAAAAGGAAAGAGAGAAGAACAATGGTTAAACTCTCTCTCGGGGCAATTAAATTTGGTATAATTGAATGTAATTACTATACGTCCTGTTTAGTTAGATGAATATTATTTGGTCACCAAGTAATTGATGTAATTGACAGAGATAATGACACTCTCCAGTTCACAAGGAGAGGTCGCGAATTGCTGGTAATTACATGGTGTAATTACGAGTTGATTACTTTTTAATTTCTTTTTTTTTTTGTTTTAATTTTTTTATTTTTATTTATTTTAAGTTCATTTTTTATTATTATTCTAAAATATTTAAAAAATAATAATTTTTATTATATATTACTAGATTTGATCTTCTTCACGTGATTCTATTATTTGTATTATCTATTTCTTTATGTCATGTTTATTTTTTCATTAACATAGTATTTTTATTACTATTTAAAATTTTTAAATTAAAATAGAATTTATTGTTACGTAAGATTATAGAGTTTCGTTTTTTTTATAAAAAAATAAAAATTTAATCATATTAATATATGTTATATCGAAATTTGTGATAAGAGTAGTATGTAAAAATTTTTTTTTTGAATATATAAATCATGTTATATTTTTTAGTTTTATTTGTTTTATTAATATTGAATTTACATTGCAAGTTACTTTTTAATTAGACTTCATCAATTATCCTTTTGTCAACATTTTAATAATTTATGACATTTTATTAATTTTTATCAAACATGCATTTCACAATGTTCATAGAAATTTTATACTTTTAATTTTTATAATCAGTTCAATTATGTTTTTCATAATATTAATTAAGAACATATGTTTATTAATTAATTAATTTTCAGAAAATATATACATCTTAAATATTTAATTTAACTTTATTTATAAAGTTTCTTGTTTATTTAGTATAAATTTTAAATAATTAATTATTATTTTTAATTTATGAATTATAATTGTGTGTTCAAACAAGTTATGTAATTATATTGTGATATTTAAATAAGATGTGTAATTACAATTTAATTTATATTGAGACAACCAAGCAAATCAAGTTAATTATAAAATTATATTATTACTAACCTAGTAATTACACTAATTCTAGTTACAAATTACTTTCAAACAGGCCCTCAATAAAAACTGCATAGGAAATAATGAAATTTAGAAATGGGTGAATTGTTGGAAAGGTAAAAAGCTTTTACTCTGCATACACATTGATCGAATAAAAAAGAAATAAAATAAATAATACTCCGTCCCTATTTTTAAAAATAACACATATATTAAAGTAGTAATAATTAATATAGTGAAATTATAATTTTATTTTTATTAATTGTGATTTAAAAATAATGAATTAAAACTTCAAAATTTTCAACAAATTTAAATAAGTGTATAATAGAAAAAAAATTATCCTTTCTTAATTTATCAAAATAAATAAATAAATGAGAACAACTAAAAAAGAAAATATACACGAGTAAATAGGAAAGAGAGAATAGTTGAGAAGGCAGAAAAGTGTGTATTAAATACTCTAATGAAGAGATAAATAAGACACATAATCCCAAGAAAATCGAAATTAAATAATTAAATTTAAAATAATAATAATTAATGCTATGTGGTAATCTCTAAACTACATTCATAATTAAATAAAACTATATGCATAGTAAGTAATATATTTCCATAATTTTCATTATTTTCTATTGTAGAGGTATTGACAAAATTAGGAAAAAATTCTTTTGGCCAAAAAAATTTAATCATAATTGGCTAGAATGGTAAAAGTATATTTTCACTCTATAAACTAGTTTGTTTTGGGATATTTTTGCCTTTTAAATAAATATTGAATATAGTCTTCAATTATATTTACAATGCATTGAAAACGATTGATGGGATTAATTATTTATAATTTTATATTTAAACATTAAAAATGAACCACAAAATTCACCAAACAAAACATAAGTTTCACTCACTCTTCTCTCTTGAAATTTTGAAGATCTAAAAAAAAATTATTTAATGTAAGCATAATAATAAAAAATTAGTAGAAAACTATATCTCTTTTTTCGTTTAAAATATCCTCCTTTTTGCTATTTTTTTTAGTTTAATTATCTTCCATTTCTTATTTTTTAATGATAAAAAAAGAAAATTTAAAAAGTAAAAACAGGAGTAAAGTTTAGATGATCTATTTTAGTTTATAATTTATAGTGTAGAAAAGATAAATTATAACTAAATTTAAATATTAAAAAAATTATATTTATAATATTCAAAATTAAAAATCTAAAATTGATCAGTTGACAAAACAATTACTCCTATTCATTTAAAGGAGTTGTTGTTATGCATCGAATTTATAGAAAGAAGTTAAATAATAAAATTATATATATCTGATTATACTTAGAATGTATGTGAGCGAAATATCAAGAAAATTGAAACTACAATAATGTTTATCCTATTATGTAATTGTCTTCCTATCCTCGATCGTATATGAATCATATCATATACAAATAAAGACTCATTCAAATTAATTTTTTCTTATTTGAGTACAAGAGACGTATACAAATATTTTTTGGATAGAAATGTTGTTGTCGCTTCATTGAAAAATTATAACAATGCAGAACGGATATAGAAATTAAAGCTCTTTATCATTTCAAAATAAAATTTTATAAAAAGAATTAAAAGAAAAACATCTTCATATAATTATCCGATAATAATAACAACACAAATCTTTTAAGCATGAACTGTTAAAATTTGTAACATATATTTTTTTTATTAGTATTATTTGTTGTTTTATTAAAAAAATATTTATTATAAAATGATATGTTAAAGTATATTAAGTTTACATAGTTATTGTCATAATATTAATATTATTTTTCCTCAAATTAATATTTTTTGAAACTAATTATGAATCTTTAAAATTAAGTAATTTTATTGTAGTTATATATAAATAAACTTAGATTAAATTTTACATGATTTTTTAAATGTAATATAAAATAGTTTAATAATAAATGTCAAAACTCAAAACATTCTAGTTATTATGTATCAATCCTAGATAACAAACCAAAGACCCAAGCATTAATATTGTAGTCTTGTGCTCCTCTGTTATGCCATTTTGATGATTTGAGAATCATTATAATCCGTTACTAATGTGAGCTCCAATTAGGTAATTGTAGTAATTATTATGTTTTAAAAAATTAAGCTATGCGTAAAATTAAAAATATAATTTGAAATATTTCAATAACGACAATCAAAAAACTCAAAACGCTTTAGAATTAATTGATGTACACATTGTTAAAATACTTCAAATCCTATTTACAATAAAAGATAGTTACACATAATGTTGTAATTTTGCACATTTTCTAATTATTATGTTTTAAAAGATTAAACTACATATTTAAATAATTAAGTGATATCTCTAGTTAACAACAAGCTAAGAGTATTAAAAAGAAAAGCTAAGATTAATTTCAAGAGTAAATAAATTACGAATAATATTGACGTTAAATTATATTCAAGAGGAAAATGTTGATGTTAAATTATTTATAATTAAAATAAATATTTGAGTTATATTTTAGTAATAATAGAAATAATGATTTACAATTTATCAAATCGATATAATATAAGAGATAGAAAATGATCAGACGCCTTTATTTTTACGTAAGTATTTTCAATTTATACTATAAAATCAAATAATAAAGTCAAGAATAAGAGTATGAAAGTAAAAAGAAAAATAATTTTCGTAGTACCTAAATTTTTATATTACTATTTTTTCCACTTTACAACATTTGTATATTTTATTCAAAATCCATATAATTTTTATCGCTTTATAAGTTATTCAATATTTTCTCAATTTATTTTAGGAGAATAAAGTTACGGGAATCTAGAATTGTACTGAGAATTGCAAAATTTTTTTGAAAAACCATCTTTCTTTAATGTATTTTCCCTTTATTTTAAACTAAAACGTTAGTATAGTCTTTATACATTTCTGATCAAATTCTGGCCACATGTTTCTGGTTATTTAGCATAAGGATAAGTCAAAATAATTAGTTTACTTTTAGGAGGTAATTTGTATAGTTTTCCCAGATCTGGACCACTATGTTGCAATTAATATTTATGAGCTGTATTATGATAAAATTGTTGGCTTGGAAGTGTGTATCTCTATTTTAATGGTCCGCCTACATAATACATACAATTGTAGCAAAAGCACTTGTAATTTGTGAACGAGAAGAGGCATAGTTTTGTGATGAAAACAAACTACATCTAGTTTGGATATAAATAGCATGTTATTTTATAATATATCGTATTATATTATATTATTTTAGTTTAATGCATATGTAGTGTTTGGATATATTATATCGTTCATTGTTGTTATATAATATTATACATTTATAATTTGGATAATAAATTTATAAGAAAAATAAAATAAAAATAAGTCTATTTGTAATTATCTAAATATAAATTTAAACAATATGATACACTAGGCTGACTTAACAACATTGGCCTAAAGCGAAACTTAAGAAAAGAGTCTCAATATTTAATTTTTTTCCAGCACATACACTTTAATTTAAAATCTACTTTTTAAACTATTTTAGATGTGAAATCATTAGGTACTGTTTTATAATCTATTTGTTTTAATAATTCCTTTACAAATGATAATAGAGATAATTCATTTGTCTCTCTTTAGACATTGCTAATCTTAAAGAAGATTTAATCAGTTTTAATTTTTAAAAAAAACTTTTTTCGGCTGAGGCAACGGTTAAAAGATCAAGTCTTTTTATGTGATTAGTATTTCCATTAGATCATTATCTTCTACTTGTGTTATTTTTCTTTACACTTTTAGTTCAAAAAATAAATTTAAATATCAATATCAGAATAAATATTACGTGTTAAAGAAAGTTCAAAGTTAAGACAATATTTTTTAAATTCTCATCATCTAGTGATCTCAATATTTTATTACTAAATAAGAAATTAAAAATATTATTATATGTTTCAATTGTTTAGTACTTGGGTATGTAGCAAGATTTAATGGGAAATGGAGGGAGATGAAAAGAGAGGACCTTGAAAAGTTGGGAACCTGAATAGTTAGGAATTTGAAAAGTCTTTTTATGCTTGAATGAAAAAACATTTCCCACTCATCGGCAGTGGAACGAAAAAGATGAGAGTTTAAATATAGAAACACCCTATTAATTGTTAAAAGGATCGGAAAGAGGGACTCCCCTCGCGCCGTCATCGTCGCTCGGCTTCAACTTCGGATTTAGCTTGGCTTTGAAAAATGATTGAGAGATTATTTTTTGGACAAAGTTTATTTAAATTATTTATTTATTTAATTAAATCAAATTAAATGACCAAAACGTTTTCAATAATTTAGTTGAAATTAATCGAAACGTTTCAATTTTTTAGTTAAATAACCCGACCGGAAAGGTTGCAAACTTTCATTAACGATCGTGCGGATTCTGAAAGGGTTGTGACCTTTCGGAACATGTTCCTCTTGCCTATAAATACCATTATTCTTCAGAATTTTTTCTTACGATTTTTTTTTTAATTTTCTTTTTCTTCATCTGCACAAAAGTTTCTTCGTGTACTTTAGTGCTGTTGAGTGGTTCGCTGACACCAGAGTTTTTGATATCTATGCTCTGGTGATTGAGATCATTTTATCTGGGAGGATATATTCCAAATCAAACTTCGGGTACTAGAGGGGAATAATTTCCTTAAGGAGACACTATGAATTCAGTGGACTTGATCTTTTTCTTGTTAAAACTTTTTTCAGATTATGGTATGTTACAGATTTTAGTTTTTTATGAATTAATTTCTATTCATCTTTCGTACTGATTCAATAAACTATGGTTACTTCGTGTTTTTGCAAAGTTCTGTCAGAATAAGTAATTCTATTTTTTCAAACACAGATTGGCGACGATCTTAAGGAAATTATTTATTTTATATTAATCTGTGTTCTGGTAGAGACAAAAATCTTTGTGATTTTATACTTATTGAAGTCTGCAATTATAAGTTATTGCTTACTAAGACTATATCGATTTTTGTTTATCAAAAATGACAAACAACAATGTTACTATGGCTGTTGCTGCACAAATACGAACGGTGTCAAAGGATGAGAGCAACATGTATTTTTTTTCTGGCTTACCACTTTTGGTCTGCAGAAATTTACCAGTGAAGAAACTCCAGTTCCTGTTGCTGATATGCTAGACAGAGAAAAATTCATGATTATTGAAGTATGGAAACAACAGACTTCCTATGTAAAGGCTACATTTTAGGTGATTTATAGGATGACTTATATAATGTCTATAGTGCAATGACAATTTCTAAAAAGTTGTGGGATGCACTTGAGAAGAAATATAATGCAGAAGATGCATGCATGAAAAAGTTTGTGGTCGCAAAGTTTTAGACTATAAAATGGTAGATATTATAACTGTTGGATCACAAGTGCAGGAACTTCAATTTATTCTCCATGATCTGATTGCTGAAGATATGATAGTAAATGAAGCTTTTCAAGTTGCTGCAATGATCGAGAAGTTGCCTCCTTCGTGGAACGGCTTCAAGAATTATCTAAAGCACAAACGTAAAGAAATAAAGCTTGAAGATCTTGTGATTCAGCTCAAGATTGAGGAACATAACAAAAATGCCGAAACAAAGTCTCATAAGAGCTCAACAATCATTGGAGTTAATATTGTTGAAGAAGCTCCTACCAAAGACAAAAAGAGAAAGAAGTCTAACGAGCAGAAGTCAGAACAGGCCAAGAAAAAATTCAAAGGCAACTGTTACAATTGTGGTAAGACTGGTCATAGGTCTTCTGACTGTCGTGTTCCAAGAAAGACAAAGACAAAGACAAAGCCAAAAGTCAAGCAAACATAGTAGAAGAGGTAGAAGATGCAAATGACTTGTGTGCAATGATCTCGGAGTGTAACTTAGTTGGACATTTCAAGGAGTGGTTTCTCGACTCAGTTGCCACTCGACATATTTACTCTGCAAAAGAAGTCTTTGCAACGTACACTCCTGTCGAGTACGATGAATATTTGTTCATGGAAAACACATCAACAACAAGGATTGCAGGAGTTGGGAAAGTAATGTTGAAAATGACATCCGGTAAAGTGTTGACTTTGAAAAGTGTTTTGCATGTTCCTACTAGTAGGAAAAATTTAGTTTCTGCTGCACTACTCGGTAAGAACGAGTTTAAGTGTGTCCTAGTTAGTGATAAAGTTGCAATAAATAAGAATGAGATGTTCATAGGAAAGGGCTACCTCAATGAGGGCCTTTTCAAATTGAATGTAATGGTTGTTGACAATATAAATAACAATTTTGTTTCTGTCTACTTATTGGAGTTAAATGATTTATGGCTTGCCCGTTTGGGACATGTAAATTACAAAGCCTGCAAAAATTGGTTACTTTAGAAGTATTGCCTGATTTTAAATGCGATAAAATCGAAATGTGAAATTTGTGTGGAAAGTAAGTTTGTTAAACATCCTTATAAGTCTGTTGAAAGAAATTCAAAACCTTTGGACTTAATTCACACTGATATATGCGATATGAAGTGGACACCCATCTCGTGGTGGGAAAAAAATATTTTATAACTTTTATTGATGATTGCACTAGATTTTGTTATGTATATTTGCTTAATAGTAAGGATGGAGCAATTGATGCATTTAAGCAATACAAAAATGAAGTTGAGAACCAATTGAATCTAAACATAAAAATGATTGGAAATGATAGGCGTGGAGAATATGAATCTCCTTTTGCAGAGATATCTTTGGAATATGATATTATTCATCAAACCACTGCACTATATATACCACAGGCAAATGGTTTGGCGGAACGGAAGAACAGAAAACTAAAAGAAATGATTAACGCCTTAATGATAATTTCTGATTCACCACAAAACCTTTGGGGGGAAGCCATCCTTACGACTAATAAGATACTCAATAGGGTACCCCGTAGTAAAACATAATCAATTACATATGAGTTGTGGAAAGGAAGGAAACATTTTAAAGTTTGGGGGTGTTTAGCTATGATAGAGGTTCCTTTACCAAAAAGGATGAAAATTGAACCCAAAACGGTAGATTATGTATTTATTGGATATGCTGTGAACAATAAGGCCTGCAGATTTTTGGTTCACAAATCTGATAATCTTGAGATTCATGTTAATATGATAATTGAATCAGATAACGCAAAGTTCTTTGAAAATATTTATCCATATAAAAATGAATGTGAGTCGACAAGCGAAAGACCTAAATGACCACGAGAAGAATCAATGTAAAATACACTACCTAGTGAGCGTCCTAAGCATAACACTCGCCAACGGAAAGTCACTTCTTTCGGACCAAATTTTGTGGCACTATTGCTTGAAAACAAGTCTCAAACATTTAAAGCAACTCTGTTTTCATCTGAGTCAATTTATTAGAAAGAAGTTCTCAATAATGAGATCGAATCAATTTTAAGTAATCATACTTGGAATTTAACTGATCTTCCTCCAGAAAATAAACCTTTAGGATTAAAGTGGATTTTTAAAAAGAAAATGAAAGCTGATGGAACTATTGACAAATATAAGGCTAGACTTGTAGTCAAAGGATACAGACAAAAAGGTGTGGACTATTTTGACTCATACTCTCTAGTAACAAGGATAACATCAATTAGGATGTTAATAACACTAGAAATAGTTTATAAAACCAATCAAATGGATGTAAAGACAACCTTCTTAAATGGAGAGTTGGGGAAGACATTTACATGGAATAACCTGAAGGGTTTGTAGTTCCTGGTAAAGAGATAAAGTGTGCAGACTTGTGAAGTCACTTTATGGGCTTAAACAAGCACCCAAACAATGACATGCTAAATTTGACCAAACAATGTTGACAAATGAATTCAAGATTAACAAATGTGATAAGTGTGTTCACATTAAAAAAATTCTGAATCGTGAAGTCATTATTTGTTTGTATGTTGATGACATATTAATAATGAGTAAAGATATTGACAATATAAATGCTACTAAGCGCATGCTGTCCAACAAGTTCGATATGAAGGACTTAGAAGTTGTTGATTTGATCTTAGGGATCAGGATTCTCAAAACTCTTCAAAGACTAGCATTATCTCAATCTCATTATATTGAAAGAGTATTGATAAGTTCAAATACTTGAATTTTAATGTTGTCAAAATTCCAATTGATTTAAGCTTTACATTTCAAAAGAATAAAGGTGAAAGTGACTCTCAATTGAAATATGCCAGAGTGTTAGGAAGTTTGATGTATATTATGAATTGTACGTGACCAGATATGACATATGCTATAAGCAAACTGAGTTGGTATACTTGTAATTCGAACCAAACTCACTGGATTACAATGAAATGTGTGTTATAATAAGTATCATGCAGTAATTGAAGGATATAGTGATGCAAATTGGATCACCGTGTTGATGAAGTAAAATTCACAAGTGGTTATGTATTTACACTTGGTGGAGGAGCAGTCTCTTGGAAATCGTCTAAACAGAAATGTATCGCTCGCTCCTCAATGGAATCTGAATTTATTGTTTTAGGTAAGGATGGTGAAGAAGCTGAATGACTCCGGAATTTCCTAGAGGATATTTCATTTTGGCCCAAACCTGTAGGACCTATTTGCATACATTGCGATAGTCAACAACAATAGGTAGGGGGAGACTCATGTACAACAGTAAGTCTCGTCATATATGACGGAGATAGAACACCGTATGAAAACTGCTCTCTAATGAAATTATCACAATTGACTATGTGAAGTCAAGGGATAATGGTTAGATCCACTAACGAAAGGCCTAGTGAAGGAGGCAGTTGAAAGATCATCTAAGGAAATGGATTTACGGCTTAGGACAAGTCAGCATGATGGTAACTCTATCTAGCAGACTGGAGATCCAAGATCTAGATTCAAGGAGAAAATCAAAGTTGTAGCTGACGGTTCTACTTTGTAAATCAACTCAATTCATTCTCATGATGAAGACAATGCTCAGGAATAAGGTTAAGACTTTAAGACTTGTTAATGAGTTAATAAAACTTAAGATTTTTAATAATTTACTAAGTTTGACACATTTGACCAAATAGTGTATCTACGAGATGACAGAGTTAGAAATCACCTATGTGAGTGTAAAGTGTAAGCCGCTTCAAAAAGAATTTTATGTCAAAAGCCTATTCTTTATACACTCATGAAACCAGGAGGTGTTCATGACTGAAACGAACACAATCGTAAGAATCATAGACAATAAAGGGTTAATTGTGTGACATATGGTTGTTTAGGTATATACCAAAGCTCGATGTTTCAAAAAATCGCATCTAATGATTGACCGAGTATATCCGACATATGTTCACTACGGAAAGTCCAAGGGACAACCTACTTATCCAGATGCAATTAGTCCTTGCCTATAAAGTACACATTTGTCCGTGCATTTTGGTGTTATAACCTTTCCCCATTAATGTGGGAGATTGTTTGATATATAGCAAGAATTAATGGGAAATGGAGGAAAGATGAAAACAGAGGAACTTGAATAGTTGGGAACTTGAATATATAGTTGGGAACTTGAAAAATCCTCTTATGCTTTAGTAAAAAGACATTTTTCCCTCATAAGAGGTGGAAAGAAAAAGAGGAGAGTTTAAATATAGCAATACTCCTATTAATTATTAAAAGGGTTGGAAAGAGGGACCCCCCTCGCGCGTCATCATTGTCGCTCGGCTCAGCTTCGACTTTGGCTTTGAAAAATGATCGATCGAGAGATTATTTGTTGGACAAAATTTATTTTAATTGTTTAATTATTTATTTTTATAATAAATTAAATTAAATTAAGTGACCAAAATGTTTTCAATTAATTAATTGATAACAGAAACGTTTTCAATAATTTAGTTGAGATTAATAAAAACGTTTCAATTTTTTAGTTGAATAACCCGACCCGACTCGAATCCGTGCGACCCATTTTATTTTAATCGTTCATGATTTTATTTGAATTTTCCGACGTTTGGAAAATGTCTGTTCTGAAAGTTTGCAACTTTCAGGAATAGCCAGGACCGTTTGAAAGGTTGCAAACTTTCATTAATGGTCGTGTGAATTCTGAAAGGGTTGCAACCTTTCAGAACACGTTCCTCTTGCCTATAAACCATTTACTCTTCAGAATTTTTTCGTACGAATTTTATTGATTTTCTTCTTCTTCTTCTGCACAAAAGATTCTTCGTGTACTTTACTTCTGTTGAGTGGTTTGCTGACACCAGAGTTTTTGGTATCTATAATCTGGTAATTGAGATCATTTATCCTGGGAGGACATATTCCAAATCCCTCGGATACTAGAGGGGAATAATTTCCTTAAGGAGACACTGTGAATTCAATGGACTTGATCTTTTTCCTGTTCAAACTTTTTTCAGATTCTGATACGTTACAAATTTTAGTTTTTTATGAATTAATTTTTGTTCATCTTTCGTACTGATTCAATAAACTTTGGTTACTTCGTATTTTTGCAAAGTTTTGTCATAATCAGTAATTCAGTTTTTTCAAACACAGACTGACAACAATCTTAAGGAAATAAAAATAGTTTGATCTACTTTCTATATATAAATCAATATGTGTATTTGGTTAGAATCAAGTCTTTTTATTTGATTCAGTATTTCAATTAGATCATTATTTTCTACTTGTATTATTTTCCTCAACACATTTGATTCAAAAAACAAATCTAAACCATTAATATCAGAATAAATATTACGTTTTAAAGAAAGTTCAAGGTTAAGACAATATCTTTTAAATTCTCACCATCTAGTGATCTCAATATTTTACCAGTAAATAAGAAATTAAAATATTTTCACATGCTTCAATTGGTTCAAAACTATTTTGAAGTGAACAAAAATAGTTTGAATTATATATATAAAGCAATCAACTCTAAAAGATTCTTCGAGGGACTTTGTGATTTCACTATTCCTATTTTCATCAAATTATGTCTTACAAAATTCAGATTTATTTTCATCTCATATGCACTTTCCTTATTAAAAATCATAACGCTGATCATATAATTTTTTTTAAAAAATAAAATATATGAGTAATTATTTTTAAAAAATGGTCCCCCCAAAATATATGGAGCCCCACGCGATGACTTTAGTAGTTTAGGGGTTAAGACGACCCTGACGATAGAATAGAATTTAAAAAACCATCAAAATAAGCATTACATTTAAACTAACAATAAAATACAATACAACAAATAACAATAGTCCAAACAAACATTTTTTTTCATTTATCATATATTATTATAAGTGGGAAGCTCTAAATTGAAAAGTTGAATTACCATTTTACCCTACACTAAATAAAATTATTATAAAAATATTATTAATTAAATATTCTATCATTAATGAAAAAATCATTATATTCAACACTACTCCATAATGTACACATACAGTTGCATACTTAAAGTTTTATAACAATCAATTAAGTATTTGAGTATACAAATGGATTAATTTACTTGCAACTGTCATTTATTTTTACATTTCAATACTTTAGAATACTTTTCATCTTACTAAACTGATTCAATGTTTGGTAGGTCTTTTCAACTTCCAACTATAGTTATAGAATTTTATAAATAGTCACTTCAGTTAATCATCTTAAATTCATTGAGATTCTCTTCTGGAGTTTCAATACCACATGCCCTCCTCTTCTTTTTCATTATTTATCTTTAATGTGTCAGTTAAGGGGTTCCATACAAGGGCTGATAGATGCAGTTAAAAATGTTATTAGCATGAATAAATGAAAAGTGTGAATAAATGAAAAATGTTATTGCAATTTTTCCTATTGTTTTTATTTAGTTTGTTACGTTTGAGTATTACTCTATTAATATGTTTGATGTTTCTGATTTGAAGAAGAAGTGGAAGTTGTGTTAATAGCAAGAATGTTATGACTTGCTAATTTCTTTGATTTTATCTAATATTACTCGCGTGAAGTAGGAATCAAAATATATATGTTGATTTCAGTTCATTTGTTTTTTAAATAACCCTCATGAGTTATATTTATTATACCACGCCCTGTAATTAGTTCGAGAGGAGAGTATTCTAAAGGATCTAATTTCATCTAGCTGTGGTAGTTTCATCCATATTGGATCTTTAAGTTGTTGAGTCTAAGTCTTTATCTTAATCTTGTCTATGACAAAAAAGAACATTGTGAAACTAGGATTTTAATTATCGAAAAGTAGAAAAATGAAGAGTACGAGATTTAGGAATTGAATAAATTGTAATCTTTCAATCTTTCAACAATTTCAATAATACCAACTTCTTATGAACCATTCACATACAAAAGAAAAAGAAAGCATAATTAACAATTAATTAAGTAAGCTAAGATGATAATATTATTTCATCTTGTGTATATATGTTAGGAAAAGTTAGATTACAATTCTATTTCTACATTAAACTTAAATGTTATAAATTATATAATAAACTAAATATTGAATAGTAAATCATCATATTAGTACATGAATCAACCATTTATGCACTTTTGGTTAATTTTATAATTAAGGATTTGTGTTCTTTTTATTAGGAAGATGTATGAACTTTTAATTGTAAAAACAATGATTTTTTTAGTAAATACCAATAAGTTAAAAGTGGAGAAAATATGTCATTTATAATATAAAATTTATATAAATATTTTGAGATAAACGTGCAACGCACGTTTCCAGAATTAGTCACAATACATAGGTAATAAAAGCAATTGACCGCAATGAATCGAAGTTTGGGACTTATCCAACCTCAATACGGAAAAAAATCAATTCTTAAATTGCTCCTTCCGTTATTTAATACTCACCCGTCACTTTTTACTTGTTTACTTTTTCTTTATAGTTGTCCTTAATTATTTGTCAATTTTGGTAAATCAAGAAAGAATAATATTTTTTTACCTATTATATCCTCAATTAAATGATTAATTACTTTGAAAAATGTAGAACTTTTCATCTACTTCATAATTAATAGGAGTAAAATAGTAAACTTATTACGTCATTAATTAGTTTTTTTAATAGGTGTATCAATTCAAAAGTGGACAAGTAAAAAGGGACCGAGGGTTTACTCGTTATTGTATGAAATTTATACATAAATAATCATATTTTGCCTATTATACCCTTGATAGAATAGTAAATTAATCCTTCAAAATGTATTCATCATTTATTATAAAGTTGACTTAAGAAAAAATTAAATAAGGGTAGAAGGGTAAAATTTTCTTAATGCAAGTCCAAAGTAAAAATGTGATATATAAAATCGGGAAAGGAGTATTAACTTGACACAAGAATTAAAAAGTGATAAATGACAATAGTAATTTTACCAAATCACCTCTACAAAATATAAATCATCTAAATATTAAAAAATAAATAATTATTAATAATAAGAATAAAATAGATAAAAAAATTAAATTATTTATTGACTTTGTAAATAAAAAAATATTATTAATATTCCAAAGTAATATAATGAACTAATAAAGATGGACGGATTAATAGTTTATGAATGGCCGGTCCGAAGATGACATAAAACTAAAAGTGAACAAAATAGTGCGCCTTCACGGCATACTCTAAATCACAAAGTGGCAACTGCCGTCCATTATTGTCCAACTAAATCAATAGTTAATAATGTTTGTTTGAGGTGACCTCCAACAACTTAGTCAAATAATAAATTTTGCTTTTTCTGTAGCATTCAACATACAGAGAGTAATGTATGTTACACGTTTATAATATGTACATTTATGCTGTGTGTTAACCAAACTACTTATTAGAGGTTCCACCACTTGCGTTTCTCCATGGCTTTGACAAGCTCACCTGCGAGATCCGCAAAGTTCTCCGCACCATTTTGTAATTCTTCAGTGTTTCTAGTAAGCCTCTGGTAAGCACAATTACAACAAAGTATCAGAATTGTTATTAGGCATATTTTACTAGAAAAAGACCATAGAAAGATAAAAGCAACGTTCAACGTTCAGTTATTAGGCAATTTTTACGAGAAAAAGACGATAGAAAGTTAAAGCCGCATATGTAAAAGAAAGGCGTGTTTATCATGGAAATAAATGTCCTAATTTGTAGTGGAAATGGTAGTAGAACATATGACGGATGTTGAAATAGTGCTCTAACAATACTTTTGAATGAAGTTGATAACAATGTCTAAGTGAATTGATTGAAGCAACTGATACAGAAAAGGAGTTGAAGATGCTTTTCAGTGGAAAGACAAAGGAAATCATTTTCCTTGGAGAAACATTTTCAAAATTCAAGCTAGCCCTATGGTATAAAATATGATTTCATCAAGAGAAGTACACCGGAACAGTTGTTATGTGACAAAATATTGAACCCATACCGATACAATGAAGCTCTGGTGCCCATTGCTTTCTAGTACAGCCGTAAAGTTTAAAAACACTACATGATCCAAAAAAACCATATGGTCTTTCTTAGAGCTAAAGAATAAAAGAAATTAAGGAGGAAATAAATGGTGTTTACTAATTTCTACTGACACATCACTAATTAAATTTATTTCACTTCCATCAAATAATAACAATCTTACGATATATGGGGAGGGAGGAATTTATTCATGATGTTCAGTCAACCCCCTGAAGTTTCTGGCCTAAACACCATGTGCTCAAGAAGTCAGTCCATCGTCCAATTTAAATTAAGAAAAAGATTGGTGTGATCTAAAACAATATCACAAACTACGCCTCATCAAGGTCTTCTAAATTAGAGCCAGGTATCTTAAGTACAAAAATATCTAAAGAGATGATACTAGACTTTAGGAGGCGAGAATTCAGCTCATTGTAACCAACTACAGGTGTCTAGATTCATGGTTTTGACATGTGACAAGTTAGCATCATGACTTCTTTCAATGTCATTTCGTGGAAATAACTACCACTTTAAATTCAAAATAGAAAATTAGACAAAAAAATTGTAAAAGAAATTATTGCCATAAATCGTGCAATATACTAGAAGAAGAACAAAAAAATGCATATGCATATTGCAGGAGGTAGTAAACATAAACTTGCATTAAATAGACATACATCAAGTTTCTCCTGACGCTCGAGAAGCTTATCTTTTGCCTGTAATGCAGCAGAGGCCGCATCCTACAAAGTTATAAGCAAGTCAGTAAATAAAAATGCCCAAATGCAGTTATTCAACTTGAGATTTATTTGTAGGATCATATTACCCCCTTGTTTCTATATTTAGCAATGATTTCTTCACGAGTTCTAGCTGTTGGCTTGGCATCACTAGAACCACCTTCCAACAACCTGTTTCTATCGGTTTCCTTTTCTGGATGAGTGGAATAAAACGACAAATTCATCAAGGATAGAAGAAGGAAATAAGATTCTATTTACTGTATAGCATGAAAGAATACCTATTTTGACATCATCACTGCTGAGAGATGATGAAGCAACATGAACAGGTTCATCAATTCCAATATCATCTGCAATGGAAGAACTCAGGCAGTTGAGGGAAAATCTGTACTAGTGGACCATAATCATTTTTCAAGAATGGGCATAGTAGGGCCAGGGAAAATACCTAACTTCAGTTCCAGGCTTCCAAGGTCATCTGTTACATCTGTAGGGTCTGAGAAAGGAAATCTCGAGAATATGTTTTCCAGATGAGAAACAAGAGCATCTCGAGCATTCACAGAATCAGCAGCCTGCTCTCCTTTAAGCCCTTTCAACCCTTTCACGATGCCACCAAAAATACTGGTAACATTCTAGAAAAAGCAGAAAATGACCTTGCATAAGAGGTCTATCAAAAGACAAAGAATGGGAACTTGGGAGCACATTGTACGAACCTGTTTCTTCTTTTGATGTTGGGATGCACTGGCATCATCTACAGCAGTTGCGGGAGATTTTTTATAAAGTAAAGGTAAGGCATCCGGAACCCTGTAAAAGGTCATTGTCATCCTTTGTGTCATGAACAACAAGCTCATGAATGTGAGGGGAAAACTCTTCTGATCTTACCCTGGGCTTCAGAGATCAGCCCAAGTATTTTAGGAATGGGGATTGCATGCAAGACAGAATATAATGAGGGTGACAGACCTGAAGTCATTTCCAAAGGCCAACAGTGAAATGACAGCAAATTCAGACCCATTCACCTACAAATTGTAAGAACACTTTGCAAAAATATTAGCACAAATAAAGAAAACACAATCAAGAGTGAAGTCAGTACTGAGGCCTTAGCAGCCCATCATAACCCCTTAATTGTACCAAGTTATCCTGCCTTGTTCTTCCAAGATTGTTTCTACTTGCTTGACACCTTTAAACATTGTCATAGACTGTTAACTAGTTGCAATTGTCGGGAAAATATTTACAAACACCATAAACTGAGTAGAAGCTTATGGTGAGAATCAGATGTTAATGATAATCTAGAACGTGGGAAGGGAAAGCAGCTGTTATCAGTTCTATTGGTTTCAACATAACATAGAGGTCCACTATACTAATGAAATGTTATGGACAACAGCACAGTTCCTAATGTAAATGGCAAGCAGTATCAAGAGTAAAACAAGTAGTCTATATTTTAAGCAGAACGGAGAAATAGAGTTGAAAAATACCAACCAGTGAAATCATCGATTGACCAGGAGAACTTATGATCTTATCCACGTTTATCTTGGAATTCCATCGAAGAATAGATATTAATGAGGATTCTCCCAAGACAGCAAGATCCACCAAGGACCTGGCAAGAGATTGGATAGATTAACCATACATTCTTGATTATTATTTTTTTTGGAGAAAGAGATTAAGCATACAGTTTCCACAAACATACATCAAATACTCGAAAAATAACAAATGAACCTCAAAATAATTGGTAATCTCATGAAAAAATAAAATCCATCACCAAAAGAGTACAATTGGAACATGTCTGTAATACAGTAATGTTCATC
Organism: Solanum peruvianum; assembly: GCA_027705065.1. Taxonomy (NCBI): domain Eukaryota; kingdom Viridiplantae; phylum Streptophyta; class Magnoliopsida; order Solanales; family Solanaceae; genus Solanum; species Solanum peruvianum. The sequence continues at coordinate 36,620,195 of JAKWJD010001760.1, read as the reverse complement.
TCACTGCTAAAGGTATGCATGAGAAGAGTACGACAGTAAAGAAAGATGCAAATAAAAAAATGTTACCTTACTTCAACTGCTCCATTCTGATACACTAAAACCAGTCCAAAATTTTCAATGTCATTCTTAAAAATGGAAGTCCAAGAACATGGTTTAGCAAGTTTCACTTCACGTATAGGTTTGATATCGCCCTATAATTACATAATCTGTTACAAACTGGTGATTTTAGGAGAAAAAGAGGAAATGCTGCAGTAGTGAATGGTAAAAGAAAGGCACCTGAATTATAGAACTTAAGGAGAATAAATGCAAGCCCTCCTGACAACAAAGTAAAATTTGTGAATCAATACACTTCTGCATCAAATCTTCAGGCTGCACGGCGCTGTCTTGCGTTGAAGAATGCTTTTGCGATTCTTCAGAGACAGATGTAATGCCATCTACAAACAACAAAAAAGTTCCGTAAAAAGCTAATAACTTTTTCGTTATTGATAATAGAAAATTATATGAACATAGTGACATTTTTCCTTTTCATAATTGTTTTCATTCAGAGCTAACATAAATTGATTAAAAATGAAAAAGTCATGCTTGCCTAAAACATGTAGAGATATAGCAGTTGACATCTCCTTTTGGTGTTTTGCCTGGGAGCCAATTTTTTTGCCAGTGGAGCCATCAAGCAATACTACTTCTGCATCTCTGTTTAATACTGAAATAACCTCCTTCACACATGCATTTCTTGTTCCCTCTTCACTTTGTTCCGCAGTGTCTTCAAGAGCATTACACAATGATGTCACAGCCACAGAAGTGATTCTGGAACTTGAGTTGGATGAACAATCCGTAATGAACAAAACTGATGATGAACTAACATCAAGCATGGCAACCTGATAGGGCAACAGAAAAATAAACATCTGATAGATTTCCAAAAGTATCTGCCACAACAATTAGTAATGATCACGTCTGGATTGATCTTACCTGCCCACTTTCAAAACCAGCAAAAAGCCTGGCACCCACAGCTACAAATTTTAGGATGCATACTGGAGATTTTATGAGGGAAAACTGAAATCCAGTATCACCTGGACAGAACTGAGCTGAAAACAGACTACATAGGGATCACCATAATGATGCACAAGATGGTATGTGTGTAAGAGTTAAAAATTTGTAAGGGCAAGGAACTTGATGGAAGACATAAAACCTATTTCTTCTTCATTAGGTTAGCTATCAGTACAGAATTAGTAATGACATGAAATATGTAATCCAACTGCCAAGGTGTATTGTCTGTTTTGGCCCAACCTTTTGGGCTTCAAAGTTTTGTTCCTCGGGCTTTAACCTAAAAGGCGCCTCACCAATTGAATTCCTGAACACACCTTATATGGCCCCTAACTTTTCCCTCCTGTTTTGATGTGGGATTTTCCCAAGGCACGTTTCACAGAGAACCCTCTCAAGTTCGACCGCCCAGAGCCTGTGGGCTGTTACAATTCAGATTCATCATCACGAAAAAACAAATTTACTCCTCTTGCTACTTCTCTCTGATCACTTTTCAATACCACACTTGCGTCTAAATACTCCTATACAAGAGATCTTTTATGCTGAGTTTAATAATTAAGGGAACCAGTTTTTCTCCAGTCATGCCTCTCCTTCCAATCAATTGTCAACACCACCTAGTGCAATCACAACTTAATGTAAACAGATTGGTGATGTTTGTTGTCGTGAAGGCTCCTAAGCCCTATTAACTGATGAACTATTTTCAGACTTCCTGTCATGTCAAGCCAGTATCCATCTATCGTTTGAAAAAATATTTCAAAATAACATAAGTTACTGAAAAGGTTAAGAACATAAAGGCATACCGTCCTGTTCAGCATCTGTAACCAATTTGGAGCTAGTTGTCTTAGACTGCCCCTTGAGGCTATACATATGCACCTACACAAACCAAAAGTATCAGTAAGTTATGCACGGCTGGTGCTACCGGATTCTCAAAGATGTAGTCATTGGAAACATGATGGGTCTTACCTGGCCACATTGGTGGCCGATGGCAAGAGTTAAAGCAGTAGAGGAGAAGTCCAAAGCGGATATTGCTGTTCTAGGACCAGTGGCTTGAATTCCCTTCACCCCAACATCATACTTTGACATGTAAGCTCATGGCAATGAAACTAGAGATTATTTTTATTACTAAATAGGTGAATATGAGAACACATCAAGGCTACTATCTTATTAGTTAAGAGTCAAATAAATGCAAAATGCGAAGACCTGAGATTCCAGAACAGCTAAAAGTGTAAAGACTGGAAATGTTGCATTCCACAGATGGACCGATCCATCCAGATAGCCAGCAACAAGTATTCTCTCTATTCCATCATCCTTAGTAGGTTGTCTGGGAATACTACTACTTAGAGGCATTTTGATTTCCAATTCAGACACACCATGAGCTGGACGGACTTGCGTAACCACAACTTCCTAAGGAAACAACTAATACTAGTTGAAAAAGATTACTAAAACGCACGATGATGGACTTGTATTCAACGATTTAAATTACAAAACATCTAGTACCTCTGAAGGAGTCCTTGAGGAATTCCATTTCCTATCCACTGCATATAGGTATGCCACAGTTATATGTGGTTCAAGGGTAGGTACAAGTGTAGGATACTTAACAGCAAAATCTGCATGATTCTTCTCTGGGTTAGATTTTAAAGCAGACAAGCTGGCCTTGTCATAAAAGTGCAGTTTCCCTGGATTTGACAACACAAACAAGGAAGAAGCATCACTAATTCCCGTTTCATTAGCATTTGAAACAACAATGGCATCTGCAAAAGATCCATCAAGTCCAAGGTCTACTCGACCAACACATTTCAGTGCTTTTATCCCGGAGGACCAATCAAGATTCAGAACCTGCCTAACACAAGCAGAAGAAAATGAAAAAAATTGGCATAAGTGTAGGCACACATCAAACTAGATACCACAAAAAATCACATATTTCTTCTTTTTTGTTTGAGAAGGTAAACAATGTTATTAATATTGGGGAAATCCCTGTACACAAGCAGTATACCAAAAAGTAGAATACCTAGGCTGAAATATGGTTCTACAAGAATGCGGGAAAGCTTAAAAATTCCATATGTTCATTTATTGGTTATGGTGTGGAAACTATTGGATTTTAAAAAAATTTCACATTCTTATATAGTTGTTCTTCTTATTTAACCAAGTCACATGCTAATTATCCAAAATTAACAATTAAGTAAGATAACCACGCAAGTTTGTTGAATGAAAATTTAAACCATGCGATGAAATTAACAAGTTGGGTCATAGACTTATACCCCACCACAATGGTGTCCTTTTGAATTGAAAAATAACAATGAGATGATGTTCTCTCTTTGCTGATAAAAAAAAAGGTACATGCCGTGATATTCCCTTTAGCTAACAAACTTAGAGGGTGTTTAGGTTGACTTAAAAGTTGGTCAAACCTACTTTTAAGTCAGTTTTTGACTTCTGAAAGTGTTTGACAAATATAAAAAATAACTTAAAATAAGTCAAAAATGGCTTCAAATAAGTTGAGAAGTGTTTGGTAAGATCAAAAGAGACTTAAAATAAGCAAAACCCAAAAGTAGGTCTCTCCCTACTTTTTTTTTTGACTTAAAAGTCATTTTAGTTTGACACAAACTTTGCATTTATGACTTAAAAACTACTTTTTTAAGATAATCCAAATGGACTCTTAGAGCATGTTTGGATTGACTTTACAAAAATAACTTTTAAGTCAAAATAGAAAGTCAAACTGAAATGACTTTTTAAGTCAAAAAAATAAAAAGTAGGGGGAGACCTACTTTTGGTTTTTGACTTATTTTAAGTCATTTTTTAACTTGCCAAACACTTCCCAACTTATTTTAAGTCATTTTTGACTTATATTAAATTATTTTTTGTATTTGGCGAACACTTCCAGAAGTCAAAAACTGAGTTAAGAATAGATTTCACCAACTTTTAAGTCAATTCAAACACCCTCTTAGTGTCAAGTGTGTGACACCTCATCTAAAAGCTTATGTTTTTAAGTGAGCACATGAGTTGTACGAAAATTAAATTTACAATTGTACCGCAGAAGCTAAACTGATCTATCTCTATATTGACTAGAACATCAACAATAGAATCAGTACCATCTAAGTATATCTGTTTACTCCAAAAACATAATAGCAAAAGACAATTCAATTTGATCTTCTGCATACTTTTCTCTGTATTTTGAAAACATCTTGAATTCCTCTCCTTCTAAGTTGTCCACCAGATGCAAGTATGGACAATTCTCCATCTACTTTTGTTCTTTGCCATGAATCCTGTTTCCTCCCAAATCTGTAAAGCTTCCATAATCTTTCGAGGCGTGATCCAGGATATGCCTTTAAAGTTAAAGAAAATTCTCCGCAGCTGTTCTGTCACTTTACAATAAAGGAACAGAGGGCTAACATTCTCTGATTTAACTCCATACAGGAAGCATCTGGAACACATCGTGATCTTTCTTTTCATTAGATTGTCCTGGGTGAGGACAGCTTCATTAGCCAAGAGCCACACAAAGCAAGCTACTTTGTGTGGGATATTAGTTCTCCAAATATGTTTCCAAGTCAATTATCAACCTGCCGATTAGACTGATTAATCATCCTATACGCTACATTCACCTTGAAGTCATCACTACGTTAATTGTCTCAATGGTGGTAAACTCTTAGGTTCCTGAAACAGATCATCGAACTCGGTCAAAAGGTATTCCAGTCGCTGCTCATCAGTAATTGCCTTTCCTAGCAGATGCAAAGCCTTTCCACAATACCCTTGTTGTTTCTGAAACAAAATTAATTTCCCTTCCACTGAAAAACTCATAGTAAGTGCCGCAAAATCCTGAAGTATAGGACCCAAAGACTGTAACCACTTCACTCCCAAAACAATATAAAATCCACCCAAGAGAATAACATAAATGTCTATAATAAAGCTATGCTCACCAATAGAGATTGTTACCCTGTGCAGATCCCCAAGCATTGAACTTTCTCTCCATTAGCAATGGAGATTCTTATGTTGTGCAGGGAAAAAACATCAAGGAGTAATCAACTAGCAGCTGTAGAACTTATAAAATTGTGGGTACTTCCAGAATCAATAAGACTAAGCATGTGATGTCTGTTAATGAGTGCAGGCAATTGCATAGTTTGTCCATGCCTTTGACCTGTAATTGCATGTAAAGAAATTTCCGGGCATTCATCCGGCACTTCAGGAATTGCGTCATCAACTGAATCATCCAATTCCAACCAGAAAAGCTGTTTACACTTGTGAGTGGCTGATATTGTTCGTCACAAATATAGCATAACCCCTTAGCTCTTCTCTCCGCCATTTCTACACGAGTTAATCACTTGAAAAAAAGGGTTTGGTTTCTAGTCTGGATATGCGTCGAGGTAGATGAGCCAACTAGATCAGTATCAAACTTAACTAAACCCAACGACTCCTACCTTATCTGCGTCTTCTATATGTTGATCTTCAAAAAATTGTTCACAATGATGTGCCCAAATTAATGAGTCGTTAAAGCCATCATAAGTAGGAAAATTCGTCCTTGCATACCTTGGTATTGTCGAATTGGAATTTCCACTAGTTTGATGATTCTGATCAGCCGGTTGAATATGCAGCGTATTACCTCTATGAGCCGGATTTGTTGATCTGCCTGTTATCGGAGCACTACTCGACTCTGCCCCATGACCTGTTAGTTTTGTATAGCCAATTCCCAAGGTAGAAAACTGTTCTTGAATAGCTTGGACAATTCAGTCACCAAAACGTTGTTCCATCGCTGATTCTGTTATCACACGTTCTTCCATAAACCTGGAAATCTCATCGTCCATTGTGTTAGGCTCTAATACCAAATTGATAGGATTCTTAGAGAAGGATCGAGTCACACGGAAACCAAATTCAACTGCCTTTGATTTTCTCTTGCTTTTGTTCAAATTCCTAGATCGATCTATTTTTTAATATGAATTCAGCTCATCAAAGGGAAGCTGAAACATTAGAGTTCAATGGAAGACAGAACTCCTACTCTTGTTTCTGATTAATATCTGCATACTTCTTATTCCTCAAATCCTCCTTTAAATAGGAGTCTTCTTAGAGTAATAGGAAGCCTTATGAAACTAGGAAACATAAATCCTATTTCAAACTAATAAGAAAACTACTAACAATATAATTAAATTCTTCCTATTCTAGAATAATAAGAAAACTACTAGTGTTATAATTAAATCAACTTATTTGGCTCTCTGGCGCACATATGTCTTGCCCACAACACTGATACCCAAGAATTTTCTTGCCAACTCAAATCTCTCGCCACCAATTTCCACTCCTATCGTCAACCAAAACTATATCCCCAAAGGCAAGAAGCAACAAAAGCAGAATATAATGCTCTAATCAGAAACCAGACACGGGATTTGGTCCCTAGTGACTCCTCACAAAATGTTGTGGACTATAAGTGGTTGTTTGGAATTAAACATAAACCTGATGGAAGCATTGACAAATATATGACTCGCCTAATAACAAAAGGCTTCACTCAAAGACCAGGGTTATACTATCATTCCACACTCAGCCCCATTGGCAAGCCTGCAACAGTCGGCTTAGTTCTTGCAATTGTTGCCCAATGCTACTGGCCTATTCATCAGTTAGACATCAACACCGCCTTCTTGCAAGGTGGTCTTGAAGAAGAAGTGCACATGTGACAACCTCCTGGTTTTGAGTCCTCTCAAACTTCCACATACATTTGCAAGCTCATAAAGGTCATATGCGGACTTAATCGGGCTCTTAGGGCATGGTACCGAGCTCACCAACTACTTGACAAGTATTGGATTTGTTTAATCAAATCCGACTCATCTTTGTAAATCCTTTATAATTATGATGTCATTGTATTCATTCTGATATATGTTGATGACATAGTTATTACAGGAAGCATTCGGACAAGTATCAGGTCCATAGTTACATCACTTCCCCAAGATTGTCTAAAAGATCTTTGGGCTCCTGCATTATTTTTTGGCTGCTGAGCTGATATCCATGCCAACTGCCATATATTTGTCTCACCATAATTATGTCATGATTCTTCTAGATGAATTGCATATGGCTGATTGCAAGAGCGTTCCAACACCAACTGCTTTATGTTGATCTTTGCTCTTTGGAGGCCTCTCTAAGCACAAAACAAATCAATTCCATGATCTTCTAATCATATTATGACTTCTTTCCACATTCATACCAGATGGCACTATCAGACGTGCACTAGTGATGCCAAACAACTAAAAACCAGCATTGAAGTAAATCATATTCTCCCTCATCTTTGTGCAAAACCCTGCTATTAATTCTGAAAGGAAGAAGGGGTGATGCCTACCAAAGAGAGCACACTTTTATTTACTTAACTATATTCTCAACATGACCCCTTAAGTGCGGGCTTGATTCATTTTTACAGGGACAAGCATGTGGAAATTCTTTTTGACAATGGGTGGCATCGAGACTCAACCCAGGACATTTGTCTGCCCTAGTACCATCTGAATATGTGACCATCTCATCTTAACACTTAAGTTGTTAAGGAAAGCACACTTAATTTATTTAATTATATTCCCAACACTTTAAAAATCAAAATTTTGAAAATCAGTTTTGTTACGTTTTCTGGATGTGTATGTCAAATTACTCCTTAGACTTTTACCAATTAAAATAATAACAACTAGACCTCAATTTCAAGCCATTTAAAATACTGCATGTCTCAGTTTTTTTTAAATGCCATATTTGCTGAATGTTAACAAAATTATGACGGGGATAAGAAAAAGATTAAGATGGGAAACTACATTAGGATTAGGATTAGAGCTTACCGTCAAGGCTTCTTCTGATCCAATTGAATCACCACCGTAGACAAATAGTTGCCCCCCGCAGCCATTCTGTGTATTTTTGGCGGACCAACGCAGTATAATAACAGGGAGTCTTTTGTCTCCTGCTGAGAGCTGCAGCTTAACATAATTAGACGAAGCTTCAGCCTCTGGACTTTTCTTGCCATGAACTGATATATTCCACAGCAAGATATCTCCATCAATATAACCAACAGCCAAAATTGACCCATCAGATGACAACCAACAGAGTGAGCTTATTTCTTTTTCGCCTTCTTGATTATCTGATGAAGCACGAAACTTCTCTTCCTTAGCATTTTTTAAAGCATAAACAACAATTTCATCCTTTGATTGATGTTGTTTATACTCTCTAACAAGAGCAGCTCGATCTTCTGTAATGTCCCAGAGAACAATTAATCCATTCTCATAAGCAATCAGGACCCTGAGGAAACAAAAAGTAAAGACCCCAAAAAGTACTTGATTGCAGCAAGAGACCAGGGGTAGATGTGTGATAAGAAACAGAAGAATGTAGATGCTGAAAACAACTCCAAAAAATGAAAAACCAAAGACAAGCAAATAAGGGAGAAATTCCAATCATCTCTTACCTATTTCCATGTGAATTAGGTTGGGGAAGTAACCCAACAATGGCGAGTTGGTCGGGCATTGAAATATTAGCAGCTTCTGCAACAGATGATCACGGGTATGAAGATGTTCACATAAGTTAGTCTACAGAAATTGTATTCATCTGTACACCTGCTTTTAGAGGATGAAAGCCACACTGCAATTTGCAAGATGTGGAAGATCCAAAAGAGCAGGATACTGACTTACTCCGACAAGTCAGCACCTACCAAGAAAAGGGGAAGACTTTCACGAAAATACATTTCTTACTCATATTGACCTTAAGAGTTTCTAATTATCAGTTGTCATCCTACTATTCTACCTCATAATTCAAAAGATTTGTGTTTCTCATGGTAAAATCATAAGCTTATTGATGCTGCACTCTTCTGGGAAATTCTAAATATGAACCATCGCTGAAAAATCAATGGAGTTATTAGGAGCACGTCAAAATTTGAAGGAATTTCCAAAAAACTGGCTGGTATAACGTCTGGCATACATCACCCTGAGTTAATATCAATGTTCTTATACGGACCATCAACCTATGAGCTAATTTTAAGGCTTACTCACAGATTAGATATTCTTAGTGCATGTCAAACTTCACTACTTGGACTCTAGTTCAAGTTAGTTTGCCCGTAGTGTTGGGGCTACAAATGCAATTGAGCTAAGATAAAATTGTAAACTAGTTTATATAGTCACTTACTTTCCAAATCTCTCGACTGCAAATTGATCAACCATAAGTTTTCATAAAAACTTGCATATATCAAGAGAAATAAGTCAAATAAACAGGGTCTCACTAATGCAAATCTGAGATACTGTGTGTTAAATATGGTATAATTTTTGAGATTGTTAAATATGGTATTAAATAGATAGTATAGATATGGGAATATCCACAAATCTTTGTAATTAGGCAATTAGGCAATTTGGAGGTTGTGTTATATTCATAATAGTTTCCTTTCTTATTTACGTTCTTTGTAACAATTAATTAATCCTATTAGCTAGGGGGAATAATTACGACAGTAGTTCCCAAATTCTCTTCTCCTTGTAACTTCTCACTGTGCGTATTAAAGCTAGAGAGAAATCCAAGAGAAAATGACACTGAAATCGCATCAAGAAAAGAAGAAAGATTCAGCAATAGGTTATTCCCTCGGTCAAAATTAGCTGAAAGTTCCCACAACCGAACTTGGAATGGAAGGCTAAAAAGAAATGAAATAAGAAAGAAACACAATGGTTTCAAATCATTTTAAGTTTCTCCGGAGAAAGATGCAACTAAAAGAACATTTAGTTAGTAATTTCCAGCAAAGCCATGATCCTTTTACTATATGAACCTACTCTATACCAGAAATCTGAAAGCAATCCCATTACCAGCTATAAGATTCGGAGGCATGTGATAAGGCAACAGTTCCATGATTCCTTCCTCATACTTCAGAACAGAGAGATAACCATATTCATCTCCCACGAACCTGTGTACAGTCATATCGCATGTATCAAATAAAAAACTAACTGTACAGCGAACAAAAATCTTTTGAAGCAACAATATCTACCCATTTACATGTAATGAGTGTCATAGATAACGGAGAAGGCAGTAATATTGGACTCCCACTGTAAACTAGAAGATATTCTCCTGTTCTCTAGATCCCAAACCTGTCAATAATTAAAGTAAATTAACTGTTAAAGAGATACAAATGCAGCATATGGAAAAGCGGGGAAGATATAAGCACTGATAGAGGAGGACCAGAGTGGTGCAGTTTCATGGCTGATTAACAGTAATGTCATCTCCCCCAAAGACACATGAATGCGAGAGAAGAGTTTCCTGGTTACCTGTGTCCGTGAGAACTAACTTGCCTATACTCTCCTATCAAAAGGTTCCCTCAAAGTAAAAGCATGTTGCTATACATCTCCACCAGTGAGCTAAAAGATTCAAGTAATGCCCAGCTCGGAAATTAGTCGTTAACAAGTCAAATTGCATAGCAGAAAGATCACAAATTACCTGAATTTCATTTCCATTTGAGACGCCCACTAAAAATCCTTGGTTTTGCAGGAACTGGAAAGAGGTAAGAGAAAAATATATTTATATCAAAAGAGCCCAACACATATGCACTATTAAAGTATAAGGGTTGAAACTACAAATTCCACATGGGCACAACACACTTGTCCTATTTCATTTTACTAATATCACAGCCATTTCTAAAGCTCATAATCATACACATTTGAAGTGCATCTTAACCATCACCCGAGTAGTAAATTATAAAGCATCAAATATTGGAAGCAAGAGTCAAGAATCAGATTGTCAAAAATATCATGAAACTAGATATGAAATTCATCAGATAATAATGCCAAACTCCAAAACAAAATCTACAAGCAATAAATGAAGCTCTCTGGAGAAACAGAGCTTTGAAATCCCACATGCTCGCGGTCTTAATTTAGAAAAGTGTATATGTGCAGATACACAGAAAGACCTCACGCAGCTCAGTACAAACCTCCAAATTCTTGAACGCCAATGGTTTAGGAGAAAAAAGAAGGCCCTCGACCTTAGATCCACTAATCACTTTAATCCTTCCATCCCTGTAATTATAATGATTATTAGTTGTATGAAAGAACTAGGACAGAGACACGAGGATGGAACATTTCTAGTTGATGGCAGTTCCTTCAAGCTATGCCTTCCTGCTTGTTGCATATGAACACAGAAGCCGAAATGGCATGTTTTTTTAACTATGTTTGAGGTCGAAGAAGTTTCATGTATTTATACAATGGATTATAAATTCAGCTTACAATGGAAGAATGTTACGTCCATGTGACCTGAAAATTATGGCAATTGGTCCTAATATGTGTTTTACTTCAGACTTGAAAGAATATAAAATGTATTTACATCACTAAAGTATTGTGCAACCTTGCTTTTCACTATTAGCACTCTAGGATCCTGCTAAGGCTATCACAGAGAGAATCAGAAAAATTCATTATGGTTTGAAATTCTCCAGATGAACTCCTTAATAAATGTGCTACTTTTAAAGTTGAGAGGCCTTCGTACACTGTTGCTGAATGAGACAAATAATGCACTATCATCTAGTTCTTATAAGCCGTACAAAAACATGTAATAAAAGGATCTGGTAGACTAGACAAAGCAACTGTCATAAGCATCTTCAAAGGCATATAAATTAACTATGTTTTTTTACTCACAATGTTCCTATTGCCAAGAGTTGCTGAATAGGGTCAAATGCCAGAATGGATGCTGTAGATGGAATCCCATAGTGAACAGAAACTGTTGCTTCCAGGTCTGTCAATTTTTCACTTCCTTCGGGAGCATTACTCTGAGAACAATGTGGTAAGGGAGTTTTAAAGCACAATACAGTAAATTCAGCAGATAGAGACTATTAGATTTGAATTATATACTATGCAAAAAAGCATTAGTTCTAGTTTGTGAACGGAGCAAGTATGGTTATGCAAGCTGGAGGACTTTCTAAATGCACTATCAAACAGTAAGTAACATATCTTGAGCTGATAGAAGGAAGAGAATGCATGATGGGAGCAATATCAATCATCTCAGACTGGCAAAGCAGCACAATTGGAACTTAAAATTATCATTTCTCTGATTCTCTCCCATCATGTTTTCTATCTTCAATGCAGTCTATTCTATGGCCTTTGAAAAACATCATCCACATAAGTTCTTTTTTGCTTCCTCCATCCGCACTAGTTTGCAGGATGCTATTCATCTAAGAAGGTTTTCTGGTAGGAAGGCCGACCACTACACGAGTCGACATCAGCTCAAGAGAGGAGTTAACATTCCTTGATTCCCCTTCATAAGCAGGAAGAGAACAAAAATAGACTACACACAGTAGCATGCTTGATGGAGGATCTTAGACGAAAAAGCGAGATCTTACATTGTGTTGCATTTTACATGGTAGAACCCTGACCCAGTCTTCTGTATTTGTATTGGAGCCATTCAAGAACTATAACTAGCTGAACCTAACGTATAAAGTTTACCCTTCACGATATCACAAACCAAACTTCTGAGAATTTGGTATTGTCTCAAGAAGAGAACGGTTTATTCCATTTTATCATACTCTTGCTATATTTCTATCTAATCGCATCCACAACCTGAAATGAAAGCCCATAGCCCTGTTTTCACAGGACATGAAACAAGGTCTGGGTAATGTTACCTCATATTTCAAGTCTTCATTTTAAAGACCGAAAAAAGTTCAACAAAGACATAAACACAAGTTCAAAGCATTTAGTCATTTCCATCCTGGAATGTGTCTCTGGCACTAGCCCTAGCCCAGATTTTAAGAAATAAAAGATGCTCCAATAGAAACAATTGGCTCTCCATATTGCATTTGAGCTAACACAAAATGCTAGTTCTTTTACTTCATATTGTCCAACATGGCATGTTTATTATTCTGTTTTGTGTTTCACATTTTTCCTGCACTGTAAGCAGAAATCATTGCTGATGACTTCTCTTAGATTTTACTTTCACACTAAAAAGGAAGATTAAGGCATGGATCTAGGGTTTCTGGGAGCTCAACGAACACCACTCTGATCCTACCTCGCACTGAAATCAGTTTTGGCAGCATATACTGATCTTCAAACTTTGTCATCAACAAACAAGTGGTGAATAAATTTTACTAAATGACAAGCATGTTAAGAATATTTAACAAAATCTAAGAACCCTACTGCATTAGCATCTTGCACCATACACTGTAATCAGTGATGATTACAATTGTACAACCATATGATAGAAGGGAAGCAAAAAGGCAGAAAAATAACAACGTATCAAGATTGATCCGAGAGCACCAAGAAATGAACCTGAGAGAATTTTAAACAGAAGGTGTATTGTATTGATCACAAGAACCATCTATGTACATCAATCAATCACCAGAATACTATAACACAACGAACTAACTTCAAGTAACTACCGGTCGTAACTTTTTGGGGCTGGTTATCACTACCAACACCATCTTTTCCTTCCTTTGAGCTAAAAAAAGGAGTATCTTTAGGAGATATTCCCCTGTTTAGCATAGAAGTGGATGCAGAAGAGAGCTCAAAATGGAAGTGTTGGGCATTCTCTTTTTGAATCTGGACGAGGAGGGAGAAAAAGTGTATCTTTTACATCTCAAACAACCAAAAATAGTAGCCGTTACTTCACTTAAGGGAAGTAATTCAATAAGTTTCTCTTTCTTTCTAGTTCTTACCTCTATCAGCCATTTCATGGAACTAAACTTAAAAAGTTAGTAAAATTTCTAATTCTTTCCACTTCATAACAGATATAAAAGGTCACGTCAAATCCTCCTATGCTAATATTTGTGCTAAGAAATACCATCTGCTGTCATTTTTTAGGTGGAGTATATCTCTTCTCTTGCAGCAATAATTACAGATTTTCCTTCTTTTTTTCGTCAAATTTCTACACGATTGGACAAACAACATAAATGGTAGCTTAGAATCCCTAAGAATCAAAAGATCAAGCATTAATTGAAGAAGACTAAAAAAATGTCTGACAGTGGTTACCCCTCTCCTAAAAGCTCTAAACAAACAATTCAGCAAATAATTGCATTATTCAAACATTTACCCAAAAGATCAAACCAGGGTTGTGTTAAAATGTGAAAAGAGATGAATTTGCAGAATTGAGAATTCAAAAACGGTGAAATGGAGCAATATACCTGTGGCGTAGGATTGAGCTTTTCAAAAAATTTGGCAAACATAGCGAGCGCTGTAGAATCTACCCAGGGGAGCAGTTGTTCAATTTGTTGATTGTTGGGATCTTTGTTATATATATGTCGGAGGTGAGAAAATCGGTTACGTCTCAAATCTCAATAACAAGAGAAAATTAATGCTGGTATGAAAACCAGTAGAAAAATATATATCATTCATATATATTATTACACGTGGTAAGTTCTGTAATGAAAAGTTGAATTACTATTTTGTCTTTTTACTAAATTAAAATTTAATTTATTGTTTAATTAAATATAAATATTTTAATTACACAATGATATGTATGTATCATATCCTTCTATTTAATTTTCTTAAGTATTTAAAATTATGGAGAAAGTTTTAATTTATCCCATCAATGACTTTCAATAAGTAAAACAAAGGATGAGATTTTCTAAAGTCTTTTTATTACTCCTATTTATTCATGCATCACTTAATTACTGAAGTTGAAAGGTTTTTTCAGCTTTAAATTTTGAAAACACTACTTAACTTACATTAATTACAATGAATATGGTAAATGAAAAAATGACTTTTTTGAACTTCATATGTTACTTCAGCCTTTCTAATTAACTTGAATTATTTTGATGTTCCACATATTATTAAAATGTATAGATACTTAAGACATGGAGAAAGAAAATAACAACACAAATCAAGAGCATTCAAAAGTACAAGAATTCATATTCCAACCATTTTTTTTTTGAAAATTTTCTTGGTCTTCTTTATTGCATGAAACTATATGATGGCACAATATGGTTCTAATACATTTGGAAGTGCTATTTTGACATTTAGATGAACGTATTATTAAAAGAGCCAGTCACAATTTAGCTAACAATTTTTCCTTGTTGCTTTCCGTTTTAGTTTTGTTAATTATATTATTCTTTCTTCTATATTAAATGATTTTTTGTTATATTTAAATAATATATCGGTCTATTAATAGAAAAAAAAGTAAGGTGGACTACAATTTTGATATATGTTGTTCATAATATTTTTTTATATTTCTTTGATTTCCTGTCATTGTATAAAATAATTTCATTGTGTTTGTTCTTTTTGGCTATATATGATAAAATCCTAATGCATAAATTTTCTTTCTGATGTGGTGTCTTCTCTTCAATCTTTTGGTGTTATATTACGCTGTGTGATAAGATCTCATTGTATTTGTCCCTTTTTTTCCTATGGAGCTTTTTTTGGTTGAAGGGTAAAAAAAATTTTAAACAACAGAGTATAAAATTGGATTATCATTTTATCCTGTGTTAAATCAAAATATTATAAAATATTTATTTATAAATAGTAATCATTCTATATGCCACACTAAATATTAAAAAAATTGGTTAAAGTCAAAAAATTGAAAGACAATATTCATAAATAAATATTAGGCATTTCTACCCTTTTAACGACTAAAATAGTTCCAATTTTTTGAATATTTTTCTTTATACTAAAACATAAATTATTTTATTATGAGACCATTGAGTTTAAATCAATATATAAAATCCATAATCAATGCTCACTAAAGATTTGCAATGTTTCATAGATAATACTTTTGACAAATTACTTGATGCAACTTTAATTACTACTATTATTTTGAATAATAGTTGCAGTTATTGTATTTTTTTTCTTTTCATTGTGATAAGGAATAATATATATCTTCATAACTTACACCATCTAATTATCCTATTTTTATTCCATATACATCTTTATTTGTTTCATGAGTATCCTAACTAAGGTATTTTTTCATTCTATAGTTTAAATAGTGCCGCTTATATCACTATTGTTTTATTTGATTCATACTTTAACTAAATGAAGAAGTCTCTTGAATTATAATTGTTTATGGGAGAAGTGTCTACAAAAATTTCAAAAAATATATATAGATTTTGTATTTCTTTTTCCATATACATATTGTTATGACTAGAGCCTTCAAAAGAATGTGTATGTTGTCGCATGTTTTTTTCTTTGTTTATTTTGTATACGTGTTTTCTCTCTATTAAACTTCTTTAATTTGATTTTCCATAAATTTCTGATTGTTTTAATTGTATCTTTATTTAGGCTAAAGTTAATCTTTTGTGACTAAATTTAATGTAAATTGGCTAATTACTATCAAAAGTTCTAAATTTACGATTTGTTGATAAATTTTATACATTAAAATAAGATTTCTCATTTGATGTTATTGTGATTAAACTTCTTTAGTTTGATTTTCCATAAATTTATGATTGTTTTAATTGTACTTTTATTTAGGCTAGAGTTAATCATTTGTGACTATATATAATGCAAATTGGCTAATTACTATCTAAAGTTCTAAATTTAGAGTTTTTTGATAAATTTATACATTAAAATAAGATTTCTCATTTGATTTTTTGTCACAATTTTATAATTTTATTAGTAATTATAGCATTTTGTTATTCGTTACATGCATGTATATGTAGAATTCTAATTGTTATAATGAATATAAAAAATAACATGGAATACACGTGCAACGCACGTGTCTGAAACTAGTATATATATATATGCAAAAAAGGAGAAAAAAAATATTTTGTTTTTTGGCCACATACATACATTTTTTGAACTCTGCTAAAGAGTAATAAACTTATTTTAAAAATATCATAATTACATCCAAATGTTTAAAAACAAGGTGAACAATACAAATCTCACTAACTTCAAGTCAAGTGAGTTTTCAACATTATGAATCTTAGCGGAATTTGTACTATGAATACATGTATATCTCGTGTCTAAGACCTCATTTGTTTTCACTTAATGGAGGTCTGAATCTTAAATGATCATATCTTTCAACACAAAATGAATTAGGTGGATCATAACCTATCAAATTGATGATCTCTTAATCCCATTTCCAATTAGAGAAGAAACTAGAACCTTGGAGCTGATCGAACAAATCATCTATTCTGGGAAGTGGATACTTATTCTTTATAGTGACTTTGTTGAGGTGCCGACAATCGATACACATTCTAAGGTTCCAATCTTTGACTTTGTTGAGGTGCCGACAATCGATACACATTCTAAGGGTCCAATCTTTCTTCTTTACAAACAACACTGGAGCGTCCCACGGGGATATGCTTGGTTGAATGAAACCCTTATCAGTGAGATCTTTTAACTATAGCTTCAACTCTTTGAGTTCTACTGGAGCCATTCTATAAGGAGGAATTGAGATTGGTTTAGTATCGGGTTCTAAGTCGATACCAAAGTCAATCTCTCGAAGGGGAGGGACTCCAGGCAAATCTTCAAGAAACACATCTAGGAACTCATTCACTACAGGCATTGAGTCTATGGAAAGAATGTCATGATCTAAATCATTAACACTCACAAGATGACATAGTAACCCCTTGAACATCATTTTATTGGCCTTAAGATTTGAAATGAAGGGATTAGGACGACTCGAATTGTACCCCTCCCAGACTAACTCTTCTTCATTGGGGAAGCAAAATCTCACCACTCTACTACGACAGTCCAAGAAAGCATAACAACTGTGAAGACAGTTTATGCCATGAATAACATCAAAATCATGCATGGGTAGTTCAACCAAGTCCGCACACATAGTCCTACCACATACAACTATTTGCAATCCTTGTATACTCTATCAGTTCTTAAACTTTCTCATAAAGGCGTACTAACCGCTATTGGATCATGCAGAACTTCAGGTAATATTTCAAAAGTAAGAGCAAGCAGAGGAGTCACAAAGGAAAGCGTAGACCCTGGATCAAGTAGAGCATAAACAGAAGTTGAGAATACTTGCAGCATACCTGTGACCACATTAGCGTACTTCTCTTGATCCTCCCTGCCCTTCAGGGCATAAAATTTGTTCCTCTTAGGAGGCTCGGCTATTGCTGCACTCTGTGGGTTAGGGCTAGGTTGAGCATTAACTCCAGCCTGACCTCTGTTCTATGGACAATCTCTAACCATGTGTCCACTCTTACCACAACCGAAGCAGGCATTAGTGCCATGTCTGCACTCTCCACTGTGAGCTCGGCCACACTTAGCACAATTCTTCTTAGGACGCTGCATCTCACCGCCATTGCCCCTCTTGGGTCCAAGTCTGCCTCCTCTAGGTGTTGTACTCCTCTAAGAGTTAGAATTCCCAGAACTCTGCTGCCCCTTCTTGAACCTGGGCTTCTCACGGACGCCGAAATTGTTTCTGTGGCCTCCATTGCTGGGACCTGCCTGATATTGAGGCCTAGGCCTCCTAACATCATGAGCACCTCTCTTCTTGCGGGTGTCCTCTACCTGCTGAACATGCACCATTAACCTGGAAAGGTCCATATTATCATGGAGCATCGCAGACCGACACTCCTCCTCCAGGTCTCCATTGATTCCCATGAGGAACCTGCTCATCTCATCCATGTTGTTCGAAACCAGGAAGGTAGCATACCTGGATAATTTCAACAAGAATTAGTACTCTCATCATTCTTGCTATTAAATACTAAGGAAAATAACATACCTTGATATCTTAACAAACTTCAGGCAATACTCTCTGACCGTCATAGAGCCTTGTTTAAGGTTGAAGAACTCCTCAACCTTGGCTTCCCTTATCTCTCTGGGGAAGAATCTCTCCAAAAATGTTGTCTTGAACAACTCCCAAGTGACTGGCACTCCACCCAAAACTCGGCTATCTTGCCACATCTTGCACCAAGTTTGTGCAACATCCTTGAGCTGATATGAAGCCAGTTCAGCCTTCGCAGTATCTGTGGCCCTCATAGCCACCAGAATCTTATGTATCTCATCCACAAATTCCTGAGGATCCTCTGATGTCTTAGACTCGGCGAAAATAGGAGGGTTCATCCTCGTGAAGTCTCACTGCCGGTCAGCCATGCTGCGAACCGGTGGGTTCTCTCTCTGAACATCCTGCCGGTTGACTTGGGCAGTCATAGACTGAGCTTACGTCGTAATGGTCTGTGCCATCTGAGTCAAATATGCCCTCACCTCAGCATCAGTCAACCCAGCTATGTTAAATGGCATGGCCACTCCGTCAGTTGGAGCCTGGGGTGGATCCTGATTACCCCCAGCAGCTGCTCCTCCTCTCTTCTGACCATTATCTCTCCTAGTGTTCATTCTCTGAAAAACAACAAGGATTGATGTTAGGCACGCTCATAACACCCAGAACTTAGACATTAGGAAAAGCACCATAAGATCAGAAGAAGGGAAATTTTCCTACGCATCATGCAATCTCTAATCCAGGATAGTGGTGCACTTCACTACCATGACTTAAAAACTACTCAATGTGGTTGATGTGAACTTATTATCCTCGGAATTTAACCTAGCGCTCTGATACCAACTTTGTCACGACCGGCATCTAGACCCAAGATGAGACCGGCGTCGTTGACCTCTCAGAGGTCGCAGACAAGCCTACATACGTCATTTTTACTTTACATAGGTTAATTTTAGCAGAAAATTTGAAAATTTTTGTTTATTAACATACTTATAATGAGATTCTCATTAATACGTAATTGTTCACCATCAACCATTTAACATTAAGAGATAAACAACTGAAAGAAATAGTTCAATTCTTATTAAGTGTATAATTGCCAGAATGACACCAATACATAGTCTGAATAAAAACATGAAAGAAACGCTAGTGGAACATGCTCCACTATCTCAACTCTAAAACTAATCTAGAATATAAAACAGTAGCATCCTCGAAAGCATGAGTAACTACCAACTCCGGATGAATGTTGGACGTCGGATAACTGCAACGATGATCCTGTAGCTCTATCATCCACCTGTGCCTACACCTAAAATAGTAGAGTTTGTATAGGGTTAGTACACACTTGTACTAAGTATGGGTATATGCAAGCACACCAAGGACATGCATGAGAAAGAATAACTCTTTCCTAACAACATGATTTTTGGAAGTCAAGTTAGTGGACTTGCCAAATTGAGATTAGAAAAGTTTCCAAATTTGGATTAGGAAAGTGTGAGCTTTCCAGATTTGGAATAGGAAAGTTATGCCATGAGAATAACATACATCATCATACTTTTAACATTTGCACACAACAAATAACATTTACACATAGCACATATCATATAACATACAGCACATTTTGCATGTAGCACATAACTTCATTAATATCATTCATTCATATGCCATGAGACCTTGGAATCATGGACTTAACATCAAGACATCCTAGAAATGAGGGCTCAACAGATGGGGCCTCAACTAGGGGGTCTTCATTAGAAAAAATAGAGTCTGCTTCGTTCATTCATACGTACTCCATTTCATTTCATTCATAGGCCAGTGTAAACACCAGTTATACCTAGGATGTAGTTTAAGACTTTCATTAGGTTCGATGTGCAATGTCTAAGAATGACCTAATGTCATTACTTGAATCTAACTCACCTTTTGATTATCCTATTCTAACACCTTTGGTATCATTCATTTTATTTTGTGCATCATTTGAGGCTGGCCTCATTCTTTCATTGGGAACTTTAACTTTAACCGACATCGATCATGTGAGCATCATGAAATCCAGTGTCTCCCCCACACCAAAAAGAGGTGGAATCACCATCCAAAGTGACCCAAAACATGCTAGCGTACATGTGAATTTACCCCGCCAGATCCCTATATTAGCTATATAGGTTCGAAGATTAGGAGATATAAGAAGACTCATACTCGGCAAGCCAGACAGTCTCATCTCATGAGAGTTACGTGAACCTCCACCCTTTTTGAAAGAAGGCATTACCGCTTATAGCTAGCCTATCGTTGCTCAGTATAAAGTTCTATTTAATTCATCTCATACATCATGGAAGCTGGCTTCTAGTATGAGGACATCATAGCTCATTAGATGATTTCTCATCTTATCATTAGTATTAAGGGTGTTAAGCTCAATACTTTCATTAAAGTGTTCATAGAGACTGGTCTCTTCATTATCTTAAACTCTCATAGGTGAGTACGTTTTGGTAACATTTACTTAGGCTCATTTGAGATTGCTCTCATCATTTACATTAGCCTCATATCATGTTTTCACCACATTCCTTATCATTAGCACCTTTGCTTTTCATAGTTACTCATCTCTTATTAAGTGAATGATCATTTCATCATATGCCAATGCACTTGGCCCTTTAGTGTGTTTCACACCCTTACTTAACCCTTCTAGGGTTTCATCATTTCATTGTTCATTTCCTCATTCAATTGCTCATCTCATCTTATGCCAATGCACTTGGCCATTTAGTGTATCCTACACTCATAGTTAACCCTTCTGGGGTTCATCATTTCATTACATACATCTTAGGTTCACTTACTTTTGAACATATGCTAGACTTATGAGTCTACACACACAAGACATGGGGCTTCATTCATAGTTTGTTAAGTGATTCATACATTCCTAAAATTATGTAGTACAAGACTTATGTATCTTGTATATATGCCAAGATCTTGATTTCGATATAAGTAGGTGACATTATTCTTGGATATTTTGTTCACATATGCTTATGTATCAATACGGAAGTTTGAGCAAGGAAACCCAAATTTGAATCACTTGGATAACATTTACATTTTTCCATTGATTTTATTTTTTAATTTCCATAACATTGGAACTCTAGATCGAACTCCAACATTAACATCGTACCTTAAATTTTCTACTTTGTCTCCTCTTAAATTGGCTGAAGGGTTGTGGGTTCGAGCCATTACAACCTCTTCCATTTTATTCTTTAGTTTTTTGCCAGGGCATTGGGAGGTTGTGGGTTCAAACCCCCACAGCCTCCTTATTTTTGCTATTAATTTTGCTAGAGCATTGGGAGGTTGTGGGTTCGAACTCCTACAGCCTCCTTATTTTATTTTTTATTTAAGTTCATTAGGCTAGGCGCTTTGGCAGTGAGGTTGTGGGATCGAGCCCCCACAGCCTTATTTTGTTTTCTCATTTAATTTTGTCATTCTCCTTTCCAACCTTGAGGTCGTGGGTTCAATTCCCACGGCTCACATTTCCTTTTCTTTATTTTCTCTTCCTTCACTCGCTACCTGGAGGTCGTGGGTTCGATTCCCACGCCTCCTATTTATTTATTTAATTCTTGTTCTCTTCCTACCGACCCAGCAGACCCTATTTCGATTCCCCCCAGCCCCCTTCTTTTTTCCTTGCTCGCGAATTCCAGTAGCTAAAGGGTGAGGTCACATGTTCTAATCCTTGTGGCCTCACCTCATCTAAATGTATTAAATTTCCAGATTTTTCAACCCCCTTTTTGAACAAAATTTAAAGTACATTAAGCTGGAAATTTATTCATAATTTTTAGCTTCCTTTCATCAACCTTTTCATGTTAGTTTCTTAGGGAATTTCACCAAGCATTTAGTGCATTGTTATGTGTAGTTTAGTAGTTACATTAGTCAAGCATTTTCACTCAATATTGGTAACTTCACACACCATATGAACATCACATTGCGCACAACTTTAGCACGTAAAATACAATTAACATGCCTTTGTACACCCCCAAACAGTGACCAACTTCACTGCCACACACACACACACACACACACATAACTTTTTCACATGATTTAGAACAACATAATCATTATTCACAAAATTTCGAACATGCATACTTAAACATAAACATCAAAAAAACGCATTTCATCCATACTTTGTATCAGCAAACATACCCAACCTAAAGTTCAATGGGAGCTAGTGACAGGGACATGCAATAGGGGAACAATCCTAGTTTTCAGAGTGAATATCTTGAATCTTAAGGGGTCTCTTGGGAAAGGAACCAAGAGGAAAGAAACTCATACCTTTATTGATGTTCAAACGATATATTTGCTGCCCAAAACCCTCTCCAGAATCAGTCCAAGCTACCTCAATGTCCACACCACTCAACGAACAACATCTCTTTGCCTTAACGTTTTTGGTTGCTTTGTTTTTCTTAAAATTTTGTGTGAGTTCTTTAAGTATGAAGAACTCTTGATATTACTTCTGTTCTTTGTTGTTTTTGGCAGAACGAACGTGAGAGAGAGAATGATGAAACGTGAGAGAGAGTAGTAAAATAATAGGAGTTTTAGTTTGGGAATTAGTCAAACTAGGACTCCTTATTAGTTTAAATAAAAACCTGATTTAATTATCTTAGTTAAAGGACCATTATGCCCTTAAAAATCAGATTATAAACATTAATTAAATCACCAACTTGTTGCTTCCAATGGGGCTCGAACACGGGTAGAGTGGCCCTTGCGAAAAGGACTATTTCGGGTCAACCTAAGCAGAATTGGTTCTTTAATTAATTAAATTAATTAATTAATTAAATCCTTAGGGTAATTACGATATTACCCTTGGCTTGGAAAAGACCATTTTACCCTTGGACCCTCAAAGCTTAAGATTTCTTATTTTTAAGTTTGGTAAAGACTCATTCGATTAAATCTTCATTTTCGAGAGCCTTAATTGGTTGGTTCCAACCTTTTCAAGCTCAACTAACTCCCCAAGTTAGTTGGCTTTGTCGTAGCAAGGGTTCTGAAGTCTGGTTCTACGCGTATCAATTCGTGTGAACCTTGGTCTAATCGCAAACGTTTGTCTTGTGTATCAATTCGTGAAGTCTGGTTCTACGCGTATCAATTCGTGTGATTGGTTGATTTTTATCTTGATGCTTTAGTTTGGCTGATATTCTTGTTGTCCATTCTTCATATTACTTGATTTGGTTTGTCTTCTCTTGGTTCAAACTGAAAGGGAAAGTTTATATTTGGGTATTACTTCGCTACTATTGTTTCTATATTCTAGTGCTTTGTATTTCCGAGCAAAGTGGGATCAGAGAATTTGTTATTGATTTATTTTTGATAATTTATTTTTATGATTGAGGAAAATATGAGTAAGATGGTTTGTTTAAATGGTAGTAACTATCATATTTGGAGAGGTAACATGAAAGATCTTCTATTTTTCAAGAAAATTCATTTACTAGTGTTTACCTCTAATAAACTTCACTCCGTGACGAATGAGAAATGGGAAGTCGAGCACTTGTAGGTTTGTCGTTATATTAGACAATGGGTTGAAGATAATCTTCGAAATCACATTCTGAATAAGACACATGCCAGAAGTTTGTGGGACAAGCTTGAGACGCTTTATGCTTTGAAGATTGGCAACAATAAGTTGTTTTTATTGAAACAATGGATGAATATCATGTATAAAGAGGGCACACCTCTTTCTGATCATATTAATGATTTTCATGGTGTAATTGACCAGCTATCTGGAATGAATGTAAAATTCGATGAAGCAATATAAGGACTATGGCTTCTTAATAATCTGACAGACTCTTTTAAAACTCTACGAGTTTCTTTGACCATATCGCTTTCAATGGCGTTGTGACCATGTAATATTCTAAAAGTGGTATCTTGAATGAATATATGAGAAGAAGATCTCAAGGTAGTCCACTTCAGACATAGTTTTTCGCTTCGTTAACCATTGTATATTGCTCAAATTTTAACTGAGAATTTTTGACATCTAGTTCTTGAAATTCAACAATGGAGATACAATTTGGAGGTTTATAGATTATGATTTTTGGGGCGTGACCGGTAGCTCATTTTTGGGTGAAATCTCTCTTCTAATTCTCTAATTTTGGTGCAATCTTCTTTTGGTGTTGCTCGTTGTTTGACATTTGTTTTGTGGGCAATTTTAGATAACAATTTTGTAACTCTTGATACTTATAGTGGAGCTTTTTGATCCTATTGTTTTTACTCTTCACATCGAATGGTTTTACACGTAAATCGTTGTGTCTTGTGTGATTGGCTTGTTCTTATCTTGTTGCTTTAGTTTGGTTGATATACTTGTTGTCCATTCTTCATATTGCTTGATTTAGTTTTTCTTCTCTTGGTTCAAATTGAAAGGAAAAATTCAGATTTGGAATGTTGAAAATGGGTAGCAATCATGAGGTTCCATTTCTTGGTATTGGGATAGTTTTTTTTAGAAAGTAACAATATTCCAAACTAGTTCTCAATAATGTCAAACATGCCCTTGATGTTTGCTTGAATTTGATTTTTATGGGAAACCTTGATGATGAGGGTTATGATATTACCCTTGGTGCTGACCAGTGAAATCTTATGAGAAGTTCGATGGTTGTAGCCCGTTGTGATAAGTTGTCTAACTTGTATTTTCTTAGAACTCCATTTTTAGAGGCTCAGTGAATTTGGTGGAGAATGATACATCATCATTGTTATAGCATAAAAGATTGAGTCATATGAGCGAGAAGGGGTTGAACAATTTTTCTAAGAAGAATTTGCTTTCTGGAGTAAAACGAGCAAAGTTGAACAAGTATGTTCATTGCTTAGCAGGTAAATAAAAGAGATTTTCTTTTCAAAGTTATCCACCTTCAAGAAAGCTTGATTTGTTGGAGTTGGTACATTCTGATTTGTGTGTTCCTATTAAGGTAAGGTCTCATGGTGTTGCACTTTATTTTGTGACTTTTATTGATGATTATTCATGCAAACTCTAGGTATTCTCTTATAAGTCCAAGGATCAGGTACTTGATGTGTTCAAGAGTTTCCAGGACTTGGTTGAGAGAGAGATAGGGGAGAAATTAAAATGCATTCGTTCTGATAATGGTGATGAGTATATTGGTCCTTTTGATAGATATTGCAGAAAGTGGGGTATTCAACATCATAATACTCCTCAGCTAAATAGTTTGGCGAAAAGGATGAATAGAACTCTTATTGACAGAGTTAGATGTATGCTTTATGATGCTAAGCTGCCAAATTCCTTTTGGGAAGAAGCACTCGATATTGTTACATATGCTATCAATTTATCTACTACTGTTCCTTTGAATGGTGATGTCCCTGACAAAGTTTAGTCTGGTAAGAATGTTTCTTCTGATCATCTTAAGCTTTTTGGATGTAAAGTCTTTGTGCATGTTCCTAAGGATGAAAGATCAAAGTTAGATGTTAAAACTAGGCATAAGTATCTTTGTTGGTTATGGTGAAGATGAATTTGGCCATCGCTTCTTTGATCCAGTTAAGAAGAAACTTGTTAGAAGTTGTGATGTTGTGTTCTTTGAAGACCAAACAATTGGAAATCTTGACAAAGTTGAGAAAAATGATTCTTGTGACAGCCTAGTTGATGTTGATCTAGTTCCTTTGACTATTCCACCAGGTGAAAATATTCAAAATGATGAAAATCAAGTTGATATTGAAGATGGTGATCATATTCAGAATGACCCATATGTCCTGATCCTCCAGTGCAAGACGATATGGTTGGTAATCAACAAACTATTATTGATGCTCCAAAGAGTTCTCTCAGAAGATCTACTAGAGAGAAAATACCTTCATCTCGTTGTTCTTCTAATGAGTATGTACTCTTGACTAATGGATGAGAACCTAAAATTCTTGATGAGGCCATGGAAAGTGAAGAAAAATAAAAGTGGTTTCATGATGTGGAGGAAAATGAAGTCTCTACATGATAAACATATCTTCGATTGTTACCTAAAGATCGAAAAGCTTTGAAAACAATTGGATTTTCCGGGTGAAACATGAAGATGGTAATCTAATTCCAAGGTACAAGGCTAGATTAGCTGTGAAGAGTTTTAGTCAAATAAAAGGGATTGATTTTGATGAGATATTCTCTCCAATTGTGAAGACGTCATCCATCTGTGTGGTTCTAGGCTTTACTGAAAGTATAGGCTTGGAAGTTGAGCATATGGATGTTAAAATTGATTTTCTCCATGGTGACTTGGATAAAGAAATTTATATGGAGCACCCGGAACATTTTGAAGCCAAGGGAAAAGAGAAATATGTTTGCAAATTGAAGAAGAGTGTGTATGACTCAAAATAAGCTCCCAGAAGATTGGTTCTTTTATGAGTCAGTAGGGGTTGAATATATGAGACACATACTTTTAGTGACGAAACATTAGAATTCGTAACAATTTTTTGTCCACAAAAATTTCCCACCAAAAAATTATTCGGCGCTATTTTGTTAAGTGGTGCTAGTCATGAATTTAAAGTTATCGGTGACGTATTGTTTCGTCACTAGTAGTATATGTAATTCATGACAAACTGCGACATCAAATTCGTCACTAATTATTCCCTTTTAGTGACAAAATTTACTTTTCGTGCATAAATATATGAGACACATACTTTTAGTGACGAAACATAAGAATCCGTAGCAATATTTTGTCCACTAAAGTTTTCCACCAAAAAAATCAATTGGCGTCATTTGTTAAGTAGTGTTAGTCACGAATTTAAAGTTATCAGTTGACACAATATTTCGTCACTAATAATGTAACTAATTCATGACAAAATATTTTTTATCTTATAATTTATTAAATTTTGGACAAAAATTTTTTTATCTAAAAGAATATGTTGTTACAATAACCACAGATTAGAGTTCGTAGTTAAATATTTTAAATTCTAGCTATGAAAATTTATATTTTATTATGATATTTATTTCATCACTAATAATATAAATAATTGGTGACAAATATTTTATTGTCACAAATCAATATATGATTTAGTGACAACAAAAAAATTGTCACAAAATATGTAAGGTGTTAAATAGCGAAAACTTAAAATTTTTAGTGAATAATTAAACTATTTGCTATGAAAAAATGCATAGCTAAATACAATTTTTTTGCTACAATTGTTCATAATTACAAATGACAACTTACAAAAAAGAATAATACAAGTGCTTCATAAGAAGTAGACATAGTCCATTCGTTACAAAAAAGAATAATACAAGTCCATTTGGTCAATTTTGTTAAAACGAGAAAGTTCAAATACATATGTTTCTTAAATTACACAACTATAAAATGTATCATCTCAAAATACAATTCGAGTTATAAATATTGTGAGTGGGCACGGTTCTACCAATAGATAACTAATATTTGTTAGTTTAACACTTTTATTTTTTATTTGACACACTTTTACTGATAAGCCAGATAACAAAATAATTTGTCAAGTCTTTGTGCGATGTTTTGTGCATGTCTATTGATTTATTATTGGTAAACTACATAGATTAAATTGATCTATATGCTTTTGTCTATAAATATGTACATATTTAATAGTAATTCCACACACATATGTAGAGTAACTATACCGAGATAACATCGACTTACAAACTTTGACTTTGCAAAGGTGCAATATATTTCATGAATTTCTATTAATTTTTTACATCACCCTGAAAATTGAAATAAACTAAAAAATGAAAGCACATATAAAAGAATTGAAATAACGAGGATTTCAGATATATTATGATGAAGTACTATAGTTATTGGTATTGATGTTCAACTTGAACTGATTATTCATTTTTTTAAAAAAATTCAAAAGTAGATTTTAAATAAATTTACTATTGTACTGAATAATTTTTAAAATTTACAAAAATAAATAAATAAAATGAGAAAATTGTAGAGAATATATTTAAAGATATTTAAAAAATACACAGTTTAATTAAAATATAACCTACATTTAAATGAATTGTGGGTGGTAAATTTCATGCATTTGTGTATGAGCATAAATAATCATATAATATATTGTTTCTACAAAAGTTAAATTTGAAAAAAGTGAATGAAGTATAAAATAAAACAAAAATGAACAACAAGAGAGAGTTGGTCTGATGGTAAGACTCTTCATTTCCAACCTTAAGGTTTAGAGTTCGATTCCCCAAGGCAGCATAATGTATGAGCTCCTGGCCAATGTTGTAAAAAAAAATTGAGATGGGATTGGGGGGGGGGGGGGGGGGGGGAGGATCATATATTGTTTATAATGTATATATACATTTAAAAACAAAATAATATTTTGTATATAAAATATATATCATTAGTGACGAAATTAATTTTTTTCCAGCTACAAAATATATATAACTTTAGATACAATTGATTTCGTCACTAATTGAAGTAAAATAATTAGCGACGATATAATTTTGTCGGTAATAATAACTTTTTTAGTGACAAAGCATACTATTAACTACAAAAAATATACGTTTTACAACAAGTATATTTTTCACAAATGATTAAGCATTTGGTGACGATTTTTCTTTTTGTAGTTGATATAATACTTTTAGCGATGAAACATTAAATCATCTTTGTATACTTTTAGAGAGATACATTTAGAGAAGACTGAGTGACAAATTATTTTTAGTCGCACAAGATTTTTAATGACGAAATATGATTTATTAATTATAAAATTATTTATCCGTGATAATCGAATTTGTTGTAGTGATTTCATCTTGATAACATTTTTGTTGTTGGTCATAATGCTTGCAGGATTAAAGAGTTAAAGCAAGAGTTGAATAAGTCTTTTGCTATGAAAGACTTAGGACCAGCAAGGTTGTTAATACACCTTTAGATATGCACTTCAAATTGATTACTAGACATTTTCCTTCTAGTGATGGTGAGAAGGAAGATATGAAGAAAGTTTCTTATGCTTCAGTTGTTGGTAATTTAATGTATGCAATGGTGTAACACTTAAAAAATGTAAGGCGTATTCTAGAGCCTAACTGAGTGTCAAAAGGTTTAAACACTATTTTAAGGTCAATTTTAATGAATATAGGTCATTTAGGAATTTTGGGAATCAAAACGTCAAAGAACGTCCATGACATCCAGAAACTAATTCAATGAGGTCTAGCATGCCTTAGCTTATTTGACTAGCTTTTAGGAGTCGAAAAAATGATGAAAATTGGTGGAAGTGTTTCTAACACATATTAGAGTTAGTTCGTATTTGAAACTTCCAGGCAAGACTCCCCAAGGACCAACCAATGGCCCTTGAGCCTTGCTATTTGGCAAGAAGCTGCCAAAAGGCAGTGTGCACCTACGAGTGCAATCGATGATTCGTATGTTAATCGACGGGGCATCGATTGCCTGCGTCATGGACACTTAAAATATTTTTCTAAGGTTGATATTTTCATATTCTATAAACTTAACGACGGACCAACAGGACGGTTGGTCCTTGGCCCGTCGATTGACAAATGGGGCGTCGAAATCTCGTTTGTGAGACCACTGTTTTGGTGCACATTTTGAATTAATTAATTTAATTAGTTGGATTAGTTAGGAGGTTAATTAGGGTTTGGGTGAGGTCTAATTAAGTTAATTAACCACCTATATAAATCCCCTAAGCTAATTAGACTACCCTAAGCTCTCATAATTAGACAAACCCAATCTCTCTTCGTTCTCTATTCTTTGTCTCTCTAGTTGAAGAACTCCATTGAAGACCAAGATAGGGTTGGGTTCAAGGGATGAAAATAGGTCGAATTTCTTCATCAATATTCATCAATTAGTAAGGTATGGGATCTCTTTCACCTTTGAGACCTCTTTCCTCAAAGGGTTCCATTAAATTGATTTCAAAGGTTGGGTTTTCAAGTGGATTTTCATCCAATACGAAATTGATGTTATGTATTACTTTGTTTATGATTTATTTTGGATATTATGAATATATAAACATTTGTATTAACTCAATTATGTTATTTCTTGATGGATTGGTCTAGTTTGTAGAAGATTACCTATTTCCCTTAACCCTAGGTTATGATCTTGACATGAATTGTGTAATGTTGCTTCAATTGCATTGGCTATTGGTTAAATTACTACTAGATGATGATATTGCATCATTAATGAGTATATTAGGGAAAATTATAGTCCTATCATGCTAGTTATTGAGTAATTGATCTAGATTATGACTTTGACCTATATCTATTGTCTTAACCTATGAACTAGTGATGGATTGTGATGTAGTGATTCAATTAGCCTTATTATCATGTTGGTTATTGTTGTGTGATGATATTACACCCTTACTGGGTTGAATTAAGGGGTTATGGTAAGACCTTGATGATGGATTATGATGGAGACATGGTAAGTCTTGTGATCTCTATTCTTTACTTCAATTGTGGTTACTTGTGGTTAAGAAATGATGTTGTATTTAAGTATGCCTTGTATTAGGATTGATAGGGTTGGTATGATATTGAATTGAAATGTTTTGACTATGGATTGTGAGGTGCCGGCTAAGATGTAAATGTAATAAGGATGGTGATGATTTACCAATGTGCCTTATTATGAAATGATATGTTAATGTGCTAACCTCACATGTATGAATTGTAATGAAAGGAAAATACTCATGCAATTCTTATTGAGTTATGATGATGATGTTCATACAAGGGATACACCCTATGACCTACATTAAGCTATGATGATTAATAAAGGTATTAAAGACATTTCAAAAGGGACTCTAGTTTAGCACCGAGTGAACTAGAGTGAGGAGTGTCCCTTCTCATATAGGGAAGTACTCTTGAGATTGGAGACTCCAACACATGTAGCATAAGGAGGGTCCCAACTATATCTCCTAGTTCTTGAACTATGTTTCCCCCATAGGAATACTAGCTAGTGGTTCCACGTAGTTGCTATGTTCATATTTTGGTACTACCTTGGCAAGTAGTCCGCCTTCTTTTGTTGTAGGGTTTTATGACACCGAATTCCACATTAGCTCATGTGATCTATGTCGATTAAGGAAAGATGTTTCCAAAAGGTAAAATGAACTAAAGGATTGAACTCTAACTAATATGACCTAAGGGGTTTAGATTAGTCTAGGTAAGGGTATGAGATTTTACCTATACATTGCGCTAGTTAGCCTTAAGGGAAATCTTAGGAGGATGCTCTTATGTATATATATGCTTATAAATGTAAATGATGTGTATATGATGATCTTACATGTTAATGACAATATGTGATGTTGATTACTCTTTTGAACATGTACTTGGTCTCTATTGCTAAAGTATGATATTATGTACCATTAATGTTATGTTATGTGAAGTTGGACATTGATTAAAATTCTTGCTAGGTTTACTTGATTAAGTATAGTTATGGGGCTTTGCTTAGTCATTCCACAAGTGGACTTAAAGAGGGTCATGAGTAATGGTCTTACTTTGGTTATGTTGTAATGGGCTCTTATTCATGTTTTTTGCTATCATAACTTGATGATAGAGTTGTTTTGACTATGTGTGCAATCATATGATATACATGTTGACTTGACTAGACTTAGTATTGTCGGTTTTGTGATGTACATGCCTATGACTTAATGAACATGTCTTATGATTGGTATGGTCTTCTTGAATGTGCATAAGGCTTTCTAAATGTAAAAATAGCATGTTTTAATTAAAAGTCCCTTTTTAGCATAATTTCATGATATGTGTGCATATGGTCTCATACTTAGTACAAGTGTTGTACTAACCCCATTTCTTACTTTTCCCCAACGTTTTAGGTTTCGGTCATTAAAGGGCTTTTGAGAAAACTTTGAAGAAGACTTGGTATTCTCAATCATCCAAGTTGGGTAGGTCCTCACTTTCCGAGGGAAATGTCAATATCAAGCTTACGAAGTTGTTTTAGTGTTAAGACTCTTATGTTCTTTCCTTTTCATTTGGATACTAAACATTGTATGACCTATATATGGTCTTGTTATATTGATGTATGGGCTAGGCCCAAATTGTTACACTCTCGTTAGATTGTTATGAGATGAGACATATTTTTGAGACTACATCATTTTTTATATATCTATGTGTAATAAAAGTAGAAGACTAAGTAATTTTCCTATACGAAGGGTTTATGTATACTTGATATAAATATTATGTGTATGTAGAGGTCTGTGTAAACCTCCATGTAGTAGTAACGAAAAGTTCTTAAAATTTCCGCATTTGAACCTATGAATGTAATGATGTAAGCTAAGAGGCTAGTCTTAGTCCTCAAAGTGGACGACGACGCCGGTTACATCTAGGGGGTGCTCCCCGGATGTGAAAAATAGTGTGTACAAGACCAGATATTGATCATCTTGTTGGTATTGTTAGTCATTTTCTTTCTAATCTTAGAAGAGAGCATTGGAATGATGTAAAATGGATTATGAGATATCTTTATGGGACTTCTAGTTTGAGTTTTTATTTTGGTACAAGAAATCCTATCCTTTGTGGTTACACTGATCCAGACATGGCTGGTTATGTTGATACTCGTAAGTCTGCTTCAGGCTACTTGATTACTTTTATGGGAGGAGTTGTGTCTTGGCAATCTAGGTTGCGAAAATGTGTTGTTTTATCTGCTAGAGAAGCTCAACTTATTGTTGTTGTTGAAGCTTGCAAAGAGTTGATCTGGATGAAGAGATTTTTGGGAGAACTTGGTTGTGCTCAAAGTACTATTCATCTTGGCAAGAATTCTACATTTCATGGTCGCTATAAACACATTGTTGTGAGGTATCATTAGATTCAAGATGTGTTGAATTCTAAGTTGCTTGAACTTGAAAAGATCTATACTAATGATAATGGTTCCGACATGATGAGTAAAGCTTTGCCAAGTGGGAAGTTTGAGGAATGTTGCATGATCGCCGGGATGTAGTCTCCTTCACATAGTTGTGACAGAGAGAATTGTTGGATTTAGGATCTTTTTTCTCTTCCTATGTGGATTAATAAAAGTCTTATTAAGACCAGCCAACTTAGCCCACAACCCCAATATTATGTGGCATATATAAGACTTATTTGGTCTTATTTTCATAAACACAAGAGAAAAATCAAGAGAGTTTGGTCTTAAAGATTGAGAGAAAAAGAGAAAAATCTCATTTTTGCATCTAGAAATTTTTTGCCCAGGCAGTCCACTTCAGACAGAGTTTTTCCGCTTCATTAATCGTTGGATAGTGTTCAAATTTTAACTGGGATTTATCAACATCTGGTTCTTGCAATTCAGCGGTAGAGATCAGATTTGGAGGTCTATAGCTTCCGATTTTGGGGGCGTGAACAGTAACTTGTTTTTGGGTGAATTCTATCCTCTAATTCTCTAGTTTTGATGCAATCTTGTTTTGTTGTTGTTCGTTGTTTGCGCTTGTTTTGTGACCAATTTTGGAGAAAATTTTTGTAACTCTTGGTGTTCATAGTGGAGCTTTTGGTCTTATAATTTTTAACTCTTCATCTCAAAAGGTTTTCCACATAAATCGTTGTGTCTTGTGTGATTGGCTTATTCTTATCTTGTTGTTTTAGTTTGGTTGATATACTTGTTGTCCATTCTTCATATGCTTTATTTGGTTTGTCTTCTCTTTGTTCAAATTGAAAGGAAAAATTTAGATTTGGGTATTATTCCACTGTTATGTAGTTTGACATTCGTGTTACTGTTTTGCCTTTTCAAACACTCTTAACCAATTTTAATTTATTCACTACATTTTCAAAGACATTACATCAATATTAATGAATTGAGTATGTAATAGGAAAAAATCATTCTTTTTTTTATTTGTCAAAAATAATAAATATAAAAAAAAAAAAAACAAATATATAGAGAAAAAAAACAAATTAGAAAATATTTTAAAGTGAAATAAAGGACAATGGGTGTACCTTTTTGTTGCTTTGGAGTTTATGTAAAAATAAAATCACTTGTTTTTATTTTTCATCCAGTGTTTGAAATTCAGATTAGAGCTCTAACGAAATTTGGATCGCACTCTGCAAGGTCCATTTAGAGATAACGCTTCCAATAAAATTTTATTTAAATCCAAATTCTTGTTAGGACCGAAAATAAGCAGGTGTAAATGCGGAAGCTAGCAAAGCAAACCTCAAAAGACCACGAGTAAGAAGACAACGAGAAATATACCAAAAGACACAAAGATTTAACGTAGTTCGGTCAATCGACCTACGTCCACAAAGGAGATGAGCAATCCACTATAAATATGAGAGTACAAAATACAGAGGGAAACAACCTCAATCAATTCACTCAGAATACATGGGAGGTTCACACAAGTGATAACGTATCAAGCTTGTGACCCACAAATTCTCCCTCTAAACAAAACTCTCAAAGCCTTTAAGACTACATTGTGAATGCTAATTAAGTTAGAAGGAACATTCCTCTATTTATAGAATTCTAAACCTTTTCCTACCATAAAAAGGATTAGTCAATCCAAAACCTTTTCCTAAAAGGAAAACCTATTTATGGTAAGAAATTTAGGGCAAATAAAACCCAACAAATCTCCCCCTTGGCCTGAATTTCTGACAAAATAAATTTGTCCACCTTCTTCTCTTAATCTTCAACACTTGCTTCTCCTCGCCATAATCTCCTTTGCAAAATTTATGTCTCAACACAGAGAACCTCTCTGAAATAATTTCTCCAACAAAATCTTCATTACTGTCAAAAATGGTTGCGGCTAGAACTACACCCGCCAAGATGAATACCTCTTTCTAACTTGGTTCAATAATCGATTATCGAACTACTGAACCTGACTTCATTATTGAATCTGGCTCTTATACTACTTATTAGGACCGAAAATAAGCAGGTGTAAATGCGGAAGCTAGCAAAGCAAACCTCAAAAGACCACGAGTAAGAAGACAACGAGAAATATACCAAAAGACACAAAGATTTAACGTGGTTCGGTCAATCGACCTACGTCCACAAAGGAGATGAGCAATCCACTATAAATATGAGAGTACAAAATACAGAGGGAAACAACCTCAACCAATTCACTAAGAATACATGGGAGGTTCACACAAGTGATAACGTATCAAGCTTGTGACCTACAAATTCTCCCTCTAACCAAAACTCTCAAAGCCTTTAAGACTATATTGTGAATGCTAATTAAGTTAGAAGGAACATTCCTCTATTTATAGAATTCTAAGCCTTTTCCTACCATAAAAAGGATTAGTCAATCCAAAACCTTTTCCTAAAAGGAAAACCTATTTATGGTAAGAAATTTAGGGCAAATAAAACCCAACAATTCTAACTCAAAATCTCTTATTAAGAATGACATACTTTGACAAGTACACCACAACTAATGTCGGTAATCATATAACCACAACCTACGCTCCCTTTTTAAAAAGCTTATTGTTGAGGACTCGCATTGGTTTCCGCATAACATGACAGTAACCTGCCATTCTAGTCTGCAAAAGTTACTAGATAAGTTTCATTGGAGGAATGAATAATTCATAAACAACTAGCTTCAGCACTACCACTAGTGTTCCCTTTTAAAATAAAGATTCTTCACCAATGTCCCAACCAAAATAGAACGTTGAACAACAAATCAATAATTAGAAATGTCATTATCTTTGTTTTGTATAATTGTATTATACGTGTAGTATTACAATTTACTCGTTAAAATTTACTTGAAAATAATAATTGTTATAGTGAGTTTATGATTTTTTTTTTCTATAGATAGGGTCTTACCAAAGGCAAAGCAAAAAACTAAAAGTGTGGGATTTTTAAATTTTTATTAGAACCGTCTATCAATTTTGTGAGAGGTTTATAAATTAATATACATATATATTCAATCGATTTTTAGTACAAATACAAAATCGATGAAAAACTACTCGATTCTTTCGAATCTACGAAACCCCACTTAGCTCCGCCTTCGGGCCTTACACATATTTACTTATTATATTTTTCAAAGGAATTAACTCAATATTAATAAATTGAGGATATAAGAGGTAAAACAAATTTATCTTTTCTTAATTTATCAAAAATGACAAGTAAAAAAATCAAGTAAGAAGTATTTGACAGTACATAGGGATAAAGAGGGTATCAAAATTTGCTTTTCTCTGTCCTTAAATAAAAGACGACTATAATTTTACATTTTTGTCTCGAGATAAGTTATTGTAGGATTAATACTTCATTCACAATAAAAATAACTTAGCGTATTCATAAATTATTCCATACTTTATAACCAAATAAATAATTAAATATTACTAAAAATTTATCTCCAATTTATTGTTGTTTAACCATCCAACAAACGAAGCTTTATAAGACAACAACCTGGACAGAGGTTGTCCGTCCACCATTCACATTCCAACAAAAATATTCTTCTTTAAATTAGTCCATAATTGAAATAGGGAGTAATTGTCGTGTTTCGCCTTTTGAATTAATTCTTTTTAAAATTAAATTGAATTAGTTAACCTAATATTTTCAAAATTAATATTTGTATATTCAAAAGTTATATACTTACTAGAAATACTATGCATCAGAATACATTTTTACGGTCTATATAATAAAAATTATATTTTTCAACTATCGATTAAAATTAATATTATTTAATTCTCTACAAATAAAATATGACAATTAACTTGAGATGAAGATTTAATTCTACCAAAGAATGTGATGCAGTAAATGAGGTTACTTCTCTCTCAATCAAAGGTCTCGAATTCGAGCCTTTGTTATTAAAAGAATCATTGGTAGGAAATGTTATATCTAGGCTTTGTCCGATACAAATGTAAATTAGTCAGGCTCCAACAATAATACCAAACACTATATGAGAAAAAAGAAGTCTTCAATAGAAACTTTTCTCAGAATTCTCTTTTTATTATTGATTTTCTTAGACAATAAGAGTAAGGAAAGTATGAAGTAAAATAATGTTCATAAGATATTTTTTTAAAAAATAGTTATATTAGTTGACAAAAAAATTGAAAAATATATTTTGTAGGAAGATAAGCTATTAAAATTAGAAAAGGGTATTTCTAATGAAAATAGAAAAAATAAATTTCACTAATAACACTTCAAATTAATGATGTCTTTTTCACTATTTAACCCACCTTATTTTAATTTCATCCCTATTAACACACACACACTGTCACAATCATATCTCGCCACCTCATCTATCATAGTTTCTCATATAAATTCCTTTAATATAATATTTTTTGTCAACCTATCGAATATAAGAAAATAAGTAAGAAAGTCGACATTATATTAACCCTTTTCACTTTTCCATTTAAGATAATTCCTTTTGTTTTCTCTAATATCTCAAAAGATCACTCAAGTAGAGAATTTATCTAGCAAAATGGTATTCAATTGGAAATAACAATAGATAAAGGAAGACGAAAACTCTCTCAGCGCATGTTAACTTAACGTGCGCTTCCATGGGAAAGAGAGCTCAAATTCCTACTCAGAAGGCTGTTGAAGCTCAGCAAAACATGAAGCAGATGCATATCCTAAAGAAAAGGAAGGGTAATCAAGGAACTTGGGGACATAAGGAAACCAGGGAGGAATTTCTCAAAACCTAACTTCGGGGGGAGCGAAATCGAGAGAAGGGCATGTAGTAATAGGGATAAAGTGTAATAGAGATGAATTACCAATACAATTCGAGATTGAAACAACAATTGCATCGGAATCTAATGAAAAGGTGCATACGAAGGTGAATGAAAAAGTAAGTAGCCCAAAATCGATACTAAAGGAGTGGAATGAGGCAACATACCCCCAACCATGTTCGCAAGGAAGTCACGGGCTGATGAAATGGAATCTGAAAATAAGGTGAGACGAAAACCCTAGATTTGGGACAATTTTGATACCACAAAAACATCCAATGTAGGGTTCAAGCTGGACTTTGTTTCTCCCATCACTCAGGGTAATACACCTGTATGTGAAATAGATCTGGACGATATTACATCTGAGAGTGATTATTGGAAGACTGCAGTGGTTTGCTATGTACTTGGAGTCCATTCACCATTTGTAGTACTAAATGGATATATTCAAAGGAAGTGGGAGAGTTTGGAATTAATAAGGTCTAAGAGATGGTTCACTAATAGATCGAGGGATAAGTAATTCGACTCATTCACATCCAGATCATGAATGTTTGGAATCCATATTATGCAAGGATACTTGAATCGGATATTTTGAATACCAACTAAGATTTAGAATACCAATAAATCATATAATATCCCCAGTTATTTTGATCTATTTTGGAAATTCAGAAATAGTAAGCGATTCCATAACGAAAGAACTCCTTTGCTGTAAAAATATCCAATATTTCGAAAAAAATTCATTGATTACCCATAGTCAGGTATTTAGGAGGAATCAATGAGAGGACATCAATTCAAATCCTGGATTTTCGAAGAATAAGTGCAAAGAATGCAGAACTGTAGAACTAAATAAATGGACTTATTCATATCCTCCATGAGAAAGATATGTATGACAATAAACTTTATTATTTTTCTTCATTTCTTTGTCTTTTGTTCTTGTCTTCTACTTTTCTAAAAATAGATAAAGAGTTTTTTACAGATTATCGACGGGCCACGAAAACATAGCCACCATAATAAGAAGCAGGCGAAGCAGCTAGAAGTACTTGCTTCACGCCCTTGAATTATTATTCACGAATGAATTGGGAAAGCCAACAGAAAGATTCGATTCTGACTTTGTAGAGCCGGTGCTCGAAAAAGTGATTCGATTGATGGGATTTGGTATGATCTCGATGATCTCGATGAGATTGATATTCCAATCTTTCTTCTCAGACCAATCAATCGAATATTGATTAATACGTAATCGATCGAACACTACTTGAAAACGGCTCTTCTGCTTCGAAACGGACTGTTCCAAATGTTCCTGGAAACTCTTGCTCCCATTGGACCATTTGTATCTATATGCATCAGGATCCCGATTCATGGATCTCTCGGTTCGAGAAATCAAAATAAGAGGCTCGAACCATTTCTTAGCAGATAGATCTTTGCCGGGGGAGATTGGTGCCCTTGAGGTATGCCCTTCCGGTGGGTTGTTCCTTTATCTGTCTTTTCCATCCAGTGCCCGCACTGCGTCAGAAAATCTTCGTCTTCGATCTCTCTTCGCGCAAGTTTTGCACTTCTCAAGCTCTTGGAGGACACCAGAATGCAGAAATCTTTTTCATTATTATAGTGGATCTTCCAAAAAAAAGTTGAAGAACGGGAAAGTGTTAGTGAGGTTTGATACTTCTAAGGGAAAGAGAGAGGTGTTGCAAGGTGGGATATACCATTTTGATAATAAGCCTTTCATAGTTAAGGCTTGGCATGAAGAGATGGAGTTTACGCGTGAAGAGTTGTAATAGTGACAATTTGGGTGAAACTTCCAGGACTTGATTTTAAGTACTGGGGGCCTAAAGGATTGAACAAGATTGGAAGCGTAATTGGGAAGCCACTGATGGTGGACAGGAACACTGAGCGGAAAATAGGTTTAAACTTTGCTCGATTACTGATTGAAGTTGAAGTAGATACTGAGTTGACAAATATGGTGTATTTTAAGAATCATATAGGTTTACTCATTGAACAAAAAATCAATATGATTGGAAACCTATGTTATGTAAGCACTGTAAAAAGTATGGACACTCTGAAATAGAATGCAGAAAGAAGAATGGTACAATGAAATAAGTGCAGAGAGGAGAGGTAGTATCCTCAGATATGTCTGATATGGACAAAAAAGATTTATCAAAGTGGAAAAATGAAATGCAAATGGTTTCTAGACTTAAGGGACTGAGCGAAAGAACACTACAGAAACGGGGTGGCTTACTCCACTACATCATAGTAGATCTAAGCAGAGACAAGAGAATGTGGTACACTTGAATCCTTATAATGTTTTGGGTGAAGGAAGTACTAGTGAAAAAGCACTCAATAGTCCAATAATCCATGGTGGAAGGGCAATGTATTGTCTCCTACGGGAGTGGATAATATACTTTGTTGGAATGTTAAGTTTTTGAATTCCCCTAACAAGCAAAGGGAGGTGGAAATCCTCTATAAAAAGGAAATATAGGTCTGGCAGCTTTACTAGAAATGAAAGTGAAGTCAAATAATTAAAGTGGAGCAAGTAGCAAAAAAGATGTTTGAAGGATGGAACTATATTACAAATCTAGAGTATCGGTATAATGGTAGAATAATGTTGTTCTGGAAATCTGATTACTATTAATTGAATAAGATTACTGGAGATACACAGAGTTTAACATGTGGGGTTAAGGATATAGTTGCTCAAACAGAGTTTTACTTAACAATTGTGTATGCCTTTAATACTAGAAAGGAGAGGATATTGTTATGGAACCACTTGTGGAGTATCAGTATAGGGAGTAATACCCCATGGCCGATACTTGGAAATCTTAACTCAGTTTTGCAACCAGATGATAGAATTGGAGGCAACCTTATCAGCTTAGATAAGGTGGTAGATTTTCAGGCATGTATAGAAGCCTATGAATTGATAGAATTACCATATGGTGGAAATAGATACACATGGAACGATAAGCATGGAGAGAAC
This sequence comes from Solanum peruvianum, assembly GCA_027705065.1. Taxonomy (NCBI): domain Eukaryota; kingdom Viridiplantae; phylum Streptophyta; class Magnoliopsida; order Solanales; family Solanaceae; genus Solanum; species Solanum peruvianum. The sequence continues at coordinate 36,579,198 of JAKWJD010001760.1, read as the reverse complement.
ATAATTTTCTCAAAAATTTATTGGGCATTTGTAAATAAAGAGTGGATAGACACTATGTCGGTGTATAATGTTAATTTCCTTATGGGGGGTATTAGTGACCATTGAAACTGGACAAGGAGGGAAAACTTAACAGTTCAAAACGAGCTTTCAAATATTGTAATGTTTGGGCCAAACATCCATTTATCGATATTGTTTAACGAGAATGGAAAATTCAAGGGGAAGGTGCAGTATGTTCCAAGTAGTAAAAAGCCTTTAGGGTTTAAAGAGTTTTCAGGACCTTAATAAAGAGAATTTTAGGAACATACTCATTGAGGCAGAGGAGGAAAGGATGGCATTGACAGAAGCATAAAAATGGTTGCACCAAAATCCATCAGATAGAGCACTCCAGGAACAAGAGAAATAGAAGTGCCAAAAGTTCAGGAAATCCTCATATTTGGCTGAAGTTTTTCTGCAACAGAGGAGCAAAGCAAATTGGATGAAGTGGGGGGATGATTATACAAGGTATTTTCATTCCATCATAAAGAACAAAAGGCTATAACAAGCTACAAACCAAATTAGAGATGAGAAAGGGAAAATGCAAACAGAGTACACAAGTATTGCGAAAGTGTTTGTTGAATACTATGAGGAGTTGTTGAGGCAAAAGGAGAGGTATAGAGTCAAAGATTTTGTTACTTTTTAATGAATGGACACATGCTCACAATTCCACAACAATTGGAATTGATCAATCCATATGTAACAAAGGAGGTCAAGCAAGCTATGTTTAGTATTAATGTGAAAAACAGCCCTGGTCCGGATAGGTATGGGAGTGGTTTCTCCAGAGATTCTTAGAGTTTAGTGGGGGAAGGTGTGATTCAGGCAGTTTTAGAGCTTTTAGACAGTGGTAAATATTTGAAACAAATCAAATGCAACAATTATAGCCCTGATTTTCAAGATTGCAGTTCCAGAGCATGCAAGTCAATTCAAACCAATCTCCTGTTGTGCGAGTCAATTAAGGACAATCTCCTGTTGTAATGTGATTTATAAGTTTGTTCCTAAAGTATTGTGTGCAAGACTAAAAAAGATGCTCCCTAGTTTGATTGGCGAAACACAAACAGCTTTTGTGGAAGGTAGATCCCTCATACACAATGTGTTAATTTTTCATGATCTACTTCGACATTACAATAGGAAGACCTCTTGCTAGATGTCTTATGAAGATTGATCTTTGAAAGGCTTATGACATGGTGAGTTAGGATTTTATTGAGGAAGCAATGAGAGGTTTTGGATTTCCTGAAACCTTCACTAGGCTGGTAATGGTATGTGTTACGACTACTAAATTGGTTGTGAAGGTGAATGGTGACGGACATGGATACTTTGAATGACAGAGGGGCCTCAGAAAGGGGGACCCTATATCTTCTCTTTTGTTTATTATCGTCATGGAGTATCTGTCAAGAGAGCTAAATAAAATGAGCACGTTGCCAGACTTCCAGTTTCATCCAATGTGTAAAAGGAACCTACTAACTTACTTAATCTTTGAAGATGATCTTATGATTTTCTGTAAAGGAAATCTGAGTTTTTCGAGAGTTATGGAGGCCCTTCAGCATTTTAGTGTGCAATCATCGCAATATATATATATATATATATATGTGTGTGTGTGTGTGTGTGTGTGTTGTGTGTGTGTGTGTGTGTGTGTGTGTGTGTGTGTGTGTGTGTGTCTGTGTGTAAATCCCACACAAATTCATAACCATGAAGTTGAAGATGACCAATTTGTTGGAGAAGAGGTATTTTTTTGCATGTTCTGTGTCTTGCATGTTTAGTTTAATTTGTTTAGTGATTTTTAAGATTCAAAAAAATTCATGTTACAATGCGTTTGGAAGTGTATATGGAATTTTTATTATGTTATAGTTAGGATTTATTTTTGTATTTCATATATTTATTGTATTTTGTGTTCTGTTTTTTTTTTTGTTAGTTATGTCATTGTAACACATTATATGAGTTTGATTGTCTATATTTCATAGTTTTAATGTTTTTTGTATTCATAGATTTGGAAGTGTGTGTTGAATTTTGTTGTTGTTTTAGTCAGTATGTATTTTTGTATTTCATTGTTTTATTGTATTTTGTATCCATAGATTTGGAATTGTATTTCATATATTTAATTCATTTTGTATATTTGTTCTTTTTTTGTGATAGTTATGTCAATGTATCACATTTAGTATTTATTTTTGTATTTCATAGTTTTATTGTTTTTTATATTCATAAATTTGGAAGTATATATTGAATTTTGATACTTTTTCCGTCAGTATGTATTTTTATAATTAATAGTTGTATTCATTCAAAAATTATGTTGCATTGTTTCTCAATTTGACATTTTTTTCTAATTTGTATTCATTCTAAAGGTATGTCAACTAGTTATGTATTTTATTTAAGAATGAGTACACCAAATATTCAATTATTTCTTTTCAATTTTATATTTCATTCACTTTTTCATCATACTAATTTTTTTTATTTTATATATTATTATACAAAATTCTAAATAAAACCTAGAATAAATAGAAATACAAACAAAATACATATTGAAATGAATACATACAAGATTTTTGAAGAAAAAAATGACTATATAGAGAAAAAAATATATGAATACAAATATATTTCTTAAATGACTACATAGATACATTCAGCATACCTATTGGAATGAATACAAACTAATAAAAAACTATAATAAATATAAATAGAATATATTGTGAAATAAATATAATTTTAAAAAGATAAAAATTCTAGAGAAAAAAAAGAACAAAATTTAAATTTTATTTGAAAATGTAACTGATAAGAAAATTAAGTGATCCTTACCCTTTTTTTTTGAAATATTCTCTCCTTGATTTTCTCCCGTTTGTTATTAAATAATTATATTTTTTAAATAAAAACAAATAATAAAAACATAAATAAGATACATAACAAATTAAAATTTGACATTTTTATTAAATATTAAAAGTATTACTAATGAGCCCTCTTAAATATTAAAATATTGAAATTATAAAAAAATTTTCTATATATTTTAATTTGAACCCGAATTAAATTTAAATAGGGAAGCAAGAAACAATACTCAACATTCCTTCAGAATGTTGGTTTAATTTTAGAGTAATAATTTAGTCCTCAAAATATATATGAGCCACCTGCGTTGTCCACTTAATTGTCTCAACTATATATATAGAGTAGGCATATCAAGAAGAAACTCCATAGCATCAAAAGATGGCGTCGTCTACACAGGAACACCACCTCCATCATCTTCCTACCCCTTATGGCACCACTACTGCTCCCCCACCAACTCCATCGGCACACTCTAATCACAATCTCCTTTCCACTTCTGAAGCCGCTGACTCTCTATCTCGTCTTCTCCACCGTATCCCACCCACCCTTTCCCTCTCCTTTCCCGGTCGCCGTCAATCTCCTCCACCAACCACCGTCTCTCCTCATCTCATCTCTCTTTCCGATGCAAAATCAATTTTCGCTCTAACCTCCTTTCCGCTGCAAAACAATACGGTTTCTTCCAGCTCACACAACACTCCATCTCCTCTCACCTCGCTCAATCAGCTGAATCGGAATCTGCATCCATTTTCAATGATGAGAAACAACTCTACTTTCCGAAGAACTGGCCCTTAGGCTTCGATAATGATGAGGATGACGACGATGACGTTGTCAGCGGCCGGTCAATTTGTCTCGACGAGTCAAGTTCAATGGAATTAGGATTTAGTTCTATTCATGAATTTACTTCCCAAATGGAAAAACTAGGGTTGGAGTTGATTGAAGAACTGGCGTGTGCTGTTGGGTTTGAGAACCCGGTAAGAGAAGATAGGACCCGCCTCTGTTCATTGATGTGGATATCCGACACCGAAAGCGGCTCAAATAACATGCCACTTTCACCGGGTCGGATTTACCCGTATGTAGTCGGGTTAAATTACCAAATACGTTGCCGGAAGTACTCCATGTTGGCTGATTCCAGTTGGGTAGCTGTCACTCCTCAAGTCGACTCAGTCATGGTAACGCTCGGCGATATTGCTCAGGTAACATTTTTAATATGAATTAAATTTACATATTTCAAAATTTTTATCATATAACTTTTAAACTAGATCATAATAATCAATAATCCTAATTTATTTAATAATTTACTCTTTAAAATCTATAACAAGAAGTGAAGCTCTTTGTACAGCACTTTTATAAATTTCAGAACTTTTTTTCTCCCATTAAAGATGACCAAAACCATTTCGTAAAAATAATTTATAAAACACACCTTAAAGACACATTTTGGTGTAATGGATAAAGTGAATTAATTTTTTATGTTTTTTTAATTTCTTGTTGTTTATTAAGATTAATTAAGGATAAATTATTTCATGATTAATAGAGTAAATGGTATTGAAATGGAATAACTTAATTCTGTCTTGGGTGGAATAATAACTAATAAATAATTCATTTCTAGATAAAATATTTATAATGAAAAAAGTATCCCTTTTAAATTATTTTTATACGTCGACTTTTTTACGTCTTTACGTTAATGAAGAATATTTTCTATCCAAATAATTTACTATTAAAAATTATGCTTTATATAGATGAAATTTTTACTAAAATATAACAAAAAAAAAACCACTTCAAAATTCCAGTATAGCAAATTATTTATTCAAATCAATCGACCCCTTAATTCGTATACAAGTTGAATTATCTCGGGGATTTTGGTCGGGGTCAAGATAAATATGGTATAATTAATTAGCAGCCTTAAAAGGACCCACTAAACCTAACATATCTCAGATATTTAGGCCCTTTAATATGCATAGTTGGAACTTTAATTTTTGTTTTATTTGGATCGATGAATGTACTTACAATATAATAATATTATTAAACCGACAATTAATTGTGAGGTTTGCCGCCTTAATGTCACATCTTGTGTCTCAACTTGAAATTTTTTGGATACCTACATGCTCCATTTATTTTCTAATTTTGAGATCTAATTGACAAATCGTGTCTGGTTTAAATGGTTTTATAAGTAATTATAAATATAATTATATTAGAGAAGAATATGCTAATTATTTCTCATTTTAGAGTAAAGTCGCATAGAAAATTGTTTCTTAATTTGAATAAATAGGTAGCTGATTACCTAATTTAATAATTAAGACTTATATCGTGTTATAACTTGTTCCATTTGAAAAGCTTCATCTTCGATAGGGAAAGGGCATTTATTTGTTCATATTCGTTATATTCATTTTTACTTGTAACTTTTTGACGTGACATATTTATTAAGAAAATAATTATTGACATACATATTATTCTTAGTAATTGATGTTTAATATTATTAGGCCTTCGAGAAGATTTGGAGAATAAAGGGCATATAAAACATGGAAAAATTAATTATCTTTTCTTGATGTATCAAATAACAAATAAAAATAAAAATACCTACGGGTGGAGTATTAATTAAAGGGGGGAAATTCAACGTCCATTATTCTCTACCTACGGTATATATCGATAGGCTATAGACAAAATATTGTTAATGATTGTGACATAATTTGCATTATCTTGCGTAACTTAAAAGGCTCAAGTAATAGAATTAAAGATTTCGGACGTTTAATTAAGTATGAATTTTGTAGTTGGTTGTTCGACGTCAATTAAAAGGAATAATATTGGGTACCCCTAGCTTATAATTTTTGCGAAGTTAGTTTAGTAAAATATACGGAGCTGTCAAATAAAAATGAACGAAATTTGCAGTGTTGGTAAAACTATAGATTGATTGAACTTATTATAACAGTGTAAAAATGATGTTATTTGCTCCTATTTTAAGTGTTGTCAAATTGAGATAATTATAATTTTTGTTGATAATGGACAGGTATGGAGTAATGGAAAGGTGAAAAAAGTGAGAGGAAGACCAGTACCTATAACTAATGGTGAAATCAACAGCGGTAGTAGTAACTCACACTGTCTATCAATGACATTGTTAGTTACACTAGCTCATGAAAACACTGTCTCTCCCTTGCTTCCTATCAAATCGCCATCACTTAGCGAAGATGATGATGGCCTTGGCGACAATGATTCAAAAACTATAGCGATGGAGGAGGAAAGTCGAATGTTCAATTCATTTTCTTTTGATGATTATGCATGGAGAGTTTATCATGAACGTCTTATTCTTAAGGATCCTCTTGTGAGATACCGTGTTTGATTATTACTACTGTTGTTATTGGCTTCGGTTTGGATTGGATCGGAGTTACCAATTAGCATGAGAAATGGTAGAAAGTATCAAAGTATGTTGATGCTTTAGTTTGTCTGGATCTCACTCTCTTCATTTATTCATTTGTTTTGGGTTTTCGATTTTTCTTTTTGGTTCATGTTAAGGCGTGCTGCTGTTTGATTCTCCTTGTACTTTAGAAATGGAGTGAAATGTTACGTCTGTATTTTTAAGAAGAAAAAAGAGACTTCAAGTTTTTTGCCAAGACATGTGTATTTCTTCCATGATCATCTGGATAGTCAAGATAGAATCTGATTCTACAATGACTTGATTAAGGTTATTTCAGTGACACCATTGAATACCCAATAAAATAGCTATCACCTTTGCATAATTATTACTACTTTACCCATAAAATTCAGGATATGACATGAGCATGTAGCCCATATGATCTCTGAGTATTCCACCACCTCCTGCTGTACTAGTATTTCCTTTAGAGAATCCATCAACATAGAGCTTGAGAAAATTGAAGTTTGGTTTGAAGCAGTTCACTATTTAGATATATAGTTTAGGCCTGCCAAAAGGCAAAGATTTGACCAACTTTTTTTATATGTTCAAACAATAAAAATCAGCCTTTTAAATAAGAGACATGAGGTTGTTGATATGTTGGATTACCTGTTAGGTTGTGGAGCCTGATAAATTACTGTTTATATTCTAAATTATTAATATATACCTTACCGCTGTGAAGTTTACTCACGGGCGTTTCCATGAACTATTGTTTTCTCTATTTCTCTCTCTATATCTCTCATCTCTCTCTCGAAAGTTTTGTGTTCTTCATTCATCAAGTGTGTGTGTGGGGATTCGATCCTAACATTACCAACTGAGTAATAATTTTAGAATCCTCAAATAATTAAAAGGTTACTGAATGAGAATTTATCTTGTAAAGTCACTAAATTTTATTTTGTATCACTAAAAGTACTCACTTAACACTTTTATCTTCTAAAATCATTAAACTATATTTGTTATCAAAATAAATCTGACATGACAAAACAAAATATATTTTATGCCATTTAATTAATGGACCCACAAATAAATAAAATTATAAAATATATTTATTAATATACCCACCCATCCACAAATTGTCTTCTTCTAAAATACTAAAACCCTATTTCTCTTGCTCAAATCTCCCGCCTCCTTCTTCTACTTCTTTCTCTATTTCTCCCCAAAATTTTCATCCACATAAAGGCGATATAAAGTCTATACTGAATTTATCCAGAGATAATTAATCTTATAATCTCTTATTTTTAATAGGAGTAGAATGCATATACAGAAAAATTGAAATGAAGATCCAAACCGCAAAATGTACCCAAAACACTTTATTACGGACAAGATTTCAGCAAGTATAACATAGTACATAAATTATTTTTGTAATTTTTTGTGGTTACGTGAGACACCTATTATGATACAATATATTGTTGGCTTTTTCTTTTCTAAGCTAACAGTGGTGCTTCACAGGAGACAATATAGTCGGTGCCATTAAATTGAATACTTATTCCCAATGTTGATTATAACTTTTTAAAAATGTTGTTGATAAGAATTTTTTTTTGATTGTACGTAATAGTTCCAAAAAAAAGTTACAAATTTGATAAAACATAATTAAGGGGAAGAAATAAAAATGAATAATTTTTATAATTTTGTTTATTTGTGGGTTCATGATTACATGGCACTTGATATGCTCAAACTTACTTCTCAAATAAGAAGTAAAGCGGTCGTATCAAGTAAAGAACCCAACTAATGAGGCTGGGATCGTTCCCATGAGGAAAATAGTTCAGACTTAACTTCAATCTATAATTACTATTGTTCAGTCTATTACTTCCTTGAAAAGCAAAGACGATAAAATGGGGGTTTTCTATTTCTAAATAAATGAAAATAACTAGAGAAATTAAAGGAGACAACTAACAACTTTAAATGTTGGAGTTTAATCAATTAATAAAAGTAACTAGGGTTTACGTGTTCTCCACAGGTTCATAACTTGATAATTCTAACTATAACAATTTTTTCCTAGTATCTTGCATGCAAAGTGATAAGTTATGTATTTCTAAATCATCGGTCCGGCATCTAGAAAATTTACCTCTGCACCTTGGTCCGGCTACGTGTGTTGCTATACTAACCCTTACATTTACCTCATATTAAGCATCGTATTTGATATTTGACTAAGTTATTACCTCGTACCAATCAATACAAGCCTATTAGATAGTATACACTAAATCTATGTTGATAATTCTTTTCCTAGTAGCATTAAGGCGAGTTCTAACGTTGGCCATCCGTTAAAAAGACTTCTAAGCGAAAGAATTATCAATACATGTATGACACTGTTCTAGAATTGTTATTTTAGTTAGGTTTTACCTCATTATTCGCCTATGGTTCCCACAACCCTAGTTATGGAGTTTAGTTACCCATAGTCATAATCACAATATTCATATATATGATATAAGAATTCATGCACTTACTTCAATGAGAAAGAATAAAATTCAGAGATTTACTTGATTAATCGACAAAATTTCCAACAATCAACTCTAGAGAAAAGTGTAACAATCCAAAGTGTAATAATCAAAATAATCTCCTCACAAAGAATAAAACATAAAAGTGTCTAATAACCAGGAGTCTAAAAATAATCAAGAATCTAATCCCAAAAACGAGGTTTTTTGAACTATTTATAAAAAATAAAAACCTAATTAAATAAGGACTCTATTTTCTGGAAATCTGTCAAAATGCAGCTGGGTCGACGGACCTCGCGACGGATCGTCGTGGTCACGATAGGCCGTCATGGACTCTGTCGTCCCATACTTGTGCAATTTCTTCTGCTGCTCTCTTCATCACCGTCGACGGCAAGTATGACGGATCGTCACAGGCACAGGTGACCGTTTTATAACACTTGAACTCTTGAAATTTGGGTACTGGGACTACTTCTCTGATCTTCATGACGAACCAGCAAGACGGACCGTCATGGCTATGACGGTCCGTCACGCACTCCGTAACCCCACACTTGGTCAGAATTCCCCATCTTCCTTCAGCAGCTGCACTACGATGCCACCTACGGACCGTCACGGGCACGACGAACCGTCACAAGCTCCGTAAGTGGTACTTTTCTGTATTTCTCGCTCAAAAACCTTCGCATTCATTTTTTAGACAGATTTCCTGCAGATAAAGAGAAACTTACATAAAAATTAGTACAAAAAGGCTTTTGGACACACTAAACTTAAGGAAAAAGTATTAAAAATATCGTGAAATCACGGTATATCAACACCCTCAACTTAAATTCGTTGTTTTCCCTCAAGCGACGCACTATGACTCAATACAAAATCTTTGTACAATAGTATCCATGTTTTATCTTTTGCAATCATTTGGCTATCAATCCCGATCGGTCTCATCATATTTATGCATGCTATCACTATTAGGCTTGAATTATGTGGAATCAGACCATGACACAGACTCACCATGCACTAACACCTATCCTCTTCAATTTCTCACCGAGGTGCTAATATTTCCGGTATTGCAACTAGTGTCCTCACTTCAAAACAATATCCTCATTTTTCACACAATGATTTCAGTTTTAGTTTAAGGATTAATTTTTGACACTCACTCTCAGAACAAATTCACACTCATTCATACATATTGCCATAAGCTTGCCCTTATTTTCACTACTCTAAGTTCGCTATACAACTCTTAGGATCACGATAGGACTTTCTTAGCTCGTAACATAGGCTCAGGGTCAGGTAGGGTATATTTAGGTATACTTTAGTGACTTTTTTCCCTCCTTGACATATTGGATAAACATACCACTTTTTATCATTTTATTTCGCCCAGCTTCTCATATTCTTTCACCTTACTATTTTCTCTTCTTTATTCATTTGTGTAAGTGACTCTCTTCTTTTCTTGCTTGTATTTCTTGTTTTTTTTTCACTTTTCTTTCAACTGATTCTTGAGTCACTTTCCTTTTGTTCTTTCTCTCTCTTTGTTCTTTAAACCCCACTTTTCAGAGCATTCCTCATGATAGTTACCCTCAACTCATGGCTTTGCCATGAGTCAAAGTACCACATACCAAAAGTTGGGTCAGGGCAATAAAAAGGGTTGTTTACTGCATTAGCCACCCTCAACTTATGCTTTTGGCATAAGCTGAGGTGCACATGTCCAAGGAGGGACCAGGGCCAACACATTATTCTCAGAAAAGATCAATTGGGGTTAAAAAGAAAGGTCTACTTTAAGCTCCTCTAAACTTTAGCCTAAACTAAACTTATAATTTTTGCTAGAAACTTAATCATTTTCTTAGCTTATTTTCACCAATAGTTTCACTTAAAAACTTAGTAAAATTCATGGATCATGTAACACTTTTTGGGGTGTATTTCATGGATTCATTTAGACAAAATATTAATACTCAAATCAGCCCCGCTTCAATTTTAATGAACATCACGATTTACATAGGTTTATGCACGTAAAATGACAATCAAAACAATATCAAACTTGAAGCCTTAGCCCGAAACTTCATTCACAGTAACATTTTGACATGCACATACTTGCACAAACATTCGAAAACATGGTTGTCTTTCATACAATTTCAAGTACACAAACATAATCATAATCATCACGAAAACATAACATACACCTAAATCTACCAGAAATCATACCCAATCTATGATTCATTAGGAGCTAGTGACAGGGGCATACAAAAGGGAAACAATCCCAGTTTTCGAATGAATAATATGAACCTTAAGGGATCTCTTGGGAAAGGGACCAAGAGAGAAGAAAACCCATACCTTTTTTACTTTAAACCCTTGACTTGCTGCACAAAAACTCCTCCCAAGAACACGTCTAAGTCCAAAAGCTTCAACACTAACTTGACGGAAAAACTCCTCTCTTTGCCTAACGTTTTTTGCTATGTTTGAATAAGTTTTTAACGTGAAATTTCTTCAAGTGTAAAAAACGTTTAGTTTTTGATCAGTTCTTGTGTTTTTTTTAGCAAATAGAATTTGAAAAGAGTGAAGAAACGTGAGAGAGATGAGCGTGAGAGAGAGTTAAAAGAAGTGAAGTAGTTTAGACTTAGTCAACTAGGAGACTTAAACATAAAAACACATTAATTAGTAAATAAATAATAATTAATAATAAAATCTGATTTTCCTTTTTAAATCAGCCATTAATTATTAATTTATTAAATTAATTCACCAATTAAAAAAATCACATTAAATCATTGCTCCCGCGTAGGTTCGAACCCGGGTGGAGCAAGACTTCACTTCAAGGGTTCAATTTCGACCTTCTCTCTTGGCTTGTCTGATTGCAGTAACCTTTATTTCCCATGATCTAGGCAAGGTCCTAAGTACTTTTTCTATTTGTTTCTCAGTGGTGTATACCTTCCCCAAGGAGATTAACTTGTTTATCACAATAGTGAATCTAGTGATCATGTCTTGAAGTGATTCTCATAATTTCATCTTGAAGGTTTCATATCTAGAGCATAGTCTGGCGATTCTGAATTTTTGAACTTGAGTTGTACCTTCATGAGCGTTCTGTAAAGTTTCTCATATTTTTTCTCAGAGGTACAACTTGAGACGCGATTAAACTCATCAGATTCTAGACTACATACAAGAATGCATTTGGCTTTTGCATTCTCTCCCGGCATCTTGTAGTCAGCTTCTCCGTATTTCTCTTTAGGTTTTGGTGCAGTATTTCCTTCACTATCCGTAATAGTAGGGGTTAGCGGTCCATCTGGATTCTAATCCATAGTTCATAGTATTCAGCTTGAATGAAGTCTTCCATCTTTGTCTTCCACCATGTGTAGTATTGGCCATTGAATAAGGGTGGTCTGTTGATGATGTGTTGTCCATGGCCATGTCCAAGAGGAGGTGCAAAACTCATATTGATCTTTATCTTGAGTTATTAGACTCTTGATTAAGATAACCTACTCCGATACCACTTGTTAGAATTCTACCCTCTTGAATTCTACAAAGGAACACGTATTCACTGGTTGTTCCTCTTTATTTGACATTTAATAATAAATAATTTCTTATGACAATACACTCAACACAATCTATTATTATTTATAAACCTTAAAATAACACAACAATTACAAAACTATGTAATCTAAGGAATTATAAGCTCTAATTCTTTTCTATTCCAAGGCAAAAAACCCCGATTTTAAGTCTTTTATCGTTCTTCAACTTGTCGAACGATACCTACTCTCAAAACTCTGATTTTAAACAAAAAATCTTGTCATCAATTGTACAATTTTTCTCTCAACCGCAGCACTCCCCAAAAATAAAAATTTAAAACTCTCACAAACTTTTGATCGTGTTTTGATATTACTCTCAATGTAAGTGCACAACTTTTTTGATAAAAATAGCCTCCTATTTATAGATCAAAAACTCCACCGAGTCCTTGTTTGAATAAACACTGTCTTTGCCACCTCAAAGTCTTGTTGAACTCAACTTGGACTTCTACTCGGCTGGAAAAGAAAACTCACACACAGTTATCCTTGTTTTCCTCAATTACATAATAACACCCTTTTCCTAGTTAGATTTGGATTTAGATAGATCATGTCGATACAGCCTGTTCTATGCAACTTGGCACTTTGACATTCTTCAAAATATTTATTCAAGACACTTGTGTTTCTTACACTATCAACAACGTAGATTCGTGCTTGAAAAACATCAATTTACATAGGCGGAACTTGGACTCACGGTTTCCTATTGCCGTCCCATAAGTCTTACACGTAAAATACAGGTAGAACATGAAGAAATCACATACATAAAAGAAGGGAACATTGTCATACCTTAATTGAAAAATATAGTCTCTTAAGATCAGATTAACCATGGAGTAAGGTTGTCTCTTCAATCCAAAGAGAGGCTTAAGTGAATTCGTCGTACAGTAATCTTCAAATTGTACTGTTGTCCCAAGGCTTCCTTTGGCCTCCAACCTCAGTATAACACTTATGTTGATGTACTATGAGTAACAAGCAATATGATCATCCATTTAAAATCTTATTCTCTCAACAACTCATCAACAAACAGCGTACAACCATAAGTATAACTTTTGACGTGCACAAGTTAACTAAGCTCAGTGAGTTAGTCACCTTAAAATATACGGGGTGTTACAACTTGCTACACATTGTCGGAATGATTTTAGTGATTCCATGCTTGAGGATCTTAGTTTGAATTTGACAATTATATTGACTATGTGAGACAAGTAGACAATGATTGTTTCAAATGTGAAAAGACTCTGAATATTTTTCAGAAACATTGATTAAAATAAATTTGTACAAAACTTGACGACTTGTTAATTTAATTGTGAAGTTGAGTTTAATAACACTGGTCACTACAACAAAAGTTGGAAGAACTTTTTCCTTGATGAGATATATTAAAAATGACTTGTCTAGACAACAATGAGAATAGTTGGCGAGTGCCTGATCAAATTGATCAGGTCATGTAGGAACAAGGTTCAAGTCTACCGGTCTGTTAGGATGCCTCAGCTGCATACATCACTGCACTTCCACTTGATACCTATCGTAATGATAAACGGCTCGTGTGGAGAATTTCTCTCGTTACTCAGATTTTTCTCAGTTGATCCGATGCGTCAGGTGATGAATTTTTGATTGATTATATAGTTGTTTTATAGAGAAAACAAATATTTGAAAGTATATCAATTTATGCGAGCGATGATACTCTTCAAAACATGACAATCATCGAGTAAAATTGTAATAGTAATGTTTATTTAGTATCTTATGTTTACATAGTTTGTTACTTTTTAAATATATATAGATTTCAATACTCATTTTTGTCTCATCATTATTGCATAATCTTTTTGTTAGTGAAAAAACTTACAAGATAATAAAATTGCAAGATTACAATTGAAAATAAAATGAAGAAAGTAATTTCTCTTCAGGCTGAGGCGCGGATATCTCGCTCTCTTTAAGGATATTCAAGCCCACTGCAGCAAATGTTTTCACCGGTCCAGCAGTAGTCCTCTTTGACTTGTCCCTCCAGGATACAACAGCCTTCACAAAGTATGACTCAACAACTCTGGACAAGAGTTGAGTCCAAAGCTCCACAAAAAAGAACACCTCCCTTCAACTAATAAGAACTCTCTTTTAGACTAAATCTTTCACTCTTTGTTTTCTCTATTGTGTGTCTCTAAAACCAAATGAAGACTACCACTATTTATACTACAAGAAGTCTTCCTAGCAATGAATAGGAAGATAATGGAGGTAGTAAATAGTGAAGATAATGGCCTTAGGAGTTACATTGGTTACAATGGGAGTTACATAGGTTACATAAGTTACAATGGGAGTTACATATGTTACATATGTTACAAAGGGAGTTACATATGTTACATAGGTTACAAAGGGAGTAATGGAGGAATTAAGAATGAAATACATTGATGGATAACCAATGCTAATGGATGATGTAGAAGTCATCCATTCCAATGTTCATTCTTATAACTCCAAAATAAAGCAAATTAATATGTTAAATATTAATATTAAAATGCTAATAACCTAACAATCCCCCACTCATTTTAATATTTAGATATGAGAGTATATCAGCTGAAGAAAGACTACTATGCATAATGAAGGTGTGCTCTGCATTGAACCTCCACTTAGTGAAACAGTAACATTAACTCCAGAGTCGTAGTGGTCTCAGACTTGAACTATGACTGCTTAAGGGAAATAAAATATCACTGCTCACACATAATAATCAAGATGTTGACATGAGCTTTAACAGCCAGCACGTTATGGCCATGTGCTATCCCGGTTTCATGAGTGCATTTGAGAATAAGCCCCATTCTCATAGGAAGCGACCTACTTCCACACATCACATAGGTGAAATCTGTCGAGAGTGCTCCTGTAAGATTAACACTCCACCCATACGGGCTACAGATATTCATTAAGAGTTTTTATCAACTCAACCTTCACAAACTACAGGAAACAATGCACTCACATCATAGGGAGGGAAAAATATTAGTGCCTTTTTCACAACAAGTCATCATATGATTAGTTTTTCCCTTTGAACCTGGTTATAGGATCTCTAGTCCCCAGGTTGGGTTTCCTCATATATGACTCAAGGATTTGTAGGCTTCAATCCCATCCCCCTCGATGTGCTCCAGACCTTTTCTCTTGTTAAGGCCTTCGTAAGAGGATCTGCAAGATTATCACAAGATTTGACATAATCAACATTAATGGTACCATTTGTCAAATACGATCTTACATTACTGTGTTTCCTCCTTATAGGTCTGGATTTACCGTTGTAATAACGATTTTGAACTCTACCAATTTTAGCGGTGCTATCACAATGAATTAAAATAGGAGGAATTGGTTTTTAAAAATAAGGAATTTGAAACAATAAATCTCTTAACCAATTCGCTTCCTCACTAGCTGAAGCTAAAGCAATTAGTTCAGCCTCCATTGTAGAGTTAGCAATTATAGTTTGGTTTTTTGATCTCCAACAAACAGCACCACCACCTAAAGTAAAGACATAACCAGTGGTAGAACAGGAATCACCTGACAAAGTATTCCAATCCGCATCACAAAAGCCTTCAAGTACAGCAGGATATTTTTTATAGAACAAACCACAATTTTTCGTTCCAATTAAATATCTCATAACTCTTATTATAGCATGCCAATGTTCATTACCTGGCTTGCTTGTAAACCTGCCAAGTACTCCTACTGCATATGCAATATCAGGCCTAGTTCAATCAGTCACATATCTCAAACTTCCGATTATACTAGCATATTCCTTTTGATTTATTACATCATTTTCACTTTCAACAGGAAATAAGTGAACACTTGAATCAAAAGGAGTAGCAACATGCTTGCAATCATGAAAGTTATATTTTTTCAAAATTTTCTCAACATAATGTGACTGGTCAAGGAAAATCCCCTCACATGTTCTTGTTATTTTTATTCCAAGAATAAAATTTGCCTCACCAAGATATTTCATATCAAAATGGCTTCTAAGAACATTTTTAGCTTCATCAATAACATTCATGTTAGACCCAAAGATCAACAAATCATCAACATATAGGCAAATGATCACATGTGAATTATTCCAAGACTTATGATATTTGCACTTATCACACTCATTTGTTTTAAAACCATTTTCAATCATGCAGGAATCAAACTTTTCATGCCATTTCTTTGGTGCCTGTTTCAAGCCATATAGGGATTTAGTAAGTTTACATACTTTGCTTTCTTGGCTTACTTCAACAAAACACTCGGGTTGGTCCATATAAATTTCTTCATTTAGGTCTCCATTTAGAAAAGCAGTTTTTACATCCATTTGATGAATTTGCAAATCAAAAATTGCAGCCATAGCAACTAAAAGTCTAATGGATGTAATTCTTGTTACCGGAGAAAAAGTATCAAAAAATTCTAGGCCTTCTAATTGTTTAAAACCTTTTGCAACTAGCCTAGCCTTGTATTTATCAATAGAACCATCCGGTTTCAACTTTTTCCTTAAGACCCATTTGCAACCAATTGTTTTACAACCCGGTGGTAAATCAACTAACTTCCAAGTTTTATTAGAAATTAGAGATTCCATTTCATCATTTACAGCCTCTTTCCAAAATATAGAATCATGTGAAGATAATGCTTCTTTCAAAGTTAGAGGATCATTTTCAATATTAAACACATAAAAATCAGGACCAAAATCTTTTTCTACTTTAGCTCTTTTACTTCTTCGTAACTCAAAATCAACAACTTCTTTATTTTTCAAAGTTGAAGTAGAAGAACTAGGTAGTGACAAAATATTTTGTTCAATCCTTTGACCCCCACTATTTTTAGTATCAAAAGGAAATTTATTTTCATGAAAAATAGCATCACCAGATTCTATTACAATATTATCTTCAAGATTAAAAAATCTATAGGCTGTACTATTTGAAGCATAACCAAGAAAAGCACAAGTAGTAACTTTCTTACCTAACTTTGTAATCTTGGGATCTATTAGCCTCACAAAGGCTAGACAACCCCAAACTCTTAGATATCCCAAACTTGGCTTGTAACCTTTCCACAATTCAAAAGGTGTCAATTTAGACTTTTTATGAGGCACACGATTCAACACATAACAAGCAGTTAAGATAGCTTCACCCCAAAAATTTAAAGGTGCATGTGACTCAATAAGCATGGCATTAGTCAATTCAACCAAAGTTCTATTTTTCCTTTCTGCTACTCCATTAGACGAAGGAGAGTAAGGAGGAGTAGTTTCATGAATTATTCCCAATGATCTAACAAAAGAATTAAACTCATTTGATTCATATTCACGGCCTCAATCACTTCTAATTCTTTTTATTTTTCTTCCAAACTAATTTTCAACCTCATTGAGATAAGTTTTGAAATTTTCAAAAGCATCACTTTTATTTTTCATCAAGTAAACATATGTAAACTTAGAAAAATCATCAATGAAAGTGATAAAATAGCTATTACCTCCACGAGTTAGAATTCCACCAAGTTCACAAATATCAGTATGAACTAATTCTAACAAATCAGTTTTTCTTTCAACTTGAAAATGAGGCCTTTTAGTGATCTTGGCTTTACTACAAGCCTCACACTTTTCAAAATTCTTTTTAACCATTGGGATTAATCCTAAACTACTCATGATTCCAACATAACGATCATTAATATGACACAAACGAGCATGCCAAAAATTAGTAGAAGAAAGCATATAAACAGAAGTAGAAGTTTTATTCATTTCAACATTCAACTTAAACATCCCATCACATGCATACCCATTCCCCACAAAAATACATTTCTTCACTATTACATATTGATCAGATTCAATAATCTGTTTAAAGCCTGCTTTATTAAGAAGAAAACTAGACATCAAATTTTTTCTCATAGAAGAGTATAAAGTACATCTTTCAATGTTAATATCCTTCCAGAAGTAAAACACAATTCAACATCTCCCTTTCCAAGCACTTGAGTAGTGTGTGAGCATCACCAAGCATGATGGTTTTGGGCTCCTCAAAATGAGTATATTTTTTAAACCAGTCTTTGTCATAACAGACATGACGGTTTGCACCAGAATCAGCCCACCATCCATCAACATTCTCAACCATGTTTATGTCGGTAATCACCGCCACAAAAGGTTCTTCGGTAACGTTTGCCTGAGGGTTAGGATCACGTTTTTGGAATTTGCAAAATCGAGCAATATGCCCACTCTTGCCACAAACAAAGCATGGTCCCTTTTCTTGAACTTGTTGATTTTGTGCTTGGTGATTTTCACCATTATTTTTCTTGGGAGGTCTACCATTATTTTTCTTGAATTTTTTCTTCTTAGGCTTTAAAGAAGTATTTTTGTGAGTTTCAGGATTAGCATTATTCGAAGTAATTAAATTTACCTTCGATGTGATGTTGTTCTCTTCTGTTTGTAAAAGTGCATCTTGGCCTCTTGCTTCTTCTTCCATGTGGATTTTCATTATCAAGGTTTCAAGAGAGGTTTCCTTTTGTTTGTGGCGCATAGTTTTTTGAAATTCCTTCCAAGAAGGTGGAAGTTTATCCACTATGCCACAAACAATAAGGTTATCTCCAATTTTAACCTCTTCGGACCTAAGCTCTCCAACAATCATGATGAAGTCTTGAGCTTGATCTACCACTGATTTGTTGTCCACCATTTGGAAACGAAAAAATCTGCTAGCTGCATATTTTTTCGCTCCAGCCTCTTCGGTATCATACTTACTCTGCAATGCCTTCCAAATTTTCTTTGCACTAGAGTAAGTTCTATCATAATAATCATAAAAATTATCAGATAGACAATTAAGAAGATAATACCGACACTTATAGGAATCACCATCGTACTTTTCCACTTTCTCTAGATGAGAAATAGTTTCATCATCATTCATAGTGGTGATGTCTTCTTTATTTGGATTCTTCTCGGTTAAAACGTAAGAAACATTGAGAAGACTTAAGTAGAAAAGTACTTTATCCTTCCATCTTTTGAAATGGTTACCATTGAACCGAAATGGCTTGTTAAGATCTCCCATCTTGACATCCGCGGTTTTTTCAATTGTAGCCATCTATGAATCTCCTTAAAATTGTTAGTGAAAAAACTTACAAGATAATAAAATTGCAAGATTACAATTGAAAATAAAATGAAGAAAGTAATTTCTCTTCAGGCTGAGGCGCGGATATCTCGCTCTCTTTAAGGATATTCAAGCCCACTGCAGCAAATGTTTTCACCGGTCCAGCAGTAGTCCTCTTTGACTTGTCCCCTCCAGGATACAACAGCCTTCACAAAGTATAACTCAACAACTCTGGACAAGAGTTGAGTCCAAAGCTCCACAAAAAAGAACACCTCCCTTCAACTAATAAGAACTCTCTTTTAGACTAAATCTTTCACTCTTTGTTTTCTCTTATGAATTGTGTGTCTCTAAAACCAAATGAAGACTACCACTATTTATACTACAAGAAGTCTTCCTAGCAATGAATAGGAAGATAATGGGGAGGTAGTAAATAGTGAAGATAATGGCCTTAGGAGTTACATAGGTTACAATGAGAGTTACATAGGTTACATAAGTTACAATGGGAGTTACATATGTTACATATGTTACAAAGGGAGTTACATATGTTACATAGGTTACAAAGGGAGTAATGGAGGAATTAAGAATGAAATACATTGATGGATAACCAATGCTAATGGATGATGTAGAAGTCATCCATTCCAATGTTCATTCTTATAACTCCAAAATAAAGCAAATTAATATGTTAAATATTAATATTA
This sequence comes from Solanum peruvianum, assembly GCA_027705065.1. Taxonomy (NCBI): domain Eukaryota; kingdom Viridiplantae; phylum Streptophyta; class Magnoliopsida; order Solanales; family Solanaceae; genus Solanum; species Solanum peruvianum. Next base: position 36,559,269 of record JAKWJD010001760.1, on the reverse strand, counting down.
AAATGCTAATAACCTAACACTTTTTTAATTAAGAATAGATAAATTTAAAATTCTAAATTCGCCTTCAATACAAGAGTAAGATGGAAACCGAAAAGAAAAAGAAAAGGCAATAGTAGGAAGTTGTCTTAACTTGAAAAGAAAGAGATACACTATAGAAAATTGTCGGTGTCATACGAATACGATATAGAAAAGCTTCCGTAGCTTTTACTTTTCTCAAATATAAATAAAAAGCTAACCAATACTTTTGACCCTTAGCTTAACCTCATTATCGTTTAATGGTGCGTCAACTACTTTTTCCACCCTTCTCCCCATAATCTTTGAGTTGTTTAATTAACGGAAAAGGGTTTAAATTATTTTTTTTAATTTTCGGTAAATTAAGATTATGATACCAGATGTTATAAGAATTATTTATCCATTTATATTATTTAGTATATTTTAAAGATATATCGTGTCCATGTGGACACGTTACAATTTATAATGATGCAATATTTATGATGTCCACGCGGACATATATATATCTTTAAAATACATTATAAAATAGTGTAGGGATAAAAAAGTCATTTCTAAAGTTCGATATTGTTACAACGATTTCAGTCAAAATACGAATATATTTCGGACCTTTTCCTTATAATTAATAGCAAAATACCAGTTGTATTTGAACTTTTAAAACAATTAAATAATTTGAGGTAAATATTTTAAAATTTATGACAATTAATTGAAAATGAGGAACTAATAATATATCCCTAAACTTCATCTTATTTAGTTCATATTGACTTAATAAATATTTATTAAAATTTTGTTTTACTAAATTGACCTTATTAATTGTTTTTAAAATTTTAAATTTAATTAATACTATAGTTCTCTTGATTCAGTATAATCAATAATTAGAAACAAATTTATTCTTAATTCTATATATTAGGACAAATAAAATAAAATGGATGGAGATTAATATATTTGTATATTAATTAGAGTCGTAGTTCAACAGCTTCATAAATTTTATTATTATTCTCGTCCCTCCGTCCACTTCCCTTTGTTGTGTTACTTTTTTATAAAAGTCAATTTGACTTATTTTTAAAATTAAATTAGATCACATTTATTCACTTTTTTTAAACAAAAACTTTATATATTCAAAAACTGTACAAAAAGTTTATACATTACAATTTTTTACATATCAATATGATGAAAAAATATATACCCTAAGATGTTAGTCAAAATTTTTATAATTTGACTCTAAATATGAAAAGTATGACAATTAATAGTACATGGAGGGAGTATTACATAGAAGCTAATAGGATTGGATATGATATGGTATGATACGGTTTTTGAAATTTGATTACGTAATCTTAATATTTGATTTTTAAAACTAGTATACCACTACCATATCAATTGCTATTTAGTATAGTTCAATATTTTGATATTCGATTTCAATATTTTAAAATTTGGTTTCAATATTTTGTGGTATCATAAATCGATAATAATTTGGCCAGTTTTAATTAATATATACTCGTATAATAGAGTATTATGATTTCAACAGGTTAAAAAGGGTCTCAATTGTATCATATCAACACATCACATGCAAATAATGATTGACGTAGTGAGTTTACCATTTTACCCATATTAATAATATTAATTATGAAGTGAATGAATTAGAAAGTTAAGATTTGCAAGAAGTTTTATCGTTTTCAAAATAATAAATTGAGAATATTATAGATTAAAAAAAATTGTTTTCTTCTGCAATACATGAAATGCAATAAGAAGTTGCCATAATTGATCATGACATATTACATTATTATATACTTGCCAATAAATGTGTGATTCTAAGTGGTAGCAGGAGCGGCTCAAGCATATTAGTGACCTAAAATAAAAATTAAAAGGGCCTTAAATTTGAATCATCAATAACTTTATATAATTAATTTCTTCTAGTTTTCAATTGATAATATAATTATTCTTATTTTAAATTATTTTTTATGAGATATAATACTTTAAATATGTCAAATTTCTTCTATAATTCCATTATTTTTCATGAAAAATTTACTTTTTCTACAATTAGTATTCAATATTTGTTAAAAAATAATAACTTTTATAACCTATAATTATTAAAAATAAGGCCCTTTAAATTTAGAGGCTTAAGAGACATGTCTTTTTTGGGCTGTTAATATGCCTGCTTACTATCATTCAGAAGTTGGGACCATGAAAATATTTTGTGGACTCCATTTATATTGTCTATCTATTTTTATTTCTGAATTTTAAGTTTTACATGTTTCTACAAATTAATCAGTGTTTTGTATTAATTAGTATAGAATTTTATGTCTTAAAAAATGATCTGCGGAATAAGTAGTTAATGTTGACTATTTTTTAGAACTATTTTTAATATAAGATTCACCCAATCTGAAGGACAGAGTAAATTTTGTCCTAGTAACTATGTGTTCTTTTTGTTGATATGAAAATTGTAAAAATAAAATATTTGGATAGTCCCTCTTTTTTTTTTTTTTTTCACTTCTTAGTTACTGTTTGACTATAGAAGTAAGATTCACATTTTAAGAATAAATTTTATTTTATTTGAAATTTTTGCCATGAAATTTTGAAATTTTATTTGAAGTTAATGTCCCAAATTGTAAAAATTGCATAAATTAATACATTTTAAAAAATAATGACTGATTTTAGCGATATTTTTTGTTTATTACCATTTATAACAATGCTTCGTTAAATTATAATATGTATTAAAAGTGAATTATATATGCAATATATAAGAATTATAATTGTTTTTTGAAATATATCATATTTTTTGAAAAAAAATTGTCACATTATATTATAAGTGTATTAAAATGTGTGATAAATATATTATTCATCATTAAAATTTGTATTATATGTGAATAATAAACTGTTCTTTGTAATATAAATTAAACTTGTATTATAAATGAATTAAAAGTGATCAGGTGAAAAAAATATTATTACTGTAAATGATAAATATTTTTTTATTATAATATATTTACGTAAGTTTTCCGTATTAAATTTGTGAAACAACTTATGGCTTGTCTACTAACTTGCTTTTGAAATAATAATAGATATCATTCCACACATTATAAAAACATAATCAATTGGTATAAAAAATTAAGAGAACTTACATAAAAAAGTTTTATATTAAGAGGTAATTATTTTGATACACTCTAATTTATAATATTTTATAGTTTACCTGATCTTGATGCTTTTCAGGTATTTTCAAAATATGCTTATATATATACGGGTCGACACTATGTATAATTTGTCGTAGATATATTATATCAAAGTGGATTCATGTCTACCTGAGATACATAACAATTCTCTCGCATCGTTTGTCACTCTCCCTTCTTGCTTCCTTATTTTGTTTTCCACTTTCCTTGTTTTAGTACATTTGATAGCAAAACTATATGTATCGTCTTAAATATATATATAATTAATGCTAATGGATTAGTTCGAGTAATACTTACCCGCACCGGGTGTATACACATAGTCAATACATACATGTCATGTGTTTAAATTTATAATTTATTTTACTTAATCATCATTAATTAACATATGTTTTACTTTATTAAATCACATAATAATAAAAATTGTATTAATTTAATATAAACACCGAATAAGTTTTTTAGTTGGTTCTACTAGAGAATCTAGAAGATAAAAGAAAGAGATGAATAACACGCTTTGAGATCACTCCTCTCTCCCAATCTCTCTCACATCACACATCACACATCCAACAATGGTAGTTGTTCGTTTGAAACAAATACCAAAATCTGAGAATGACAATTTTCTACTAATTCAACATCTTTGTGAAAACCCCATTTCACCAAATACTTTTGGTAACACAAAAATAAAAACTCTTTAATATAATATAACAAGAAAAAGAAGAAAAGTTAGGGATGCTATTTTTTTGTTTATATTTTCAATTGTTAGCAGTTAGTGGCATTTCCCATCTCAACCGACAGACATGAAGCACGGCGGACAGAAGAACAACAATCTGTCAATAGTCGTTGTGATTTTCTCCATATTCTTGTTTAGTTGTTTCATATACAACGAAGATTTCAAGTCCATAGCAGAATTCCCATTCTCAAGACCCAAAATTCAATTAGAAAGTGATGAAAACAGAGTTTCATCATCAATGGTAATGAACTCAAGGACGATAGTCGAGACAGAGATAGAACAGAGCATTGAATTGCCACCTGATGATTGCGATCTGTTTATAGGGAATTGGGTTTATGATAATATAAGTCACCCAATTTACAAAGAAGATCAATGTGAGTTCCTTACTTCTCAAGTTACTTGCTTGAGGAATGGAAGAAAGGATTCTATGTATCAGAACTGGAGATGGCAACCCAGAGACTGTTCTTTACCCAAGTAAGACAAATAAGATTTGTCAGCTATTACGTACTTTATGTGTTTACTCATTTATTTAAAAGAATTTCAGGTTTAAACCAAGATTGCTTCTTGAGAAATTGAGGAACAAGAGACTCATGTTTGTAGGAGACTCATTGAACAGGAATCAATGGGAATCCATGGTTTGTTTGGTTCAATCTGTTGTTCTTTCTGCGAAAAAAAGCCTAAACAAAATTGGTTCTTTATCTATTTTCACAATTCAGGTAACCCTATATTTCTATTATATTCTGTAGTATTGATACACTTATTAAGAAAATAATAACTGATATAATAAATTTACTATCTTACGTTTATTAATTAATAAAATTTTAACATCAAAATTTCATTAAAAAAAATTTAATTTTTCAAAACATTAACCTTCTTAACAATTAAGAATATAGTAGATAAAAGATGCTCCATAAAAAGGGATAGAGGAGAGGAAGTAGCTAGTAGGAACTTGTTTAAAAAGATTGATTCTCTCTTAAATATAATGATTATGCTTTTGCTTTCTTTAGTTTGATAAGACTTTAATGCTATAATTAAATTCTATAATGTTAAATACTTTTGTATCAATTAAGATCACTTTAATATTAACTAACTAATTAATTATCCCAAATAAGTATGAACTAGCGTGCTTTAAAAAAGCATCTCCACTAGTCAATTTAATGATGTACTGTTGCGTAATAAATAATCTTGATTAGTTGGATACGTCACCACTGCGTAATAAGAAAGATTCATAGTCTATTTAAACCTTTTTTCACCTAATATTGGTGAAAGGTTCTAAATTCTAATAGTGGTTTGACTATAGGAAAACTCAGTTGTAGACATTTAGTGTATATATTCGATTAATCCTTTCGTTTGGATCATATGATTCACTTTATTTTTCAGTCCGTCAAAAAAGATATATTCTTATAATAAGTACTTCCTCTATTTCAATTCAATTATCTCCAGATTTTAAAATTCAATTAAGTCTATTTTTAAGTAATTTTTGAAATAAGTCTATTTTGATTGTTAATTATTGTGACTTATAATACTTTTTACGTAGTTTACAAATACATAAATTTTATTTCAAAAAATTTGAAAATCTCATGAGCAAATTCTCGATCAAACTGAAATCGTTTGGTTCTTCAAAAAATGAAATGTGTCACATAAAATGAGTAGAAGGAGTATCAATTTAACTTTAAAATGTTTATTTACCTTGAATGAAATGATATATAGCTACACAAACATCGATAACTTATTTTAGACCACAAGTTTCAAAAAAAATTTTTGTTTAAATTTAAGTAAGACTAACTTATATAAAATAAGACTGAGGGAATAATTTTTTAGGTTTTTGTATGAATATATGCAGGATTACAATGCCACGGTGGAATTTTATTGGGCTCCATTTCTAGTAGAGTCAAACTCAGATGATCCAAATATGCATAGTATCTTGAACAGAATCATCATGCCTGAATCTATCGACAAGCATGGCAACAACTGGAAGAATGTTGACTATCTCATCTTCAACACATATATTTGGTGGATGAACACTTTCTCTATGAAAATTCTGTAAGTAAAATAACTCACCAAACAAATTAATAATTCCAAATTTCAAACAATTATTGTGTGATTTTGTGTTTCCTACCTAACAGACGAGGATCGTTCGATGAAGGAGCAACAGAATACGATGAGATAGACAGACCAACAGCTTATAAAAGAGTGTTGACAACTTGGTCCCAATGGGTCGATAAAAATATAGATCCCAATCGCACCCAAGTCTTCTTCATGAGCATGTCTCCTCTTCATATCAAGTAAAAACAAATCGTTTTCTTTTGAATTTTCAATAACATTAATGATAAAATATACTAATTCGTTATTTAAATAGGAGCTTTGATTGGGAAAATCCTGATGGAATAAAATGTGCAAAAGAGACATCGCCAATACTGAACATATCAATGCCACTAAATGTTGGAACAGATAAAAGGTTGTTTGTGATAGCGGCAAATGTGACTAGATCCATCAAGGTTCCAGTATACTTTCTCAACATTACAACATTATCAGAGTATAGAAAAGATGCACACACATCAGTTCACACAATTCGTCAAGGCAAAATGCTAACGCCTGAACAACAGGATGATCCTGCAACTTATGCTGATTGTATACATTGGTGCCTCCCTGGATTGCCCGATACTTGGAACGAGTTCCTTTATTCACGCATTGTTTCACATTCTTGACACTTAGTCCCTTCTTCATTCTGCAGTTCTTACAACAAATTTTTCTTTTTTAAAACCTTTACAAACAATTTATTTTTGTGTAATTTCAGTCATTGTTAATTAGAAAAGCAAAAGGAAAAATCTAGTAGATGTCCTTCCTTAGGTTGGGCTATTCATTTGACCTATTTAATTTGAAAAACTGTCAATTAAGCGAAAACTGAAGCGGACATTATATGTTCTATGACTTGTTATACAGTGAGATTATCTCCAACGGAAATAATAAGCAAAGTAGCATTTAAAGAATCAAGTTATTTGAGAATTTATGCAGAAAAGTAAAAAAGACCTCTGGTTAAGGGTGAAGTACTCCCACTAGTGCACTACAACCCATGTTGGTTCTATTTTATCTCTTATTATTATTATTATTATTATTATTATTATTATTATTATTATTATATACAGACTTTGTATATATTAAGAAATTGTATCAGCTGAGCATAACCTGTTTATATACCGCACAACATAAATTAATAAAACATCGACTCATTCTCTAGTATTGCCTTACTCTTTATGGTCTTAGAGCTTCTATAACTCTCACAAGTACTTTCTCTGTTCTTCACTCTCACGAGTACCTTCTCTATTCTTCACGTTAAATTGACCCCCAATGTTTTTGCAATGCAAATAACAATTCCACAATTGTCGAGTTTAATTCTGTCACAGAGTTGCCAATCAAATTAACTGGCATCCACAACTTCTTTCTGTTGGAAAGGTTAAGTATCAATGCTTATATGTGTCCATAATATCTATGGCAATCTTGGTCGATTCATTTATGACCACTCACATGCTCTCTCAAAACAATCAAGATATCAAAAATCCTGCGTTTCTTGTTTGGTTTCATCAAGATTAGTTGATCCAAAATGCTATCTTGGCCTCTGCTAAACCAACTCTTTTTGCCACTGTATCCGATGCTGACTCTGCCAAAGTTGCTCGGGCGCTCTATATAGTGCTTATGCAATCAAGTCTCAAATAAGAATCTTTAGTTTGTGTGACCAACTAGCCCGTGTAACCGAAGACACTCATCCTGCTTCTGATTATCTCCATCAAGTTAGATCATTGTGTGAGGAGCTTGGAATTGCCAAAGCACCTGTATCTAACCTAGAACACAACTGTTAAAATTCTTATTGAACTTGTGACAGGAGGCTCTCCTCAAGATGTTTTGATGATTTCGTACCAGTGCAATAACCTGTTCAGCTGCAGAGTATGAAACTAGTCTCAGTTGTGAAAAGAACAAGATATTTGTAAAAGATGTCTGCGTCAGAGAGGTTGGTAAGGAGCAGTGTACTTTGCCAATCAGAAGTGACTAGGTTGTTTTGTTTGATGGACAAAAAGCTTGATGATATATATCAAACAAAACACAACACACTACTTATTCATTCAAACAGAAAAAGACACGAGCAAGCATCAAAACAACAAGATATTGATTCAAGGGCTTTCAGTTTGTCTTGTTATTTATTATTTTCATATTTGCTTTTAATTGTTCTAAAATTGTAGGATTCGTTTCGAAGTTGATAGAAACGTATCAAACCTTGGTTGTTTCATTGTAAGGGCTTTAGTTAAGGATAACTAGGGTTCTTACTAAGCAGTGTTGTATCAGCTTGTGCTCAGCTAAGTAATAGGGTGTATTGCTTAGTGAAGAGGCTAGAGGGTCAGTCTTTTGTTTTGTAACCGACTTTTAATTTTGCTTATGAGAAGATTAGTGAAAGTGGTTGTTGAAAAGTCCTGTTGAGAACAGGTCGTGGTTTTACTCCCTTGAGCAAGGTTTTTTCCACGTAAAACTGATTGTCTCTTTTACTTTCTGTCTTTGTAATTTATTTACTGTTGTATAGTGTTACATGGACCAGGTCCCAGCTAATATAAGTGGACGCATACATTCCATCAAGTGGTATCAGATCTTGACTTTTCCTTTTGGCTAACACCAGAAAAGAAAGATCTTGAAGGAATGGCTGCTCCACTAAATTTGGAGGAAGGACAATCATTCACAAAACCACCTCGTTTCAATGGACAGTACTATGGGTGGTGGAAAAATTAAATGCATGAATACATTAATGTAGAGGATTCAGAATTGTGGGATGTTATATTGGATGGTCCTTATGTTCCGATGAAGGAGGTGAAGGATGGAAGTCTTACCACTTTCGTGGTTAAGACCAGAAAAAAGGAGTTTAATTAGATTGATAGAGAAAAGTATGAAAAGAACTACAAGGCGAAAAAAATCCTAGTCTGTGGTATTGGTGCTGATGAGTATAACTGAATCTCAGCTTGTGAATCAACAAAGGATATTTGGGACTGTCTTCAAATTGCTTATGAAGGAACCAAAAAGATAAAGGAATCAAAGGTGGACATGCTTACTACTCAATATGAAAACTTTGTGATGAAGGATGGTGAAACTATATTTTAAATGAACTCTCATTTCACTGCTATCACAAATGAGCTCAGGGGTCCAGGAGAACCTATACCTATGTGCAACATTTTACTGCTATCACAAATGAGCTCAGGGGTCAAGGAGAACCTATACCTATGTGCAAGCAAGTTCAAAAAATTCTCAAGATTCTTCCAAAATCTTGGGAAATCAAGGTGGATGCAATTATTGAGGAGAAAGATCTAATGATATTGCTTATGGATTAGCTTATAGGAAATTTGCAGACCTATGAGTTGAATAGGATGCAAGAAACAAGTGGGAAGGAGTCAAAGAAAGAAAAGAACATTTCTTTGAAATCTTCACAAAGCGAGATGACTGAAGAAGAATCTGAGATGGCATACATGATAAAAATGTTCCAAAATATTATCAAAAAGCATGGTGGCTTCCAAAAGAAAGGAACAACCAGCAGAGCAGCAACAACTATAGACTTATGTCACAAATGTGATAAGCCAGGTCACTTTATGAGAGACTGTCCAAGTCAAAAACAGAATCTCATGAAGTGAGATATCGTATGAAGGACCTGGTCCCAGACAACTTTTAAAGGAAAGCACATGCTGATTAGATGGTAAAAAGAGCCTTTGCTGTATGGGGTGATGAGTTAAGTGAGTCCGTGGAAAAAAATTGAGGAGCATGAAGATGTTTCCATGATGGCCATTGAAGATATGAAAGCATCATCAACTCAATCTTCTCATTAATGTCAAGATCAGATGATGAGGACGATGACCTGAGGTAACTCTCTTTGAATTAAAAGATGATCTGGAAAATCATTCTACTAAAAGTGTGAGGAAACTTGCTGCTTTACTAATTGATTCTATAGATGAGAGGTCTACTGAAAACTTAATGCTGACTGAAAAATTAATTTTATTTGAAAATGAAAATGTAGCTTTTCTAACACAAATTTTTGAAATAAGTAAAAGAAAAGGGATACTGGAGTCTAACAACAATGTTGACGAAGAAGAACCTAGTACCTCTAAACATGATAAAAGAAAACTTAGCATTTATGAGGAAGAATTGGAGGATAAGCTTAAAATCTATGAATCTAAGTTAGCTGCTTCTCTTGAAACAAATTTTCAGCTAAGGAAAGATCTTAAGAAAATCAAAAAAGAGTTAAGTCACTCCCTAAAATGGACTGACTCTTCCAAGATTCTCTCTAATCTCTCTCAGCAAAGTTTCAAAAGGAAAAGAGGTCTAGGAAGCAAAAGAATAGAACCACCATATAATCCTCATAGCAAATATGTGTCTGTGACTGATAATTTCTTATATACTCATTGTGGAAGAAATGGAGATGTAAAAGAAAAGTGTGATAAATTAAAGGATGCTAAGGAGAGGCATGTGAAGTTTGTGAAATTAGGAAGTCGTCAGACTAACAGGGAGCAAGTACCTGGTTCATGTGATGAATTTGTCAGAAATGACAGACTGGTGAAAAAATTGAAAAAGGGATCTGGTTCTTGTTTTCATTTTAGCAAAAACTTCTCACCTCCTTGGACTATAAGATTTCTTATTAAGCCTTTTGATAAAGTGGGTTCCTAAAACTAACAATTAATTATTGTGCAGAAGAGAGGAAGGAGACAGTGTGGTACATGGATATGGATGCTCCAGGCACATGAGAGGGGATACCTCAAACTTCCTCTCTTTACAGGTACACGAGTGTGGTGGTGTGTCTTTTGGTGTTGGAAAGAAAGATTCTATTCTTGGAATGCGAAAAATAGGAAAGTCTGAAAGTAACTCAATCAACAATGTTCATTATGTGGAAGGGATCAAGTACAATCTTCTGAGTATATCTTAAATGCGTGATATAGGAAATAAAGTCAAGTTTATTGGCTAATAATTGTTTGGTTACAAACTGCAAAACAGGGAAGGTGGTAATTTCTTCTACAAGAGTCAAAAATATGTACGTAGTAGACTTAGAGTCCATTAAAGGAGATGATCTGTCGTGTCTAAGTGCTCAAATTGATGAATCTGATATATGGCACGTCTTGGTCATATAAGTTCTACTCTACTTAACAAACTTGTTTCAGCAAACCTGGTGCGCGGACTTCCCAAGGTGAAGTTTACAAATGATAAAGTTTGTGATGCTTGTGCGAAGGGAAAACAAACAAAGTCCTCATTCAAGGCCAAGAAAGGAGTCAGTACATCAAGACTCCTTGAACTACTTCACATGGACTTGTGTGGACCAATAAGAGTGCTGAGTAGAGGAGGTAAGAAATTTATTCTTGTTATTGTTGATGATTTTTCCAAGTATACATGGGTGATGTTTTTGAGAATAAAGAATGAGAGAGCTGGACAATGGATTGTGTTCTTCAAGGCCTTTCAATCAAAGTCAAATTGCATGATTGGAAGGATCAGATCTGATCATGGCACAGAATTTGAAAACATTCAAATTGAAAGCTACTGCAGTGAACTTGGAATAAATCACAACTTCTCAGCACCTAGAAATCCTTAGCAAAATGGAGTGGGATAAAGGAAGAACCGAACGTTAGTAGAAATTGCAAGAACTATGCTGACTCTCAACTTGCCATGAATTTCTGGGTTGAGGCAGTTAACACTGCTTATTATGTGACAAACATATGTCTCATTAGGTCTCTAATCAAGAAAACTCCTTATGAATTGTTAAATGATAAGAAACCTTCGATAGCTTATCTCAAGCCATTTGGTTGCAAATGTTTTGTTCTGAACAATGGAAAGAATGATCTTGGAAAGTTTGATGCCAGAAGTGATGAAGGTGCTTTTGTGTGATATTCCTCTACGAGCAAGTCATATCGAGTGTTTAATAAAAGAATAAATTGTGTGGAGGAAAGCATGCATGTAAAATTTGATGAGGTTAGAACAAAGGATGACAATAAGGATGATCATGAAATGGAAGAGCTGACTGAAGATAGAGAAATCACACAAGAAGTGGAAGAAACTCATGCTGAATCGACTGAGGACCTGGTCCGCTGGACATTCCTCCAAATACTGAGTCTCATGATTCAAGTAAAGACGAAGGTAATTTTGATGATGATAGAGAAGAAGAAATTACTAGAAAGTCTGGGTGGAAACATCAATCTTCTCATCCACTAGAGAATCTAATCTCTCCCCTAGAGTCAGGAATTCAAACCAGGTCAATGGCATGCAACATGGTGGCATTTTAAGTATTCTTATCCCTAAATGAACCAAAGAGTATCAAAGAAGCATTAAAAGATCCTGACTGCGTAGTCTCTATCCAAGAGGAGCTTCATCAATTTGAATAGAGTAAAGTTTGGCACCTGGTACCCCATCAATTGACAGAACTATTATAGGGACTTATTGGGTGTTTAGAAACAAACTGGATGACAATCGAATGATTGTTATAAATAAATCAAGATTGGTGGTGCAAGGTTACAATCAAGAGGAAGGAATTGATTAAGAAGAAACTTTGCACCTGTTGCACGAATGGAGGCCATAAGAATTCTAATTGTTTTTGCTGTACAAAAAGAGTTCAATTTATTCCAGATGGATGTGAAGAGTGCCTTTCTAAATGGAAACCCAAAGGAGGAGGTGTATGTTAAGCAACCTCCAGGTTTTTAAGACTCTGAGTTGCATGATTATGTACTGAAATTGGATAAAGCTCTGTATGGGTTAAAGCAAGCGCCTCGAGCCTGGTATGAGATACTATCAAAGTTCTTGTTAACAAATGAGTTCAAAAGAGGCAAGGTAGATAATACTTATTTTTTGAAGACTAGAGGAAAATAATTTTTCATTGTGCAGGTCTATTTTAATGATATAATCTTTGGAGCAACATCATATGATTTATGTAAGGAGTTTGCTGAGTTGATGAGTAGCGAGTTTGAGATGAGCATGATGGGTGAACTCACATTCTTTTTAGGATTGCAGATTAAACAATCCTCTCAAGTCACTTCAATGTGCCAAGAGAAATACATAAAAGAGTTGCTCACAAGTTTAAGATGGTGGATACCAAAGTTCTAGATACGCCCATGAGCACAAGTGCAAGAATTGATAAAGATGAAGCAAACAAAGAGGTAATCAAACCATATATAGAGGGATCGTTGGATCACTTTTATATTTGACAGCCAACAGACCAGATATAGTATTCAGTGTGGGAATGTGCACTATTTTCAAGTTGCACCAAAAAATTCACACCTGAAAGCTTCCAAAAGGATTCCACGATATTTGAAGGGAACGCAGAACCTGGTCCTCTTCTAATTAACAAGTGACTCTTTTGAACTTATAAGTTATGCTGACGCAGACTATGCAGGCTTCTTAGAGGACAGTAAAAAGTACCTTAGGAATGAAATATTTCTTGGAATCAACTTTAGTTTCATGGGGAACGAAGAAACAAAACTCGATGGCCTTGTCTACTGCTGAAGCGGAGTATGTTGCTACTGCTGCTTGTTGTGCTAAACTCTTATGGATCAAGAAATAATTGAAGAATTTTGGAGTGTTTACGGAAATAATTACTATCATGTGCGACAATACGAGTTCTATGAATATGGCCAAAAATCCAGTGCAACACAAAAGAACAAAGCACATTGACGTGAGGCATCACTTCTTGCGAGACAATGTAGAAAAGATGAATGTGTTGATGAGATTTGGCAGTACTGAAGATCAATTGGCTGACATCTTCACAAAGTCATTGGGAAAGGAAAGCTTCCTTAAAAATAGACTGAGACTTGGAATGGTTAAGCTCACATAACTCTCGAACAAAGCTACTCAAGGAACTCACATCATTGACTATGCTTAGGGGGACATGTATCTATGTCTAATTAACATTGAGTCTTGAGAATTCACAATTTGTACCTTACTGTAGGTTTACACTTATGGTATGAACAACTGAGGAGATGATTTAATTACACAAAAATTGGGTAGTCAAAACATAAGGGGGACTTGGTTCCTCACAAGGTTAGTATTATTTAATACTACACTGACATATGTCTGTATCATCGCCACGTTTCCTTATCTTGTTCATCACGTCAGTTTCAAAAGTCCTTTTATTTCAAATGAAGAGTCGGCACTGTTGAGGACCGAATACCATTTTCTTTGAAATATTTCTTTCTTTCCTCAACAAATTCACATAATCATTCTATAATCTTGCTTTTTTTTTTTTTTTTTTTCTTTCTGATTCTCGTCGATTCTTTCTCTCCATATATCCCCATAAATTGAAAAACCTAGTTCATTCAATTTCTCAACTCCAGTTCTAAAAGAGTCTTCGTTAACCCCCGTTTGTGGAGATAGAACACATGTTGGAACTGTCTCTCTTGTATATCTAGTCGAAGGAAGATCTTCTCCACCTAGAATGGACAGAGTACTGTGTTCTCCCACATTGGTATTATCTGAGGGAAATTCTCATTCATCTTAAGCGCAATCAGTGGCTAAGCCGAATCTAAACTATGTTTTGATGAAATCAATGGTGCTTCTATGGAATTATCATCCTCAATGTCAGAAAGATTTTTTGAAGGTGATTTACATGAGGGAAAGGGGCAAGAATCCTGCATTCTCACAGCAGGAGCGGAATTGGTGGCGATACAAAGTCTGGCCTCACTTAGGGATGAGTTTCATCCTTTATTGCCGTATGAGGAGTTCAGATCCCGAGACTAGGTACCTTCTAAAGGTCAACCTATTTTTGATCATACTTCCAAATCATTTGATGTGGAATCTGAAGGGGAGGAAGAGGAGGAAGAAGTGCCATTACGATGGAAGAGGCAAGGAGCGAGAGGAAGTAATTTGTCTTTTGCTGATGGTTTAGAACAAGAGATTGGGGTGGGAAACACTGATGTTGTGGTTTATACATGTGTTGATAGTGATGATAAAAAAAAGGGTAAGAGAAGTTGATTAAGTCTGATGTGAAGGAAGAAAAATAAAAATATAGTACTAAAAGTGCCACACAAAATGTGCTGGGTAGTGCGATGATGGCGAATGCTGTACAGACACTAAGAAGAAGACAACAAAGAAGTCAAGGGTTAACTCAAGAAGACCCAGTTGTTGACCCAGTCCTGATTGAGGATAGTGACTCAAAATCAAAGGAAAGTGCAAAATTTGTGGCAAAACGAAGAAGAGGGTTAGGAGATAAAAAAGAGAAACCGAATGAGGGTCAAAAGAGTTCAAAGAAACCTCCAGTGATGAAGGTTGCATTTGACTTTCAAACCGGTCTAATTATCAACTTCAACTTTCCACTTCTTGAAAGTTGCAAACACATCTGACTTATGCTTCAAGAAGTAAACCCTTACCTTCCTGCTGAAATCATCAATGAAGGTAACATAGAAGCTGGATCCTCCAAGTGATGATACTGGAGATGGTCCCCAAACATCTGTATGGACCATTTCCAACTGCACTTTCTTTGGCTCTCTAGGAGTCTTTGTGAAGCTTATTCTTTTCTGTTTGCCCATAACACAACTCTCACAAAGACTCATATCAACATACTTCAGACCCTCTAATGCTCCTTTTGCAACCAGCATCTTTATTCCTTTAGCACTCATGTGTCCAAGTCTGTTGTGCCACAGATATGAACCAGAAGCACCTTCAGCAACAGCGGCCATGTTTATAAACCCTGCAGTGGTGTACAAGGTTCCAGATTTGGTGCCATGAGCTACTACCATAGCACCTTTCACGATCTTCTACGAACCTTTCCCAAACTTTGCTGCATATCCCGTGCTATCCAACTGACCAACAGAAATCATATTTTTTTTCTTAATCCCAGGAATATATCTGACATCCTCCAATGTCCACTGGTTTCCCGAGGTGGTATTTATGAAACATCCCCCTTTCCTTCAATCTCTAAGGCTTTATTGTCAACAAGATATACTTTTCAAAAATTTCTAGATTGAAATTTTGAAACAAACCTCCTTGCTTGGAGACGAATGGAAAGATGCACAGAATCCAAAATCCATGATTCAACCGGGCTATTCACACTAAGGATTAGAGCATCCCCAATGTCCTTTGCTGAATTTACAGAATCATTCTCATCTCCAAATTTCTGGTTTTGTTTCTTCTTTGGCTTTATACAGTTCGTTCGAAAGTGCCCTTTTTCTCTACAGTTCCAACAAGTCACGTTTGATCTGTTCAGGGATTTTCCTCGATTCTTTGATTTTGATCGACCATGTTGATTTTGGATTTTCTTCTTACTTCTCCCCATTCGATCAACGCTGAGAGCACTGCCCGATGAATCTCCCACTTCTCTTTTGCGAATACTTTCGGTAAGAACAATATCACGAATTTCATCAAACTTCAGTTTCTCTGATCCACGGGAACTGCTAATCGCAGCAACAACATTATCCCAAGACTCGGGCAGAGATGACATCAAAATCAATGCCTTAATTTCATCTTCGAAATTAATATCCACAGAATTGAGTTGACTCACAATCATATTGAACTTGTTTATATGATCAGAAATGGATCCATTCTCAGACATCTGTAAATTGAACAATCTACGCATTCTCCTTCACGATGTTGAACGCCACTTTTATTGACAAAGTCAATCGGATCAAACCTAGAGCCTGGCGATCCTTAAGGTTCCACTTCCCCTCCGTCATGGATTCCGGCTTCACCCCAGTCAACGGTTCGTGAAGATCTTTCTGGTACAGATAATCTTCGATCTGCATCTTCCAGAAACTGAAATCGGATCCATCAAACTTCTCGATTCCAAGCTTTGAACTATCCATCTTGAGTGATCGTGTTGAATCTCCTTAGCTCTGATACCAGTTGTTAGGATCGAATTCACGCACACACACTAGATGAATGAAGAACACAAGAACTTTCTAGAGAAAGAGATGAGAGATCTAGAGAGAGAAAGAAAAAACCAATATTTCATGGTGACACCCCGTGAGTAAACTTCCACGGCGGTGAGGTATATTTATATTAATAAATCAGAGTATTTTTGGTTACAGAGAATAAATAGGAAAGGCTAAACCCGTAAACTATTATATATATTAATCAGAGATAACATTTACTATCCCTCATTCTCGATGATATCAAAAGGGGGAAAATTGTAGTAGTCGTTCAGTTATGCAGGGGAATTATGACATGGTTTAAGGGGGAACAATGTCTGATTCGAGATGCATGGGAAGCATGGTCTTATTGGAGATGCATGGGAAAGTATGCTTAAGGGAGAATGATGTCTGATATAATGCTCTATCTATTTTTGAATTAATGTGTGTGAGGAACAAATGCAAATTGGTTTGTCATCATCAAAAAGGGGGAAATTGACAGGAGGGTCTCCTCAAGATGTTTTGATGATTCCGCACCAATTCAAGGACCTGGTCTTCTACAGAGTAAAAAACTAGTCTCAAGTGTGAAAAGTACGAGACAACTGTAACAATTGTCTGCGTCAGAGAGGTTGGTAAGGAGAAGTGTACTTCACCAATTATAAGTGACTAGGTCATTTTGTTTGATGTACAACAAATGTTGATGATATATATCAAACAAAACACAACACATTACTTATTCATTCAAAAAGAAAAAGACACGAGCAAGCATCAAAACAGCAAGATATTGATTCAAGGGCTTTCAGTTCGTCTTGTTATTTGCTATTTTCATATTTTCTTGTAATTTTTTTAAAATTGTAGGATTCGTTTCGAAGTTGATAGAAATGTATCAAACCTTGGGTGTTTCATTGTAAGGGTTTTAATTAAGGATAACTAGGGTTCTTACTGAGCATTGTTGTATCTGCTTGTGTTCAACTAAGTAATAGGGTGTATTTCTTAGTGAAGAGGCTAGATGGTTAGTCTTTTATTTTGTAACTGAATTTTACATTTTCTTGTGAGAAGATTAGTGAAAGTGGTTGTTGAAAATTCTTGTTGAGAACAGGTCATGGTTTTACTCCCTTGAGCAAGGAGGTTTCCACGTAAAAGTGATTGTTTCTTTTACTTTCTGTCTTTGTAATTTATTTACTGCTGTATAGTGTTATGGGGACTAGGTTCCAGCTAATATAAGTGGATGCGTACATTCCAATAACTTGGATTTGAATTTTGTCAACTTTCTACCACTATTGGTGGAAGCTAGAGATTCCATAATCTCATATGAAGAATTGTATGAAAATTTGCTTGACCATGACCTTTTTCTCAAGCATGAAGAGGCTAGGAAACCACAACCGCCTACAATCCCCGCTGCCATAGCACAACAAACATCTACAACTCCTCCTCAGAACAATGCCAATTATAACAATAGGCATCAAGGTAAAAATGCTGCTAGTAATCAACCATGGCGTTCACAACCATTTTTTCCACACAAAAATCAATGATAACCAGATAGCAACCTTTGTTTCCAACTTTGTGATCATCCAGGACACTCTGCCAAAGTCCGTAACTCTGTCTTGAGTTTGATGGTAGCTCTAGTCTTAATAAGATAGACTATTTTGCTTATGATTCTCATGCTTCAATATAATCAATTGGTTAAAAGTTACTATGCAATTATTAATAATTTTTTAGATTTTGCTTGGCTGTAATGTTACTGAGCCTCAGTGTTTGAGTTTGTGTGTAGTAACACACTATTTTAGACTTGTCAGGACGTCATATATATGAAATGCATGGTGGATCTTAAAAGGCATTAATTTAGTTTATTCCTCTTGCTAACGAGATAGTTGCTTGTCAATTAATTCCTTAGTTGTGATATGAAATATTATATCTTAACTAGGTACCATGGGTGGTGCTTTTCTATTGTATCACTTTTTAGAATTTTAGTCACCTAGATCTTAGTGAGTAAGATATGTAATTGACATGTCAATATTTTGTCGTCTAACCATCTACTGCTATATGTGTACAATGACATACTCATTCAAATGGTGATCTTGTTCAAGGAATGAGACACTAATCCAAAAAGCTGTCATATTTTGCTTTAGGGAACAAATACTGACTTTAATTGCCTTATTTTTTCCATTGTTGAACACATTTTTTCTATTTTGATAATTCATAGTTTCTTTTACCTCTACAAGATAAGAAATTGAATACATTAAGATTGTTTGTTCTTATTTTAAGTGAATGGCATTGTTTGAGTTTGGTAATTCTTTTTTACTACCTATGAACATATTTCTCTTGTGAATTTTATTTTTGATGTTATGAAAGAGGGTTAAATATGTGAATTAATGTGAATTTGTGATCAACTTTAAGTCATTACAGTAATTGCTTGAGTAGAAATTATTATCTTCACCGGCAATGCCACAATTGTGCTTGTTTCTAAAGAAGCTTTACTGACAATAGTAAATGTCGTTAAATAAAAGACACTAAAAGTAATTACTTTTACAGGCAATAGTAAGAGTCTTTACCAAAAACCGACATAAATGCAACTAAAGTCTTTAGAAACATTAGATCGAATGACATTTAATCAAATGCCAGTAAATGTGATAGTGGAAATAACTATTGCCGGCAAATATGCTTGTTGCAATAACTATTGCCGCTAAAAGAAAAATCAATTGCTACTAAAGGTCTCTTTTGGTGTATTGTTGGGCTAAAGACTTGAGAATTAGATTAGGTAAAAGTTGGTAACCTGTTATATTCTGAAAATGAAAACTCGCAGGAATTAACATGGACAAATTTGAGCATCTTAGAAGTCATGACAACGTTATGGAAAATAATACAAAGATGAAGTTCAACCAGAATCCTAGTATGGATCTGCAAAGCAATACAAGAAAGGGAAAGGATTTGCGAAGCAAAGAATGAAAGGCAACAACTAACTAAAGAAGGAAAAAAGATATTTGTAGATCATCTAGCCAAGATTCAGGGATTAAAGATCATCCAAGATTCAAGGATATAATTACAGAAATCCCATAAACTAATACAATAATATAAGCGCTGATACATTAATATGATACGCGAGATACATTAATCGTTAAGTAAGATACATTACATTTTATACATGATACACTAATATGATGGAAAAAATACATTAATATAATGTGCTGATACATTAGTCTGAGGCACGAGATACATTAATCTGGTGCACAAAAATGAGGGATTTTGGGAATTTGTAAAACTAGAAGAGGATAATGGTAATAAGAGAACTTAAAGGTGGGATTTTGTCATTTTCCTTGATTTAATCATGCACATATCTAATATGGAAAAAACTTGTTTAGGTTTCCGAAAAAGATCATCACCTTTCATATATATTTAAACCCTTCTTAGACTTAGGAGTGAAGTACGCCCACTTCACTTGAACTTATTTGTAATTTTTTTCATCTTTGGTAAAGCTTTGCACATTGAGAGTGAATAATTGTAAAGAAAAAGAGAAGGAAAGATTCTAATGGTAGGTTATACAAGTAGATGCAGTGTCCACATAGAAGATCTGATTTGGATATCAGACTGGATTCGAAGGCTATACATTTTGTACAACCAAGTTTGCTCAAACTCTTAAGGAAACCCTAGAAACCCAGGGGTTCAGAGATGTCAAATACTCTTCACAAGAAGTCGATCAGACAAATTTTTAATTCACCCTCTCGTGAATTTCTATTGGTATCAGAGCATGTCTCACAATTTGAGTGTTTAATTACACGTGAGAAAAGATCCAAAATGGCACACTATCAAATCCTCTGCACCCTTACTTCAAGATGAACACTCTTCACACCGACCACCATACTTCAACGAACAACATTACTCTCACAATAAAAATAGATTCAAAATCTTTGTCTCCTCAACTAATCATCAAGCATGCATCAAAATCGTGAAGTTACTCCTAGGGATGGTGGAGGTAGTATGGCGCGAGTTGAGGATATGTTGCATAAAATGATGAGGAGGTTTGCTGCTAGTGATGAGCACAATAAAGAGTTGAGGAATGATTTAGCAGGTATTAAGCAAAAAGTTGATACACAAGCAATATCGATTAACCAACTTGAGTTACAATTGGCCAAATTATCTGTGACTGTGAAAGACGGCAACCGGGGCACTCTTCCTAGCAACACTGTCCAAAATTCGAAAAATGATGGACATTGTATGGTAATCACTACTCGCGGTGGTAAGCAAACCATTGACCCACCTATGCCGTCTAATGAGAAAAAGGTGACAAAATATACTGATAAAGTGGTAGAAGTTAATGGTGAAGTAGAAGATAACACTGGAAAAAGATGCTGAAGTGCCTAAAAAGGTAACTCCCATGCCTAGGCCACCACCCCCATTCCTCAAAGATTAGTGAAAAAGAATGAGGATGGTAAATATAGGCTCTTTATAACAATGTTGAAGCAACTTTCTATCAATGTCCCTTTGGTAGAAGCTTTAAAAAAATGCCCGATTACGCCAAGTTTATGAAAGATTTGGTTACAAAGAAAAGATCAGTCACTTGAGGATGATGATAGAATGCAACATTGTAGTGCTATTGCTACAAGATCTCTGGTACAAAACAAAGAAGATCCGGGTGCGTTCACTATTCCTTGTACAATCAGGCTATTATATTTTGCGAAAGCATAGCACAAATCTCATGCCCCTATCGATTTATAAGAAGTTGGGTTTGGGTGATCCAAAGCCCACTGCGATGCGGCTACTGATGGCTGATCAAACAGTAAAAAGGCCTATAGGGATACTCCACGATGTGCTAGTAAAAGTGGAGTCGTTCATATTTCTGGCAGATTTTGTTATTTTTGATTGTGAAGTCGATTTTGAAGTGCCCATTATTCTTAGGAGGCCATTCCTTGCTACGTGAAGAGCCTTAGTATATATGGAAAAGGGCAGATGAAATTTTTGTTGAACAATGAGGAAGTGACCTTTAACATTTGTAGGTCCATGAGGCAGAGTGGTGAGCTCCAATCGGTATCTTCTATATCCTACAACATTGGTGAGACATTTGAGACATAAATAGAAGAACGTCTAGGTGTATAAGCATTAGCGACAGTGATAATGAATTTTGATAGCGATTGCATTGAAGAGTATGAGTCATTAGTCGCGGCTTTTGACGAGGTGATGTTTGGTTTAAACCGAAGAAATATGAGTTACATATGAAGAATAGCGAGTCCCCACCTGCAAAACCATCTATAGAGGAGGCTCCAAAGTTAGAACTAAAAGCTCTCCCACCTCATCTCAGGTGTGAATTCTTAGGAAATGGTGACACTTTGCCGGTAATCATTGCATCTGACCTGAATGAACAACAAGCTGACAGTTTGGTGAAAGTGGTAAAAAGGTTCAAAAGAGCTACTGGGTGGACTATTGCGGACATTATTGGGATCCCTCCTGGTATTTGATCTCATAAAATCCAATTCATGCCTGATCATAAGCCAAGTATTGAGCACCAGAGACGCTTTAATCAACCTATGCAAGAGGTCGTGAAGAAGGAAAACATTAAGTGGTTGGATGCCGGAGTAATCTATTCGATCGCCGATAGTAGTTTAGTATGCCCTGTGCAGTGTGCACCTAAGAAAGGGGGAATGACTGTGGTCCCCAATGAGAAAATTTAACTTGTTCCAATGAGACCGCTTAGTGGATGGAGGGTGTCTATGGATTACCGCAAATTAAATGCATGGACTGAAAAAGACCACTTTCCGATGCCCTTCATGGATCAGATGTTGGATAGACTTGCCGAAAAGGGGTGGTACTGTTTTCTTGATGGATATTCGGGGTATAATCAGATTTCTATTGCACCAGAAGATCAAGAGAAAACCACTTTTACTTGTCTATATGGGACCTTTGCGTTAAAAAGAATGTCGTTTGGGTTGTGCAATGCACCCGCCACATTTCAGAGATGTATGATGTCGATATTTTCCGACATGGTGGAAGATACCATAGATGTTTTTATGGATGATTTTTTGTGGTTGGTGATTTATTCGAGCGGTGTTTGAACAATTTATCTGAGGTCCTTAAGAGAAGTGAAGACTGCAATTAGTACTAAATTGGGAAAAATTCCATTTCATGGTGAAAGAAGGTATTGTTTTGGGTCATCACATTTCAGACTAGGGCAAAGAGGTTGATCGAGCTAAAGTCGAGGTAATAGAGAGACTTCCTCCACCTATCTTTGTGAAATGTGTGAGAAGCATTCTTGGGCATGAAGGTTTTTAACCGATGATTCATCAAAGACTTTTCAAAGATTGCACATCCATTGTGTAAACTGCGAGAGAAAGATAGAAAATTTTGTTTTAATGAATCCTGTCTTAAAGCATTCGGCGAGCTAAAAGAAAAATTAGTGTATGCACCTTTCATTATTTCTCCAGATTGGACAGTCCATTTGAGGTGATGTGGGATGCTAGTGGGGTTTCTCTTGGTGTAGTATTGGGACAAAGAAAGAACAAAATCCTTAACCCCCTTTACTATGCTAGTAAAGCCCTAAATGAAGCTCAGAAGAACTACACAGTGACTGAGCAAGAACTCTTTGCAGTAGTCTTTGCTTTTGAAAATTTTTGCTCCTATTTGCTAGGTACTAGAGTTATAGTACATACTGACCATTCAGCATTGAGATATTTGATGGCAAAGAACGATGTGAAACCTACGTTGATTCGTTGGGTATTACTGCTTTAAGAATTTGACTTTGAAGTGATGGATAAAAAAGGAGCTGAAAATCAATTTGCTGATCACTTGTCCCGTCTAGAGGATGAAGCTATGAGAGAGTTAGGGGAGAAGACTGATATTGATGATACTTTCCCTGATGAGAATGTAATGTCTGCTTCACAAGACTTGATTCCATGGTTCGCAGATTTTGCGAACGATCTGGCTAGTGATATTGTTCCATCAGACTTGTCCTTTCATCAAAGAAAAAAGTTCATGTACGATGTGAAGAAGTTCTTTGGGGATGAACCATACTTATATAGGAGTTGTGCCGACGGTCTTATTCGGCATTGTGTTCCAGAATGTGAGATGTTGAGTGTGTTAGAAGCATGCCATTCCTCACCCGTTGGTGGACATCACAGCGGTATCCGAACAGATCATAAGATATTAAAATGTGGTTATTATTGGCCAACTCTTCATCAAGATGCTCATGAGTTTGCTAAAGCATGTGATCGATGCCAACGAGGTGGCATTATTTCAGGAAAACAAGATCTCCATCTAAACCCCATTCTAGTGATTGAGTTATGTGATGTTTGGGGTATTGCCTTTATGGTCCCTTTTGTGAGTTCTCATGGAATGAATTACATTCTAGTAGTGGTTGATTATGTATCTAAATGGGTGGAAGCTATCGCCCTCACAAACAATGAAGGGAAGAGTGTCACTGCGTTCTTAAAAAAGAATATATTCTCTTGTTTTGGCACCCCAAAAGCAATTATTAGTGATGGGGGCTCCCACTTCTGCAACAGATTGTTCAAAGGTTATTGGAGAAATATGGGGTTCACTATAATGTGTCAAATCGGGAGATCAAACAGATATTGTCAAAAACAGTGAACGCTAGTAGAACGGATTGGTCAAGGAGGCTCGATAATGCTCTTTGGGCCTAACGGACAGCGTATAAGACTCCCATAGGTATGTCCCTATACCAACTTGTATATGGGAAAGCTTGTCATCTTCCGGTTGAGTTAGAGAATAAAGCCATGTGGGCTATGAAGAAGTTGAAAATGGATTGGAATGAAGCTGCAGAACAACGGTTAATTGGGTTGAATGAACTCGATGAATTTTGCCTGAAATCTTATGAAAGCTCAGCCCTCTACAAAGAAAAGATGAAGAAGTACCACGACCAAAAAATTGAAAAACGAGAGTTTATGTTTGGGGATTTGGTGCTTTTATTCTATTCTAGGTTGCACTTGTTTCCGAGCAAGTTCAAGTTAAATGGACTGGTCCTTACTTGGTTACCCAACTATTCCCTCATGGAGTAGTTGAGTTGTAAACTAAGGAGTTTGTGTGGTTCAAGGTGAATGGACAATGTATAGAAATCTATTTCGGACATGTGGAATCAGCGAATGAAGTGATCGAGGCATACCATCATGATGAAGTCTGAGTAATCAAGTGTCCTCAGTCGTGCCGCGACGTTAAATCAGGCGCTTGTTGGGAGGCAACCCAATACTTATAGTTTTTCTTCCTAGTAATTGTAGAATTTTCTACTAATGGGTTTCAAATTTTCAGGCACATCACCATCGTGCCAGGTACGTCTTTCTGTTATCTTCAAAACTAGGGAACATGCGACAGAACAAATGACGGACCATCTCAGCTACGACGGACTGTCTTCGGGGACTTGTCGCGTCATTAATGAAGCATACCCGACCTGACCCAGCTGTTTTTTAAATTCTTGACATTTAAAACTCCCACCCCCCCTTCATTTCAGCCCATTCCTTCCCTCTTCCTCCCATTTCCCTCCCTTTTCAACTTCCAAGTTCATAACCCCCATCTCTTACAACCGATCACTTTCCCAAATTCCCCAATTCCTAAAATTCACTATCTACTAGTAGGAGTCCACCACTGTGGTTCTTTACTTGATCACCAAGTACCTTCCTTGCTTGTTTTTCTCAAATTCTGAGGTATGTGTCTGATTTCTACCAATTTACATTGCATTTTTGTTTATCAATTAGTATTAGTCTACTTCTTATTGATGGGTTCATTCTTTAATACATATTCTGTCTAACCTAGGTTGAAAATCTTCAAAAAATTCCTTGTTAAAACTCTAGAAATAGGTGCTTTAGCATTGCTAGTTTACTAGGTATTTTGGTTAGACAAATATAGGTTAAAACACTAACAATTCCATTTGGGTCATAGGGGATGAATAGGGAATCCCCAGTTTTGTCACTCAATGACAGAATGAGACCTCGATGACGAACCTTTTTACCCACGACGGACCGTCATTGGGTCCTTTCCAACATCCCTAACACCCCAATGTCCAATTTTCTCCAAGTGTCCACCAACGTACACACGCGAAGGACCATCGTTCCCACGAAGGTCCGTCCTGCACAACCGTTCTAGTTGTCAGAGACCCTGTTCCTAAGGGTCTCTCACTTTTTCTAAGTGTCCTCAAAAGGACATATGCGACGGACCGTCATTCCCACGACGGTCCGTTCTGCTCATACCGTCATGACGGTCAGAGACCCTATTCCTAAGGGTCTCTCACTTATTCTAAGTGTCCTCCAATGGACATCAACGACGGGCCGTCATACCCTCGACGGTCCGTCCTGCATAATCGTCATGACGGTTAGAGACCCCTCTCCTAAGGGTCCCCATTTTTTTTCTTAGTGTCCCATGACGGACATCGACGACGGACCGTCATTATCACAATGGTCCGTCCTTCGTATACCGTCATACTTGTTAGAGACTTTCCTTCAGGGTTCTCCACATAGAGTAAGACATGACAGACCCCATGACGGTCCGTCGTATTCACGATGAGCCACCAACTGGTCCATCGTGTTTCACTATTACTATAGAAATGTCATTACATCTTAACTCTTTTATTTATTTTGTGTCGTTTTGATTGTCTTGTTTGCTCCTTCTAGTACTAATAATGATTTTTTACAGGTACTATCTATTATGGCACCAAAACAAGATGGAGTCTATGCATGCGGGCGATCGAAGTTTGTCACCCCGTCTGCCCGCCTTGCATTGGCTCTGATGATGAGTGTGACCCCGAATATGTGCCTCGAGGCACTTTCACCCCCATCTCGAGCTACATGTGCTACCAGAGCCACACCAAAAAGATGGCCTCCGGCGTAGTCACTGCCTCCCAATCTGATGAGGAGCGCACACTGACCGGAACACCTTCTAGGTCAGCTACTAATGAAGTAGGAGCGTCTGTATCCTTAGGAGTTTCGTGGTCGGAGGAAGTCTTTGGATCTGCTGAGGTCCCTGCACCTACCACCGCTACATAGTCTGCCTTGTCTGATGAGGATAATAGTTCGAAATCCACACCTAGTTCACCGACTCGTGCTCTCACCCCGGTTGCCGAGCATCCCAACCGGTGGTGTGTCGACGGGCAGTATCAAGTCTATTCCGATGGAAAGTTCCAGAATGACAAAGAAGTCATGACACGGACACTTACATTAGAGCGGTGGGTCCTTACGATAAATCTCCCGACTATGCTAGAGATCCGAAAAAATTTCACCAGACATCGACTGGAGTGGACAGCGCGTTCGTTGGGACGTTATAGTGAAGAGTTGTTCAGAGAGTTCTGCGCCTCTTACGTGGCTATTCTTAGATCACAGATTGATAGGCGGGCTGACCCCGCCAAATAGGACCCCCTGGAGCATGTCTGAGTACGTGGCATTCAGGTTGATATCTCCCTGCCTGTCATCCGCTGGTATCTATAAGACTAGGATGTTGATGACAACCAGACCCCTCTCACCGCTGAGTTTGATTACCGGTGGCAAATTGTCAAAGATGGCCAATTCCTGCGTGAGCCATCGCTGAGAGAGACCACCAAGAGGTGGATGGCCCTGCACTTGTCTGTTGATTGAGAGGGTGCTGACTGGGTGACCGAGCCTATGGGAGACATCAAGAAGGCTAACCTGACCTTCACGACGAAGTTTTTATGGTTGATTGTCCGCCACTTCCTTTCCCCCACAACCGCTGATAATATAGTCACATGAGATCGTGCAAGACTGATGGCGGCAATGATAGCTGGGTTTGAGGTGGACTTTGCTTGGCTTCTACAGGCGGTCATGCACGAGAGGGCTATTAAGGTCACAACTAGTTACCCTTTCCCGTGCATGATAGTTTGTCTATGCAGGTCCGCAGGTGTGCCTATTTAGCACGTTTATCAACTCAAGACACCGCTGGGCACTGTTGATATCAACCTCATCAGGGATGAGGCCAATGAGTTGGCTTCGCGCAGAGGGCCCCTTCCAGAGTTGCCTCCAGTTGGTGACAATCTGGATGATACGGTAGCACAGGCCCGCACGGCTATGCAGGCTGCTTCCACTGACACTACCCCGGTCGAGTCTATCCCAGGTAGTAGCACTGCCCTGAGCTCCTCTCGCTCTGGTCCCGCTTGCTAGGGTCCACAAATTAGAGGCATAGATGGCTACACTTCTGCATCACATCTAGCCTTGGATGCAGAGGTCTATTGCTGAGGCAGAAGAGTGCTTGGAGCGGAGAATGGTCCAGCACACAGAGCGGAAGATCGCTGAGGTTCGGGTGCTAGCCCAGCCAGCCCCTCTGGTGGATGTGTCGACCCTTCAGGCTGCGATCGACAGTTTTCGCGCAGACATCGATATGATCTTAAAGGCTAGGGTGCTTGGGTTTGAGGCCCCTTCTACAGAGCCTGCTGAAGACAAAGTGATGGCGGCCTTATTCGCCACTTCTGAGATTCTACCACCCCCCCGAGAGCATGACAAGAGGCATAGGGGTCGAAAAGAGAATGAGGCTCGAGCACGGAAGAAGGAGCGCCATGAGATGGAGGCGCTTGCTGATGAGGAGGCGCGTCAGATGAGGGAAGTAGAGTTAGCTGCTGGGGCATCTAGCTCCAGAAATTTGGAGATAGCGGGAGGCACTGCTGATAGTGTTGTTGATGCTGTGGAAACAACTGAGGGTGTCCAGATCACAGAGGTAGTGGGTTTTGGGGAACCGTACCCACCAGCTTGCTGATCATCGGCGCTTTGCGCCCCAGGTTTGCTTCACCTACCACTCTTGTATTTCAAATTTTTTTATGCATTGGGGACAATTGCATGTCTTTTTGTTCGGGATGGGTTAAATGGAAAGTGAGTGCTAGGGTGAAGTCTGAGTAGCCTAATTCACTATCCTTTTTTGGGGTTTTCTTGCCTGTGTTCTTTTTCCCCAAGAGACTGATTATTTTTTTGTTGAACCGGCATGTCTATATCCTGTGTACATAGTTTAATTCTGAAGTATGATGGCTAAAATGATATCCCAATAAAATGAAAATGATGCATGACTAGGCATAGTAATTGATAAATGTGTGGCTCTAAGCATGACATAGAGGTACACCACTGCATGACCCTAAGTCTAAAATTCGAACTAGGTGTCTGATAATCTGGTAGAGTAATGAGATATCAAGTGAGTGTAAGGAAGATTTGAATAGTCCACTATTTGTACTGAGCTAGAACTTGCCTGGTTAGTCCTGCAAAAAGTAAGCTGTAATAGACAATTAGGAAAGGATCATAGGCCCTTGTTCAATATAGCCCATATTTAGCCTAAATAAAATAAAACCAAATGAAATTAATCCTTTTTTGATCCAAATGATTTGAGCTTAAATGAGACCTTTCTTTTTCACCCTAACCG
The DNA here is from genome assembly GCA_027705065.1 of Solanum peruvianum. Lineage (NCBI taxonomy): Eukaryota > Viridiplantae > Streptophyta > Magnoliopsida > Solanales > Solanaceae > Solanum > Solanum peruvianum. Next base: position 36,530,191 of record JAKWJD010001760.1, on the reverse strand, counting down.
ATCTTTTCTGGGAATAATGTGTTGGCCCTGGTCCCTCCTTGGACATGTGCACCTCAGCTTATGCCAAAAGCATAAGTTGAGGGTGGCTAATTACCTGACCCAACTTTGGGTATTGTGTACTTTGACTCATGGCAAAGCCATGAGTTGAGGGTGGCTATTATGAGGAATGCTCTGAAAAGTGGGGTTGAAAGAACAAAGAGAGAGAGATAGAACAAAAGTTAAGTGACTCAAGAATCAGTTGAAAGAAAAGTGAAAAAAATAAAAAAAAAATACAAGAAATACAAGCAAGAAAAGAAGAGAGTCACTCACAAATGAAGAAAGAAGGGAAAATAACAAGGGGAAAGAATATGAGAAACTGGACGAAATAAAATGATAAAAAATGGTATGTTTAGCCGATATGTAAATGATGACAAAAAGTCACTAAAGTATACCTAAATATAGCCTACTTGACCTTGAGCCTATGTTACTAACTAAGAAAGTCCTACCGTGATCCTAAGAGTTGTATAGCAAACTTAAAACAGTGAAAATAAGGTCAAGCTTATGGCAATATGTATGAATGTGTGTGAATTTGTTCTGAGAGTGAGTGTTAAAAAGTAATCCTTATACTAAAACTGAATCGTTGTGGGAAAAATGAGGATATTTTTTAGAAGTGAGGACACTAGTTGCAATACCTGAAATATTAGTACCTCAGTGAGAAATTGAAGAGGATAGGTGTTAGTGCATGGTGAGTCTGTGTCATGGTCTGATTCCACATAATTCAAGCCTAATAGTGATAGTATGCATAAACATGATCAGAATGATCGGGATTGATATCCAAATGATTGCGAATGATAAAACATGGATACTATTGTACAAAGATTTTGTATTAAGTCATAGTGCGTCGCTTGAGGACAACAATGAATTTAAGTTGAGGGTATTGATATACCGTGGTTTCACGATATTTTTAATATTTTTTCCTTAAGTTTAGTGTGTCCAAAATTCTTTTTGTACTAATTTTTATGTAAGTTTCTCTTTATTTGCAATCTGTCTAAAATATGAATGCGGAGGTTTTTGAGTAAGAAATACAGAAAAGTACCACCTACGAGCTTGTGACGATTCGTCGTGCTCGTGACAGTACGTAGGTGGCATTGTAGTGCAGCTGCTGAAGGAAGATGGGAAATTCTGACCAAGTGTGGGTTTACGGAGTGTGTGACGGACCGTCGTAGCCATGACGGTCCGTCCTGGTAGTTCGTTATTAAGATCAGAGAAGTAGTTCCAGTACCCAAATTCCAAGATTTCAAGTGTTTTGAAACGGAGACCCTCGACGGACCGTTGTGCCTTTGACGATCCATCATACCTGCCGTCGAGGGTAGTGAAGAGAGCAGCAGAAGAAATTGCACAAGTATTGGATGACGGAATCCATGACGTCCCGTCGTGACCACGACGATCCGTCGCGAGGTCCGTCGATCCAGCCGCGTTTTGACAAATTTCCAGCAAACAGAGTCCTTATTTAATTAAGTTTTTATTTTTTATAAATAATTTTAAAAACCTCGTTTTTGGGGTTTGACTTTTGGTTATTTGAGCTTCTTTTGTGGATTAGACTTGGTGATTATTGTTACACTTTTGGAGAATCTTTAGTCTTCAATTAATTTCAGTAATTGATTGTTGGTGACTTTTGTTGATTAATCAAGTGAACTTCTGGATTTTAATCATTCTCATTGAAGTAAGTGCATGAATTCATATTACATATTTGAATATTGTGATTATGACTATGGGTAAATAAACTCCACAACTAGGGTTGTGGGAACCATAGGCAAATAATGAGGTAAAACCTAACTAAAATAACAATTCTAGAATAGTGTCTTGCATGTACTGATAATTCTATCGCTTAGAAGTCTTTTAACGGATGGCCAACGTTAGAACTCACCTTAATGCTACTTGCCAGACTAAGGAGGTAGATAATAGGAAAATAATTATCAATATAGATTTAGTGTATACTATCTAATAGGCTAGTATTGATTGGAACGAGGTAATAACTTAGTCAAATATCGAATACGATGCTTAATATGAGGTAAAGGTAAGGGTTAGTATAGCAACACACGTAGCCGGACCAAGGTGCGGAGTGAAATTTTCTAGATGTCGGACCAAGGATTTAGAAATACATAACTTATCACTTTGCATGCAAGATACTAGGAAAGAATTGTTATAGTTAGAATTATCAAGTTATGAACCTGTGGGGAACACATAAACCCTAGTAATTTTTTTTAATTGATTAAACTCCAACATTTGAATCTGTTAGTTGTCTGCTTTAATTTCTCTAGTTATTTTCATTTATTTAGAAATAGAAAACCCCCCTTTTATCATTTTTGCTTTCCAAGGAAATAATTGACTAAATAGCAGTAATAATAGATTGAAGTTAAGTCTGAACTATTTTTTCCTCGTGGGAACGATCCCAACCTCATTAGTTGGGTTCTTTACTTGATACGACCGCTTTACTTCTTATTTGAGAAGTACGTTTGAGCGTATCAAAAAGACACACATAACTATCAATCAATAGTAATCCATATAGAACAGCTCCATATACATGATTAAAGAAGAGTTGAGAAAATCTTTCAACCTTATGAATCAATATGTGAGAAAACCTTTCATAATTTCACTAATACTTTATCTAATATCCTCCTTATATCATAAATATAAATTTTATAAGATATGTATAACTTTCATAAATCATAGGTCATAAGTTTGTTAGTAAGTTCATAAAGAAAATCATGGATCATGAATCTTTTCATATGAATTCAAATTAAAACAATGTAATAAGTTCAAATAATTCAATATAAGATTAAAAACATACAATTTAATCATAATCAAAGAGAACCCGTGGAAATTTAAGAAAATCTTATCTTTAAATTAAGAAGGGATAATGCCCAAGTACCCCCTCAACCTATGCCCGAAATCCCAGAGACACACTTATACTATACTAAGGTCCTATTACCCCCCTGAACTTATTTTATTAATAATTTTTTACCCCTTTTCGGCCTACGTGGCACTATCTTGTGGGCCCAACGATGGTTGACTTTTTTTTTCAAACTAGTGCCACGTAGGCAAAAAAGGGGTAAAAAATTACTTATAAAACAAGTTCAAGGGGGTAATAGGACCTTAGTATAGTATAAGTGTGTCTCTGGGATTTCGGGTATAGGTTGAGGGGGTACTTGGGTATTTTCCCAATTAAGAAATTGAAAACCTTGGGGACCCAACGGAAGAATTTATTCATCAGTGAATGCATGCATACCATGGTAATAAAAGCCTAAATGCAATATTGAATCAAAAATCCTAGTTTAAACCCTAGCTTCTTCTTCCTTAGCTTGAGAAAGAAGATTTGGGATACTATGAATGAGTTTTGAATGGGTAGTTTTAGGACTTAAAACCCTTATTAAATCTTAGAAATAGAGTCAAAATGACCTAGTTTAGGCATAAAATGCATATGAAGAAATCCAAAAGCCCTTAAGAAATAACTATTGGACCTAGCCTACAAAATTGACCTACGATCCATATAACTTTCTATGGACCGTACTGGTTAATCATAGACCAAATAGTGGAGCCTTATGATCAACCTACTTTTGAAGAGACCTGTCTATAGCCCATAGAATCTTCTACGGTCCGTAAAACCAACCCATAGACCTCAACTTCAACCTCAAAATTTTATTAAGTCTAGAAACTTTCTACAAGATCCACCTACGACCTATAGAACATTTGATGGACCATTCTGGTCAATCGTAGGAAGAGTAATGGTACTTATTCCCAAAATTATTTCTTCACTTCCCAAAATATGTTTCTACGGCTTGTAGAACATTTTACCAATCGTAGAATAGTCTCGTAGACATGTACCAGCAACCAGAAACATTAAATATTTTCGTTTTCCAAAATCTGAGGTGTTACATTTTATTGATTATATCCTGTCCTATCAAATATTTTATCAATAAGTTCAATCTAAACTATTTGTCCTTAAACTACTTACCACATTCAAATATACCATTTTTTAGTTATAACTTTATCCACGAAACTATTGTCTTAACTTCTAGGGGGAGACAAACTAGGTTCCATATCGATCCTATTATAATTTTGAGACAAGAGTATCCAATAAGAAAGTTGAAGAAAGAAAAGCAGCCCAAAAAGGAATTGCAAGTTGGTTCACAAATCTATTAAATTAGGACATTCAAATGAATATAAAGTGATAGCAAAGATAACAATTTAAGGAAAATAACTTTATTATTATAATAAATCATATTTTTTTAAATAGTACATATAAAATAAGCAATTGCCTCCAAAAAATATTAACTATCGTGATAATTGTGTAGTCAAGATATCAAGAACACAATTCTCTTATTGTAACTGGAAAGACAACAAAAGTGAATAAAAATCTGACCCTTAAACATCAATCAGATGTTGACAAATTACATATAATTAATATACTCCCTCCATTACAAAAAAAAAAATGACATAGTTTGACTTGAAATGAAGTTTAACAAAATAAGAAGATTTTTAGATCTTGTGATCTTAAACTAAAGTTATATCAGATGTACCAAAATATTCTTTAATCATGTGGTCTTAAATATATCACGTGGAGAGTTGTGTTTCTAGCAAAACTAAAAAAAAAAACATAAACTAATTACTATTGCTTTTATAGAGAGATGTAACATAATCTTAGAACACTATCAAAGGGTATAGTAGGATAAATGTGATTGTTTAGTCACTAATTAGATGTTTTGTATTCGATCATTTAGAATGGAGGAACCTTCTTGTGAGGAGAGTTTTTCTCATTAAATGGACTCTATGAGACAAACAAATCTAACTATATCGTGCTAATGTGTCACATATATTGATGTTTTGTATTCAATCCTTCAGAATGGAGGAACCATTTGGTCAGGAGATTTTCCTCATTCAATGGACTCTATGGGACAAACCAATCTAAATTATACATAGTGCCTAGTGGGATGTATGTTATCCATGTGTCCTCAACCAGAGGTCTCTTTCTTGCACCTTCAGAGTTGAGAAACACTCTTACTAGGAGTCTTTCCTTGAGCATGTCGATAAAACTAGAAGTGTAAGGATAACAATTATGTTTCAAGAAGTTCTAAACTTTATTAATACCAATATTCAAGAGACTCGACTCAAATTAAAAAAGTTGGGGTGGGGAGAGGTGGATATGACAAGAAAGATAAGTAAGATACTAATAAAGAAAAACACAATTAAAAATGTAATTTTGAGTGACCACCACAAGAGAAACACTTTTTAGGAGCTATTTCAGGTTATTGATCCTTTGACTACATTCTAAAGCTTCAATACCAAGTCCACGTTGTTATCTTCAACTTCTACAACATTTTCAAAAGTGATGGGCTTGTCTATTTTCTTGATTAAAGGCTTTGTGATATAAATTGGGTGCAACTCCTTATCTATGTACACTTGACCCCTTGAATGTGATTCTTCAACCATAACATGACTAGTTGCTCCCGAAGAAAATTTAGAGTGACCTAGCTTATCATCTAACTTGAAATGTGTCATCCTTAACATAGGGTGACCTGCAAATTAAATAATACAATGTTTAAGTAGAAAATAAAATATCAATTAAAATTACAGGATGCATATATGTATACATATATATATATATATATATATATATATATATATATATATATATATATATATATATATATATATATCTATATATATATCTATATATATATCTATATATATATATATATATATAATATATATATATATATATATATAATATATATATATATATATATCTATATATATATATATATTATATATATATATATATATATATATATATATAAATTGAGAATGACCATGTGTATAATCAAACTTGAAATTTGTCATCCTGAACACTGGGTGACCTGCAAATTAAATAATATAATGTTCAGGTAAATATATGTTATCGATAATTTTCAGGTATATATACATATATTAAATCTAACTTGAAATTCTCTTCCTTAACACAAAGAATGTAGAAAATATACTATGATTAGGATTTTTCCGCTGTAAGGAATTTTTTCACATACACTAAGATATCAAATTTCATCTTCCTGATATATAAAATAGGTGATTTTCCTTGATTTAGAATGTTTTTTTTTCAAAAAAATAAAAGGTATAAACACCCGAGATAGGATCGCTTTCCTCTGTAAAGAAGTGTTCAAAAAGACTATAAATCCATAGTTCCTTTTCTTATCAAACCAGATGCATCATCATTGGTCTTAAAAGAGGTAACCAAAAAATACACTTAACATAATTAGACATTAGTCAAAAAATAGATAGTAAATATCAAATTATTACACCAAATAATAATAACATATAAGCTAATATATTCATCTACGGGCTTACTATTTTGCTGCATTTCTAGCGTATAAGCTTCTTTGCTGTGAACTTCATCAAAATGAGCTAGTAATGGCAGAGAATGTGGAAATATTTTTCCACAAACTCTGCATTCAATTAAGTTAGTGAAAACCACCATTTTTTTTATAAGTAAGCTGATGTTTCTGCAAAACATAAACAATGATACTCACTTATTAGAGCAAATGAAAATGATGAACTCTGTGAAAAGGCATGGAAAATATGGATGTATTTATATATGTAAATGATAACAGTGTGAACTCAAAATGTCAAAGTAGTTGTTAATGAGGAAAATGAAATTAATTGCTAATTTTGACGGTACCGTGAACTCATAATGTCATATTTAATGTTAAAGTGGAAAAAAAATTGAATGTTAGTTTGTCGTATAGTTAAATAAATTAGAGTTAAAAGTTATCCATTTAGTCAGAGATATTCATTTATTATCTGGGCGGTCATTAATTATCGAACTTGGACTGAAAAAATATGATCAATTGTCCCATTATTATGATCAGTTAGGGAAACATTACTCATTATTAGCCTTTTAACTCGAGGTTATTCTAGTCTTTCCCTATGTGTTTTATCCATAAGCTATACTATTTTAAACAATAGTCTAAGACATATATAATGATTTAAGTCCTAAAACTTGTTACACCTCGAAAATGTAATGACTTAAGCTAGAACCTATTGCTTCAATATTGTGTATCTTTTATATTTTGTGATCAACGACCCGAACCTACAGGTTGAGTGTCTACGAATCGAAGCTAGTAAAGTAATCGAACCAAGATTTGGGGTCTTCTCTAATGTTCCATTGTTTCACCATACTTTCAATGCTTTTTCCTTAAGTTTAGTGTGGTCTAAAGCCTTTTTGTATTAGTTTTAATGTATTTTTCTCTTTGTTTTTAGGAAATCTGTCCAAAATGAAAACGCAGAAGAATTATGCTGAAACTGCACAAGTAGTTTGCCTACGGAGCCATCGACAGTCCGTCGACCCCTTGACAGTCCGTAGGTTACCGTCGTATGAAGAAAAAATGTTGAATGAAGATTGGGGACTTCAGACTAAGTGTGGGGCTACGGAGGCTCTCGACGGACCATCGTCTCCACGACGGACAGTCCTGCACATCTGTCATTATCAATCAAAAGTAGCCTCAATACCCATCCTAAAAAAAAGTTAAGTGTGGAACAACGGAGGACCACGACGGTCCGTCGTGGCCTGGACTATCCGTCATCCAGGTCGTCGACTCAGACGTGGTTTTTGGGCAGATTTTCCTTAAATAGATTTCCCTCATTTGTTAGGACTCTATTATTATAAATACTTGTAAAAACCTAGTTTTTTGCGGTTAGACTCTTGGGTAATTTTCAGATTTTATTGTTCTTGTTGTGAACTTGTGATTTTAGGAAATTATTCTATTTTCCGCAAATTGTTTATTGTAAGCTTATTGATCAATTCACGTAATATTCTCGGTTTTCTTCAATCTCATCAAAGTAAGTGCATGAAATCTTATTAAACTAATATGAATTGTGTGATTATTAATATGGGTACTAAATCCATAGCTAGGGTTGTGGGAACCATGGGTAATTAAGAAGGTAAAAACTAGCTAAAATAATAATGCTAGAATAGTGTCTTGCATGTATTGATAATTCTTTCGTTTATAAGTCTTTTAAATGAGTGCACCTGTCAGAACTCGCCTTGTTGCTACTTGTCGAGCCAAGGAGGTAGATAATAAAAAAAGAATTATCAACGTAGATTTAGTCGATTGGTGTGAAGTAACAACTAAGCCATACATCGATTATGATTCTTAATATGAGGTAAAGGTAAGGTTTGGTAAAGCACACACACGTAGTTGGACCAAGGTGCAAAGTGAAATTTCCAAGTTGCCGGACCAAGGAATTAGGGATACATCACTTACCACTTTGCATGCAAGATACTAGGAAAGGATTGTTATAGCTAGAATTACCGCTTTATGAACCTGTGGGGAACACTTAATCCCTAGTTACTCACATTACTTGATAAAAATCAAATCTTTAAACCTGTCACCTGTTTATTTGGAAATAGCTAATTACATTTATTGCTTAAAAACCCTTGTTTGGTACTTGTTTTCAAAAAGAACTTGAGTAAATAGAAGTAATAATAGGTTAAAGTTAAGTCTAAACCATTTTGCTCGTGGGATCGACCCCAACCTCATAGTTGGTTTATTTACTTGATACGACCACTTATACTTTTTTTCGAGAAGTAAATTTGAGCATATCAAATTTTGGCGCCGCTGTCGGGGAAAGTGGCTTTTAGATTAACTTTAAGCTTATTAACAAAGTTTAGTCAACATTGTCCTAATTTTACTTTTTCTCTTTGTTTTTATCTCTTGAAGATCTAACTTTCTTATATGCCAAGTACGCGGAGTAGAGGAGAACCCATACTCTCACCCGACCCCGAACTAGAGCATACACTTCATAGAATGAACTGAAATTTGGGTATTCTCGATGATGATCACAACCCAGAACTTCCACCATCGGTTGATGCTCATGATCCGCACACGGCCATACTACACGGCCATACTTTCGTGGTAACTAGTAGTCTGATGCAAATGCTCACCGCTAGAGGTTTGTTTCCAGGGCTAACGTTTGAGGATCCACATGCTCACATCGCCAAGGTGAGGTCAGAGTGTAAGATTTGTGTAGGAAGGCCTAATTTGAATATGGACGTAATTGGGTTGAGAAGTGTTTCCTCCCTCACTGACGGGAGAGGCCGCTATATGGTTTACCGAGCTCCCCTATAACTCAATATACACTTGGAATTAATGGAGGAATGTGTTCTTAGCACGTTACTACCCGGTGTCTAAGAAGCTAAACCACAAAGATAGGGTGAACAACTTTGTGTCACTACCAGGAGAATCAGTCTTTTTTAGTGGGACATGTTCACTTCGTTCTTGAGAAGTGTCCCCAATCACCGCAACGATGATGAATCACTAAAAGAGTACTTCTATTGGGGACAAGATGATAATAATAAAGCAGTACTAGATTCGATAGCGGGTGGTTCTTATGGAGGGTATCCTTATGCTGAGATTGAAGAGAAGTTGGAGAAAATCTCCCGAAATAATAAAGCTTGGAGCATTAGGAAGTCAGATACTGGGAGAAACACTTTTGCAGTGCAATCCGTACACAACCCAACCACAGATGAGATTCATGAAGAAATGGCTCAAATGAGAACTGATCTTAGGTTTGTGTTGAAACATGTCACTTGGGGTGCAGAAAAGGTAAATGCTGTGAACTACTTATCTAGACCACCACTGCCGACTGATGAGTATTACTATGAGGAGGACTCTTATGTAGTAAATGAGCAGACAAGGAGTTTCCGACCAAAGGCCCAAGGCTCCGATCAGGAGAATTAGCGTCAAGGTCAAGGAAATCAAGGTCGGAACTATGGTAATTACAACCAGAGGGTCATTATGTCTGATATGGGAATTACAACCACGACAACAACTTCAACCGGGGTAACTATGGTAACAGAAATGATAGGAGTGGGCCCTATGTTCCACCTCAAAATCGTGAAGTTGCTCCTAGAGATGGTGGAGGTAGTATGGCACGAGTTGAGGATATTTTGCAGAAAATGATGAGGAGGTTTGATGCTAGTGATGAGCACACTAAACAGTTGAGGAGTGACTTAGCAAATATTGGGCAAAAATTTGATGCACATGCAATCTCGATCAAGCATCTTGAGTTGCAAATGGCCCAATTATCTTCGACTATGAACCCACGCCAACTGGCCACTCTTCCTAGCAATACTGTCCAAAATCCAAAAAAAGATGGACATTGTATGGAAGTCACAACTCAAGGTGGTAAGCAAACCATTTACCCACCAATGTCGTCTGGTGTAGAAAATGTGATAAGAGGCGATGATGAGGTAGTGGAGGTTAGTGGTGAGTTAGAAGAAAATTGGGGAGAGAAGCTAAGGTACCCCAAAAGGTGAACCCCATGCCTAGAACACCTTCTCCATTCTCAAAGACGTTAGTGAAAAAGATCGAGGATGGTAAACACTGGCGTTTTATCACTATTCTCAAATAGCTTTCCATCAATGTCCCTTTGATAAAAGCTCTTGAACAAATGCCCGGTTATGCCAAATTAATGAAAGATGTGGTCACTAAGAAAAGATCGGTCAGTTTAGAGGATGATGATAGAATGCAGCATTGTAGTGCTATTGCTACAAGGTCTCTAGTGCAAAAGAAAAAAGATCTGGGTGCCTTCACTATTCCATGTACAATCGGGTTATTACACTTTGCGAAAGCATTATGTGATCTTGGGGCAAGCATGAATCTCATGCCTCTCTCTATTTACAAGAAGTTGGGTTTGGGTGACCCAAAGTCCACTGCGATGCGGCTACTGATGGCCGACCAAACGGTAAAGAGGCCTATTGGATACTCCACGATGTGTTAGTAAAGGTAGAGCTATTCATATTTCTGGCCTATTTTGTGATTTTGAATTGTGAGGTTTATTTTGAGGTACATATTATTCTTGGAAGGCCATTCTTTGCTACAGGTAGATCCTTGGTTGATATGGAGTAAGGGAAATGAAATTTCGGTTGAATAATAAAGAAGTGAATTTCAACATTTGTAGGTCCATGAGGCAGAGTTGAAAAGTCATCTGAGGTACAAATAGAAAAATGTCTGGGTGTAGAAGCAATAGCGGCAGTGATCATGAATTTTGATAGTGATTCCATTGAATAGTAGTCTTTAGAAAAAGAAACTAAAACATAAAACCATGTCCTCCTATCATATGAGGACATACCAAGCTTCTTGAGAGAATTTTATTCACAAGCTTCACTTCTAAGAGAATCCTCACTTGCCACCTACACTTGTAGAAATAGAACAACATATGGAGTTAGCACATTTAATGCATTTAGTTGGTGAACATGCAAGAAAACTATACTAAAACAGACATTTACTTTAGGATGTGCTTTTCATGGTGTTTTGATAGAAATCTCATAAAACAAGTATAAGAAATATCTTCAAGTCAATATTCATATATAAGACATACTCAAGTAATCCAAAAAGATATGAAAATGATCATTTAGAATCCAAATAAGCATTTAAACCCCTACCAAATGTTATCATAAAACTCACATAAATAAGAGAAGAAGAGACCACCCATACACCCTTTTCAAGCACACCTAAGTAATCCTTAAGACAACCTAAAGTAAAAGTATTTTTCCATCACATAATACTTAGTTCCATGTTCATCAAGTAACCATTTTCATCATTTAGGCTCTCCACCTAATTAAGACATGAGCCTTCCTATACAACATAATTCACTATGTGAACAATATTCATTTAAGGCCATTTAAGAGACAAGTAATCACATAAATTGAGGACTTCACATAAGGGTCTTCGAACACCAATGGGACTCATCCGAGCACCTACTACTTATGCCATGTGTAGATAGCGTTCTATTCCACTACCCACACATTGGATAACCTATACAATAACTAGAATGTACATCCCATATGATAAGAATATGCATTAACCGATATAGACAATACTAGCTAGGTTTGGAATCCGATGTCATAAGGACCCCACACCGTGGAAGGTGTTCTACTTGCCTAAGGTAGAACTAAGACTCATCCCAACTAGGCACATGATTAAGAGATATCAAGGGTTTTTTGTACTCTAGTATCCTCCTCAAATACATCTAATGCCATAAGAAAATCCACTAGGTTCTTTGCCTCGTTTCTCATAAAGTAAATCATCCCCTGTGTGTATTAGAGAAGGTACCATCACTAAGTCCTACCAACTCATAATACGTTATCCAAGGATAGCTCATTCTTTAAACTTCTTTTTATATTCAAGGTTTCACATACATAAACTTCTTCATATTCAACGTTCTACATACAAGTCTTTCATAAAAGACACCTACTTTAGATCTACCGATCCAAGACTCTCATTCTTCATTCATTCATACACGTACATGACAATGGTGTCTAAGTCTACTATGTCAAGAGTTCATAATCCATAAGCTTTCATATATCAAAAAGAGGGACCTAAGTGTACCGATCAAGACACAACATCATTTTATTAAGGTTCTCCCTAGTCCTTCATCATCATATATCAACAACTAGAGAGGAAATACATTAAATCATACCAATATAGCACCCATATAGAATCATATAGACAATACATGAGCATCTTAACTTTATACCATCACATATACCATATCGTGATCATACCATATTTCACGCAATAATGCCGACAAGGCCATGTTCACAACATACATAACATTTAAACACCGCCACCATTAGTGGATCATACCAAATCAATACAATTCAATATCAATTCTATACAAAATAAAGGAATTAGTTCAACTCACCACCTTCCAATCACCATCATTATCATCCTTTAGCCTTATCAACCAATTCACATTACAAAAGCTCTTACCAATATCAATGTATACCATAATAAATAAGCCAACAATCAATCCATATCAATGATCCAAAAAAATTCAATATATACATCAAGAATATAAATATATCTATGAACAATTATATCATGTTTAATACATATTTCAATAGCCCAATACAATCTACACATGAATTCAATAAGATCAATCCATGATCAATTCACCCACTTTAAAGCCAAAATTAGGAATTCAAGGAATACATGGGTTCATGGATGTTTTGATCATAAAATCACCTATTAAAATCAATTACTTCATTAAACATTGATTTAAACAATTTCATGCAAGAACTCATGCTTAGATTTCAAAATAGGATTTCAAGGTTCTTGAACATCTTGGAAAAGACTTTGGAATTGTCTCGTTGAATGAGAGAACAACAAGGATAAAATCACCATACCTTCATTGAAGAAATCCAATAAAAATAAATAATATTCAATGAAGAACTTCCATCTTAGCTTCAACTTGACTTCAAGCTCCCGCGGAGGTTTCGGAGAAACTTCTTTGATCTTGGATATAATTTTGAATAATGAAGTCTAAGTATATGTTTTAGAGTCTTAACCAACTTAAAATATCATAAATAACCCAAAATAACTGTATATAACTTAATTAGGACATTGGGTTAATTTCACAACTTTCCCTCACCTTGGCCGAGACATCTGCAGGAACTTGCAAGTGTCAAATGACAACTCAAACAATGGAGTGTCAGCCAACCAATGTACTATCCTACTTTTCCGTGGTTTTGGTAAGAGACTGACCAAATGGGGGCAAAGCTCCCACAACTAAGTGTGGAGCGACGGACCCTAACGACGGGGCATCGTTTGATCAATGGGGCATCAATTAGGGTCGTTGGTTGGACTGTTTTGGCAGCTTTATTGCCTAGGTTTGGGTCCTCCTCAAGTAACCTTAAGGTGGTCCTTCAGGATTCGTACCCGGAAGTTTTTACCTTTAACATTCTCATGTAGGTTTTAGAGTCTTCTCCTATCAATTTGGACACAAAACAACACGTAAAACATGCCAAGGCACACCAGCACACACAAAGGCTAACTTCCGAACATTATGGTTGTTCTTTGATGTTTGACTTCCAAACTCTTCAATTGGACTTCTAATTCTAATATTCATTATTGTAACACTTTATTAACTCAGAAAACACATGATAGGCTCTAATTTAACCTACTTCATTTTTAGGGTTATAACAATCTCCCCCACTTGGCCAACATTCGTCGTCGAATGACACTAAAACACATTCAAGAGTAAGGACTCAAGACTAGCAGCTCGTAACCATACCACATAATACACAATAAACATAATTAGAAGGAAAATCAATTCCACATAATCAAGAGACTCAAAACGCAACAAGAAAGTAGGAACTACATCTACGCTTATCATGCAATAAGACTCCAAATTTTCCCATCTCACATAGGATGAACTTCCTTCTCCATGTTTCATCATGCTCATCTTCATCATATCTAAGCACATTGTGTCAATTTTATCATATAAAAAAATGATGCGACATTTTCAAGAACTTCACTATTAAGCATGATTATAAGTTCAATCACGCAAAATTTAGACAATTCTTCATAAAGACATGACAATATGAGAGACAAAATCATTTAAGCTCATTTTACCATATAGACATAACCTCATGAAAATATGCACAATTGAGGGAGATCAATAAAATTCATTTCCACTTAGACTCCTAAACACATGCAACATGCTACTATAAAGTTCTAACTCTCAAACTTGAATAGAATAGAAGAGAAGAGCCAAAAATCCACAACCCAACTATTCATCATACTTCCCCACTTAGAAGGAACCCATCACAACTCAAAAAAGAACATTATAACTTACCGGTACCTTTATATGGAATTGCTCTAGCTTAGAGGTTATAGAAGTGATTCTTCTTTGGTGAACCATCATCCGGGCCATTAGGAGGAGCTTGTTTGGCCTACCTTCTTCTAACTGCAATAGTAGGACAATCTCTCACCTTGTGATGATCCGCTCCACAACCAAAGCACCTACTAGTACCGGCTAAACACTTCCCATAGTGTTTCTTCCCTTAATTAGAACAAGTAGGTTAGTCAAGTTGAGAACCACTACCTCTCTAATAGTTGTCCTTAGGAGCTCTAGAAACACCTTGATTTGGAGCCCTCATCTTAAACTTAGGTTGAACTTGCTCATTGATTCTTCCCTTTTTATCATCTCTACCCCTCTTTCCAAGTTTACTCTTCAATGGATTGAGTATTCACCATAAGCCTAGATAGAGTCTTGTCACCATGGAGTATAGTCGTACGATACTCTTCCTTCACAAGATCAGAAACACCGGTCAAGAATGTATTCATCTCATCCCTAGAGTTAGACACTAAAGATGTAGCATACTTAGACAATACGGTAAAATTCTAAGATTACTCCTCAACACTCATGTTACCTTATCTAAGGTTTATAAACTCCTCAACCTTAACCTTTCTATTCTCACTGGAATGTATCTCTCTAAGAATGCTTCCTTAAACTCTTTCTATTCTATAGGACCCAATTCAACCGATTTATTGTCTTTCCATTGTGTGAACCACAATTGAGAAACCTCTTTTAATTGGTATGCATCCAACTCCACGTTCTCCCTAGAAGTAACTCCCATTGCATGGACTATCTTATAAGCCTTATCAAAAAATGTTGGGGGATCCTCTCCAACTTAGAACAAAGGAAGATAGAAGGATTCATCCTCCAAAGTCCCTTAACCTAGAGGTCATGGTACTCTCACGAGCATTCATCCTAGGCAAAACCTGTCTATTAGCTTGAGTTGTCATGGCTTGGTATAGGGTAACTAGAGCTCCTCTAAGCTCCTCATTAGACATGTCCAGGGGAACCACCACATGCTTATTCTCTTGATCAACTATAGGGACATTTTCACCTTGAGTAACTTTTTCACCTTGGGATTTTGTCCACCTTGGGGAACTTGTTCACCTTGGGGAGGAACTCCATCAATCACCACCTCCTAATCCACTCTCCTTGTAGGCGTTCTTATTTTATTCATATCATATAAACATAAGAGAGGAGATTAGGTAAAAGACACTTATAACCTCAACTCTATGGAACGACACTAGAGTAATGAAGAAAGGGAAACTTCTATTGTCCAATAAACTCTTTGCTCATAGATGTGTCCCGACTCACCACCGATGAACAAGACTCTACTAGACGTGGCTTTAATGAGACTTTAAATCCTAAAGACTGCTTCATAACCTTATGCTCTGATACCAAGTTTGTAACGACCCAAGGTATACCCTAGAAGTTACACGGCGTACTTGATCTCTCGTATGTCTTATGTAAGCCCTTAAACATCACTCATCGCATTCTTATGAAAAGTAGTGTGGAATCAAAACATTTCACAAGATTAGGAAAACTTTTTATACAATATAAGAAAGAAATAACTTTTTCATACGCCATCTTAGACACATATAATATCATAGGATCACGACCCTTTACATCAATTCGAAAATATAGCTATAGTTTATTACAAATGTCTTTTAGAAAAGCAAACTACATAAGCCATGTCCTCTAATCATATGAGGACCTACCAAGATTCTTCGGAGAATGTTATTCCTTAGCTTCACATCTAAGAGAATCCTCACTTTCCAGCTACACTTGTCGAAATAGAACAACATATGGAATTAGCACATTGAATGCACTAAGTATGGTGAGCACGCAAAAAGACCATGATAAAATGGAGATTCACTTGAAGATGTATTTTCATTCTCTTTTGTTATAAATCTCATTAAACAAGTATAAGAAACATCATCAAATATAACATATAAAACACACGCAAGTAATCTACAAGATATGACCATAATCATCTAGAACCCATATAAACATTTAGACCATCTACCAAAGGTTATCCAAAGACTTACTTAAGTAAGACAAGAACAGACTGCCCATACACTCACTTCAAGCACACCAAAGTAATCCTTAAGACTACCCACAGTAATAATACTTTCCTTCACATAATACTTAGTTCCATTTCACCAAGTAACCCTTTTCATCATTTAGACTCTCCACCTAATTAAGACATGAGCCTTCATATACAACATACTTCACTATGTGAACAATTTTCATTCAAGGCCATTAAAGAGACAAGTAATCACATAAATGACATATAATGGTCTTGGAAGACCTGGAGAACCTATCCAATAAATAGAATGAACATCGCATGTGATGAGAATAGGCATTAACCAAAATAGACCACTAGATAGGTATGGAATCCGGTGTCATTACGACCCCACACCGCAGAAGGTGTTCTACTTGCCAAAGGTAGAATTAACACTCATGTCATGTTTGCACATGGTTAAGGCATAACAAGGGCTTTTTGTACTCAAGTATCATAGTTAAATAGACCTACTACCACAAGCATATTTACCCGGTGCTTTGCCTTGTTTCTCATATTAAATCATCCCCTAGGTGTATTAGAGAAGGTATCATCACTATGTCCTACCAACTCAAGGATAGCTCATTCTTTAACCTTCTTTCATTTTCAAGGTTTCAGATACATAACATTCTTCTCATATTCAAGGTTCTACACATAAGTCTTTCATTGAAGGTCACCTACTTTAGGTCTACTGATCCAAGACTTTCATTCTTCAGTCATTCATACACGTACATGACAAAGGGTGCCTAAGCTGACCAAGTGAAGAGTTCATAATTCATAAGATTTTATGTATCACGAAGAGGGACCTAAGTGTACCGATCAAGACACAACATCATTTTATTAAGGTTCTCCCTAGTCCTTCATCATCATATATCAACAACTAGAGAGGAAATACATTAAATCATACCAATATAGCACCCATATAGAATCATATAGAAAATACATGAGCATCTTAACTTTATACCATCACATATACCATATCGTGATCTACCATATTTCACGCAATAATGCCAACAAGGCCATGTTCACAACATACATAACATTTAAACACCGCCACCATTAGTGGATCATACCAAAACAATACAATTCAATATCAATTCTATACAAAATAAAGGAATTAGTTCAACTTACCACCTTCCAATCACCATCATCATCATCCTTTAGCCTTTTCAATCAATTCACATTACAAAAGCTCTTACCAATATCAATGTATACAATAATAACCCAACAATCAATCCATATCAATGATCCAACAAAATTCAATATATACATCAAGAATAGAAATCAAGTTATGAACAATTCTATCATGATCTATACATATTTCAATAGCCCAATACAATCTACACATGAATTCAATAAGATCAATCCATGATCAATTCACCCACTTTGGAGCCAAAGTTAGTAATTCAAGAAATGCATGGATTCATAAAATTTTTTAATCTTAAAACGACCATTAACATCAATTACTTCATAATACATTGATTTAAACCTTATCATGCAAGAACCCATGCTTAGAATTCAAAATAGGATTTCAAGGTTTCTGAAAAAATTTAAAAACTATTTGGATTGTCTCCTTGAATGAGAGAAGAATCAAGGATGAAATCACCATACGTTTGTTGAATAAATTCAACTAAATTGAAGAATAATCAATGAAGAACTTCAATCTTAGCTTCAACTTGACTTCAAGCTCCCTTGGAGGTTTTGGAGAAAACTTTTTTGATCTTAGGGTTGGATTTTGAATTATGAAGTCTAAGTCTAGGTTTTTGAGTCTTAACTAACTTAAAATATCATAAATAACCCCAAATGACTGTCTAGGAATTAATTAGAACATTGGGTAAATTTCCCAACTTGCCCTCACCTTAGTCGAGACACTTGTAGATAGTTGAAGGTGTCAAACGACCACTCAAACAATGGAGCGTCCACCAACCAACGGACCGTACTGCTGATACATAATTTTGGTCATATAATCCTTTAATGAGGGTTAATATCCCGCAATTAATTATGGATCAACTCCCTCCAATGATTGGGTGTCTTTTGATCAATAGGGCGTCTATTAGGGTCGTTGGTTGGACTGTTTCTGCAGATTTCTTGCCAAGGTTTGGGTCCTTCTCGACAACCCTTAGGGTGGTCCTTGGGTAGTCGTACCCAGAATTTTGTACCCTAAACATGTTTATCTAGGTGTTAGATACCCCTCCTATCGATTTGGACACAAAACAACACGTAAATCATGCCAACGCACACTATCACAACAAAGGTTAACTTTCAAACGTCTTGGTCATTCTTTGACGTTTGACTTCCAAACTCTTGAAACTGACTTCTTATGCTAACATTCATATTTTAAAATTTTATGATGTCACAAAACACATGATGTGATCTAATTTAACCTACTTCATTTTAGGGTTATAACAACAACTTGGAAGAATTTGTATTTTAGTTTTAAGATTCATTCAACTATTTACATTTATTGAATTATCTTATGAATTCTAAACATTGAAAGAATTCTTTGAGAATCAAATCATGAGTAGATAAAATCTTTTATTCTATGGTTACGGGCTTATGGCTATGAATAATTTTGTAGTATTCAACTTTATGGATTGACATTGATTATTGCATAAACTGCTTTTTTGTACTTGATTTAGTATTTTTTGACTGACTACCATTGAAATAAACTTATCGTCCAAATTGAAATCAGGAGAGGAATATGATAATAGAACGTGGGTCAAAAGGAGTATGATCTTCTCTAGAAATTAGGGTTGATTTGTATTTATGATAGGGATGTACCTAGAAACCTTTCGTGGTTATGAAACAAGATGAAGTCATAATGCTCAACGATTTGTTTAGTTCATCGCCGCTCAATGATTTAGTTAAACTACCTTCTCCTTTCACCTCTTTTCAGAACAATGAATCGAATCCTAAAAAGTTATACAAAATTGTTAATATTTTGAGACAAAAATATCCTAATATTTTTTGACATATCGATAACTAACCTTCGAAATATGATGGATTTGTGATATGTTAGATTATAACTATTGAAGGGCAAAAGAAAGAAATAATTATTTCCTATAAAAGGTTGTGGGCTTGTGGCTATGACCAAAATAAATATTCTTGTGTGGTAACACAAATCTGTCATAGGTTGTCAAGAAATAAGTCTTACATGTGATAATTTTAACCATGACAATAACAATAATTTTCTCCTAGAAGGAAATGGTCACCATAAGAATGGTGTTGTGAAATTTGTGGTAGTACACAAAATTAATTGAGAGTTCTGAAAGGGTTAATTTGTTATTATTTGAAGGAATAAATAGTTCATAATATTGAGGTTATTGTAAGTCTCAAAAAAACTTTTTAAATTTCGGAGGAATTGAAAAGAAAAAATATTATATTGGACTAAAAATTTTGAAAGATTAAATATCTTCAAATTACTACAATTAAAGTGTGTTATATATATCTACATAAAAGGTTACTCACCTTTGTCTTGTTTGTTGTGTAAATATATGTGTTGACCCCAATTTTGGTTCTCCAATATATTAATTAATCATCAACTTTTTTCAATTACAAACGATTTTAAATTAATTAGTTTTAGAAAAAAAAAGTTTTAAAACAATATAAATATAGTTTGTAAGTTAATTTAAATAGTGGTATCATTTTTGAATTATATATATGTTTCGCATAATTATGTATATATACAATTAGTATATTTTATGAATATTTGGAAACCGTCTAATAAAGATTTTAGTTGTACCTAAATATTTGGTTAATTAGTTTAACTAATTTATAGTTTGTCTTTTTAATTTAATTATTTCAAAACTGAATTAATTATTTTATTTCATTAAGATTAAGATGTTTGTTAATTAATTAATGTAATTCATCTAAATTAAACTCAATTGTCTAACTTCTTAATTCCTATTAGCTATACTATTAGCAATCTTTTCACTCCCATCTTAAACCCACTCAACAAGCCAATTTTTGGGTCATTTTCCTATTCAGTTTTTCAGGCCTAATTTGTTTTTTCATCACCAACCCAACATAGCCCAACACCTAAATTACTATAACCTTCAGCCCACCTCAATCCAACTAATAATTCAATACCAAAAGAAACCCAATTCTTTCATGGGCAACTGTTATAGCAAAGTTTGCATAATTGCGCTCCATAGCATACATAGAAACTGTATAATTCGCTATACATATACAGTTGAACCAAATTGTATAAAAGAAGTATATAAAACATGAAAGAGAAAGACACTTGGGCAGAGAAGTGTATAAAAACGAATTGTATTATTATAAGTGTATAAAATGATTATATACAATTTGAATTTGTATAAAATGAGAAAGAGAGAAATACAAAAGAGAATTGACAGGGAATATACAATCAAATCTGATTATATAAAACGAGAAAGAGAGAAATTAGATACAATTTAAAAATTGTATAAAACGAGAAAGAGAGAAAGGCAAAAGAAACTAGGCAGAAGAGTATTTTTATTGTATAATTATAAGTGTATAGGACGAAAATATATGTACTTGCATGTGTATATACAATTTTCTCACGCTTTATACAAACAAAAACGCAATTTATACATTTCGCTTCTGTTTGTATAAGTGAGAAAGGCGAGGGTGGCGAGCGAGATCTGGAAGAGGGGAGAGAGGGGAACAAAAATATATGTATTTATACAATTTTTTCTGCTTTATACAATTAAAAATAATTTTTATACACTTGTGTTTGTACAAAAAGTGAGGAAGCGAGCGAGAGATTGGAGGAAAGTGGCGAGCGAGATATTTGGGAGAGATGCGCCTGGCAATTTTTTGCAAACGTTTGCTATGAAACACAATTAAATCAAATCCTAGCTACTCTATTTATCTTAAGTTATTAATTTGCTATTATATACAATTTTCCTTTCTTTCAATGTTTGACCCATCAGAGAACCGACCCGACCCACGATCCCTATGTTTGTCTTCTTCATGCGACCAGAACGCAAATCCTGAAATACACAGCGTACAACAGCAAAGCTCACTCCATCCGCGAATTCATCCCAAAAACCCGAAAACAGGGCCGCGACTCTGACAGCCACAGAACAAGCAGCGAAGTGACAACCCATCACCATCGCCGTTTCCTTTTTTCCCTTTTTCAGGGATTCCCATCTCAGGAGCATATGAATTCAAATTTCTATCCGTTTCTCCCAAGTTCGATATGATTTTTCGCCTTCTATAAATACTTTGTTGTCATCACTGTTAGAGGAGGAAAAATATTGGATTTTTAGGTTATATACGAAAAAATAGCTTATTGAACGCTCTAAGTTTGGTTCTAGGGCAATAGTCACTTCTACACTTAAAAATATTATATTTAACTTTCTGATTCTAAGTTCCGAGAAGATCGACGCTAGAATTTTCTTGGCTTACCATTCGTATTCGAAATTCATGGTAAAAGAATCGCCGCCCCTCCCAGCTCGTTGCTCCAAGAAAGGTAATATTTCCCCCTCTTATCCGTATGTATTATGTATTCGATATTCAGTATAGGTTCTGTCATGGATACCAATTAGTTTCTTCTTTTCTAGTCCTCAATATCAACTACATTTTTCCAGTGAAATTTTGAAATCGTGAGCATGAGTCAACGTGATGATAAGGTTTCTTTAGGATTATGTGTTTGTAGCTAGGTTCATTGGCTGGATCATATGTCGAAAGCTAGCTGAATCTTCTTTAATTTTCGCTCGAATTAATACACTATACATTTGGTTTTGACTTCGAGCATGATAATTGATGAATATCATTCTGTTTCTTCACTATATGTTGGTGCATTTTAGTTGTCTTCTTTGCTGTTTGATGTATCGCAATAGCTTCTCGCCATAGTTAGCTTAATCTCTTAATAGTTATTCATGTTCTTAGACGATTTGAAGGTTGGTTGTGTCTCTCTCATATCCCAGCTATTGATGTTATGCTTGTAGTTCACCATAATCCTGTTTTAATTAAGCTCACATGTCTATCATTAGCCTACTTCCAAATGTGTACCGAGTTCTATGTGTCTGTTTCAAAATACTTCATTTATGAAGATATAGATTTGATAGTTGTTCGCTGCTACTAATTTGCATTGGGAGTTACTGTTATAGAAAGGATTAGACCTTGTTTCACTTCTCGTCTTATAAATTGACCCTTCCTGCTAAAATGCTCAACTTTTGGATACCCCTATCGCGATAATGTTTTGTTTAAGTTTAGTTGCGACATTAAATTTAAGGTGTTTATTATGAGTAAAAGGAGGCCATTCAAGTTTAAATTTGTGGGTTGTTCGAAGTTTGTTCATGTCTTGAATTTACAATTCCATATTCATATAACTTGTTGTTTGCTACCTTCTTTATTAGAATCCATCTTCTCCCTTAGCATTTGTATGACTCATTAGTTAGCTAAAATAAAATCTAGTTTGACATTTTAGAATTGTTAAGGATACAGTAGTTGTTGGGCTTCATCTCCTCAAGACACTCTTTCTTTTAGGAAAGTGAATGCATTTTTGGTGCCTAGTTAATGTAGTCAACAAATACATCAATTTTGTCTGCCATATTTTTTTGAATTGTTAAGTTTTTGCTCATGAAAAGGGAATTCCATTCAATACTACTTGTTTGTTTAAGTAGCAGCTTGCTAGTTTAAATGTATTTGTATGTTTTGGTCTCAATTGAGTTTAGCAAGCCTTTGGTATACCTCCCTGCCTAGTTCATCATAGGCTTTGTCCCCATTTTGCTTATCAAAAATAATTGAAATGATTCATTTTACCATAAGTTATGTAGTTTCATTTTAATGCATGGTTATGTCATCATTCTTAATATTAACCTTCATTTTCTTGCTCTTTTACATGTGAAATTTGCTCTGAGTTCGCCATGAACTTCCATCTTCTCACCTTGCATCTCCTTATTGGGCCTTTGGCCCAACATTACCTCTTATCGAGTCAGCCAAGGCAATAGAACGGAAGTATAGGGCTGGAAATACAGATTGCAGGTGTCAGAAAGTCCTAAGATGGACTGTACACATTCAGTATACACTCTATACGTTCATCATACATCAATATACAGGTCGAAAACGTGGGAATACAAGGCTGATGCTGAACACATGTGTTAGGAAGCAAGAGATACATAAAAAGAGCTGATATGTACACATTCAGTATACACTGTATACGTTCATCATACATCAATATACAGGTCTAAAACGTTTAAATACAAGGATGATGAGGAACACATGTGTTAGGAATCAAGAGATACATAGAAAGAGCTGATATGTATGCTCATATACACTGATATACGTCCAGTATATATGCAGATGCAAAAATGGGCTGCAACAGGTCCAAATAGTGCGGCTGGCCCAAAGTTTCTGGGAAACAATAGGCCCAAAAGACAATTCCTCTCTCCCTCTCTTTATCATTTGATTGCATTGTTTTATTTGAACTCTAATTTAAAATTGTTAACTAACTTATTAAATGCCCCAAAAGATGAGTTATTTTTTGTTATGTTGGTTTACTCTTTATTTTACTAATAGAAATTTATATCATTAATTGAATCAGAACTCTTTGTTCTTAAAAAAAAACGTGTAATATAGTGCTTTTTACTAACACATTTTTTAGTTAGTTTAAAATTGTATTAAGTTAGGGTTTTTGCTAAATAAACTTCAAAAAACATTGTTACTTTTACTTGTTTATTTTTCTTTAAAAAAGAAAAGTGTTAGTCAAAGCTTTTTATTTATATTTTGATCAAAATTATAGTTAATTATTATTATTAAAACAACTCAAGAAAAAAAATAAAAATTTAAATATCTCAATTAAGGTCCCATTTTCTAGCTTTTGTTAAAATTCAAATATATCAAGTTAAGATCTTAAATCCTTAGAAATTAAAAATTGTTCTTTGTTTAACTATTGTTTCAAGTTAATATTATAAATTATATCATTTTCTTGAAAAATAGTCGAAATATATTTAATCTAAGTAGAAAGATAACTATGTTAGCAGACGCTTCAAATGCCTTACTTAAACCTTCTTGAAGCGTAAATAAGAACTCTTATACATTTTCTCTTTAAAATTTTAAAGACTTAATCTGTTAGAGTTTTAAATTAAGTTTTCTTGATTTCTTTAAAAAATTAAGTAACGACTCTTTTTCAAATATTTTTCAAATTGTTTTATACTCGGAATATTTCAAAAAAAAAAAACAAAGTGATTTTTCCAAAGATAGATAAATTACGGTATAACAATATGAGCATGATAAAAGAATCACATGTAAAAGTAAACTAGAAGTTTACTAGAACAAACATCAGTTGGCATAATCGATTGGATATTGCAATTCAAATGTGACGCAAAATAAATTGAGATTCATGTGACCATATGTTTGAAGAAATAAAATAATCTTTAAGAATTCTCTTGTGTTTCTTGTTTGCATGATAAAATGAACATTATATCAGCTAAGGTTGGGATTGTATTCCCTGAAATTATTTGGAACATATAAAAAGGTGAATATGAGCTCATTTACCTGACATTTTAATCGATTACTATTATGATTTAATAGATGTTTATATGGTATGGTCACATGTGCATTTGTGTCAACTAAGAAATTGGTTTTTATAAAGTTTTTTGCTCAAATTGTTAAATTAAGAGCGAAGTTTCAAACTATAAAATTATGTTGATAATACTGATTGGTTTAGCAGAAAATTGTTCCCCTCCAATTATAGTTAGACCAATGATTATGAGAACAAATATCTCAAATAAAATTTGATATGAGACGAAGTTATTGACGTATATGCATCAAGCCAACAAGATTCTCTCATCTCAATTTGTTCAGGGTCAGAAATCAAATAATTTACATCTAAAAGTTTGATGCAGGCACATATGGATTTATTGCTCCACCACGCACAGATGGATCCCCAAATGAGGTTGGGGTAAATGTTAGATTTCCTAACATTCTGAGGAGATATGTTTAGAAGCTGAATTACTAAGCTAGTGTTTGGCCATAGATTTCCAAATATTCTTGGCAAATATTATTTGAGTGAAAATTTGGGTGAAATTTTACCATGTGTTTGGCCATATAATTTGGGAAATATATTTCACCTTTTTAGAAAAATATGATTTATACACACAAGTTTTAAAAACTATCAAAACTAACTAAAAGTTTGTATTACAAGTCAATTGAATGTTCGTTACAACAATAACAAATAATGTCCATGACTCTAAAGCAATGTGGTAATTTGGAGTGAGTGCAACAAGAATTATTCCATACATCGTGAAGTAGACAAAGTATATGACTTTGTTACCTAAAGCCAAATTTTAATAATTTTCATCAACAATCATATCATTATTTAATATTCACTAAATATTTCATCACTATTTTGGTGTTCACGTAAAAATGATGTAATACAACGCAAGCAACAACTAGAGATGGTATTTTTGTAAAAGATAAAAGATTGGGGTAAAATTTCAATTTTAAAATATCCCAAATAATGAGATTTGACCCAAATACTAGAAAAAACTAGTATTTGAAAATTTGGGATATTTGCCAAAAATATTTGTCAAATAATGGCAAATTGTATGGACAAACATTATTTGACAAATTTTTCCCAAATATTATTTGGAAAATTTATGGGAGGAATCATGATATGTGTTTTATTATGGTTATGAATTGACATTAGTTTAATTTGTACTTTTGCATACACACAAAGTTGAAAACATATTTTAAACAGTTATTTTTCTTTTTCTTTATATTGCACTTGTTTTAAACTACTTTATAATGAAATGAGTTCAGTTACGTATTCACGAGTTGAGAATAGCCAAGGTAAGTGTTTCTTTAGAATCTCTTTCAAGCCTATGTTGTTTTAGCATTCCAACTCGCATACTCACACATTAAATGTATTGATGCCAGTTGGCCTGCATCATATCATGATGTAGACGCAAGTAACGAGGATCGGTATCTAGCGCACCGTTGATCTGGTTGAGCATTTCAAAGTCAGTTGGTGAGCCTCCTTGCATTCCGGAGGACTCCTTTTATTGATTTCAATATTTCTTTTCTTTATTAGGTTGTTGTGGGGTCTGTCCCAACATCAATCTCAGTTGTTTCTAGAGGCTTCATAAACAGTTAGTAGTGCAGTTGTCTTTACATTATTATTTCGAATATTGTTTAAAAACTTGATTGCCATTTGGGATAAGTACTTATATATGTTTGAGTCATATCTATCATGTTTAAGTCTTTCGCTGAGTAAGTAAGTTAGACCAGGGGTTTGCTTGGGGCCAACAATGATCTTCGAGTGTCAGTCATGTCCGGAGTGTATGCTTAAAGCGTGACATAATTTACCCTCATGCCCCCTTTATTCTTACTTTTATCATATTATCATTTACTTTATCCCGCATAACTAAGGCAATAGTATATTGTTACAATGAATATATATTGTGATGGTATCATGTGATAAGTGAGCATTTCTTTTCTTGATTTTTTTATTTTATTAATTTATTTGTGTACTTTTGTTGTGTGTGCAAATAGGTGAATCTCATATCAAAATAGATATTGATTACAAGCCAAAGATTGACTGCTTCACTAATTATATTTTGTTTGATGCACCAAATGAATTGTTTCGAGAAACTCTTTGGTAAATATCTAGATAGTCGCTAATTATGGTACAAGTTCGCCTTTTGCATAATTTATTGATAAGGCAAGTGCATTCTGAAAATGAGGATGTGATTGATTTTTAGGAAAATGGTGGCATCTTCAATTTGAGTTGCCTAATTTCCCCCTTGTTATAGGTTTAAAATGCAAGAATTTATATTATTGTGGTATCAAGCATTGACTTAGACGTGTGTTGTTTGAACGACTATTTATTTATTTTTGATATCATCAACGTATAATATACTTTAGTGGTATCGAGAAGTAAATGAGTAGTATTTTCATTTAATTATTATTTTTTTTATCCATGATACCATCAGAGTATATATATTTTGATGATATCAATGTTGGGTTCATTGTATAATGTGTGAATGGATAATGTTACATAGAATAAAGATTGATGAATTGAAAATGCGAAAGTGATGCAAGAATGAATGGAGTTATTCCATTCATCAATACTCATGACATATGAATGCAACCTTGTATTTCTACGCTACCTTTTCACATATCATGCATGAATTATTGTGCTCACCTATAGGTTATAAACATTCGATTCTGTCTCAGATATTAATATAAATTTTGAGATAAGCTTTGAAACAAGTTTACAAGACGAAAAATACTATATAGTAAGAAAAAAGTTTCTGGTTTTTCTAAAACTTCATGTGTGATTACAAGTCATTGAGTGGTTCGTTGGAATATAAATTTGAGGTATCACTATTTATTTGTCGTGAGTCATTTTATCCTGAGAGGATATATTCCATAACTTCGGGTATTTGAGGAAAATAATTTTCTTAAGGAAACTCTGTGAATTCAGAGGACTTGACTCTTGTTCCTTTCATCATGTTAATGTTATGATTTTTTATTTTCAAAATTTATTTTACTTCATATTATGTATTTCATTATTTGTATGAAATTTGGTTACAATTATTTTGTTGGAAAAATAGATTTTGCACTATGATACTTAACAAGTAATTAACAATCAAGAAATCTTTTCACTGAAGCATTGTCTGTAGTGACTGAAAACGGAGAAACGACATGTTTTGGCTGTATTGACTGCTCATGCAATGCTTAGCCGAAGAGAGTAGTGAGAAGAATGCTGGAAGGATGTATCGATTTTTAACATTTAAAAATCAAACCTAACCAAATCACACAAAATATCCGTTTTTTAATATGTTTGGTTCAGATTATGGTTTGATTTAATTTTTAACCATAATAAAGAATTTGATAGGATTATTATTTAATTAGGGCCGGACCTATGTTGGGTCAAGAGGGTTCGTATGAATCCATTTCGTAAAAAATTATATGTTATATGTAAGTATATTTGGTTTGACTTCGGAAATTTACAAGTAAAATAAAACATACCCTGTTTAACAAAAGTACAGTCGTTGGTCTAGTGGCATAGTGGGATAAGTATTGTGGAATTGTTGAGGTTCGAAACGTCTGCACTGTTGTTAATTATTATGTTACTCTCCTTCTAATCCAAAATAAGTAAATTGTTGTGATTTTTTTTTTCTTCAAAGTCTAAGAGTTGCATTAGTTATTTTTTTAAAAAAAAAAATAAAAATCATCCTTCTTTTGAATACAGTTTTTAAGAGATAAATTGCTTTCTTAACAAAAGGACCACATTAGAAAATTATCATTTGATTTATATCCTTAAATATTAATTCAATAATTTATCATAAACTAATATTACAACAACATTTTTTTCCCTTTTAGTGACCAAATTCATGTGTGGTAAATAGAAAGTATCAATACTCACTTCGTCTCATTGTATGTAATAGTTTTCGGATTTCGAAATTTAAACAGGTTTATTTTTTACTGTAATTTTTTTTTATAAATTTTTAATACATTTTAAATTATGAATTTGTTAATTATAATACTTTATACGTAAATTACAAATGTATATAAATTTCAATTCAAAAAAATTAAAAATTTCATACATAAATTTTCAATGAAATTTAAATTGTTTGATTATCAAAAATCTAGAAACATCACATAAATTAAGTATATTTCTTGTTGTGTGATACCAGAAATAGCACTAAAGCAAGTATTTGGGCTCGGTTATATGAAATGGAGAATGCTTATTGTATTCTGAAACAATCCATTGTTGAAAAGTTAATAGGTACATCAAAGAAAACATAAAGTGGAGAGAAATAGTTGTGTCGGTGGACAAAGAAATACAAATTCATTACTCCTACTTTTTAGGAAAAAAAAAGTAGGTTTAGTTGGTGCAAATACTTGGATTTCGAAATTTAAACAGGTCTATTTTTTACTATAAATTTTTAATATATTTTGAATTATAAATTATTATTAATTATAGTACTTTTTACGTAGATTACAAATATATATAAATTTCGCTTCAAAAAATTAAAAATTTCATTCATAAATTTCCAATAAAATTTAATTTGTTTGATTATCAAAAATCTAAAAATATCACATAAATTAAGTATATTTCTTTTTAGTGTGATACAAGAAATAGTACTAAAGCAAGTATTTAGACTCGGTTATATGAAATGGAGAATGCTTATTGGATTTTGAATCAATCCATTATTGAAAAGCTAATAGGTACATAAAGTGGAGAGATAATAGTAGTGTCTGTGGACAAAGAAATACAAATTCATTACTCCTACTTTTAGGGGAAAAAAGTAGGTTTAGTTGGTGCAAATACTTGGATTTCGAAATTTAAACAGGTCTATTTATTACTGTAAATTTTTTTATAAATTTTTAATACATTTTGAATTATAAATTATTATTAATTATAGTACTTTTTACGTAGATTACAAATATATATAAATTTCGCTTCAAAAAAATTAAAAATTTCATTCATAAATTTCCAATAAAATTTAAATTGTTTGATTATCAGAAATCTAAAAATATCACATAAATTCACTATATTTCTTGTTAGTGTGATTCAAGAAATAGTACTAAAGCAAGTATTTATGCTCGGTTATATGAAATGGAGAATGCTTATTGGATTCTGAAACAATCCATTATTGAAAAGCTAATAGGTACATAAAGTGGAGAGATAACACTTGTGGCCGTGGACAAAGAAATACAAATTCATTACTCCTACTTTTTTGGAGAAAAAAAGTAGGTTTAGTTGGGCAAATACTTGGATTTCGAAATTTAAACAAGTCTATTTTTTACTGTAAATTTTTTTATAAATTTTTAATGCATTTTGAATTATAAATTATTATTAATTATAGTACTTTTTACGTAGATTACAAATATATATAAATTTCGCTTCAAAAAATTAAAAATTTCATTCATAAATTTCCAATAAAATTTAAATGTTTGATTACAAAAATCTAAAAATATCACATAAATTAAGTAATTTCTTGTTAGTGTGATACAAGATATAGTACTAAAGCAAGTATTTAGGCTAGGTTATATGAAATGGAGAATGCTTATTGGATTCTGAAACATCCATTATTGAAAAGCTAATAGGTACATAAAGTGGAGAGATAGTTGTGTCTGTGGACAAAGAAATACAAATTCATTACTCCTACTTTTTGGGGAAAAAAAGTTGGTTTAGTTGGTGAAAATACTTGGATTTCGAAATTTAAACAGGTCGATTTTTTACTGTAAATTTTTTTATAAATTTTTAATACATTTTGAATTATAAATTATTATTAATTATAGTACTTTTTACGTAGATTACAAATATATAAATTTCGCTTCAAAAAATTAAAAATTTCATTCATAAATTCCAATAAAATTTAAATGTTTGATTATCAAAAATCTAAAAATATCACATAAATTAAGTATATTCTTGTTAGTGTGATACAAGAAATAGTACTAAAGCAAGTATTTAGGCTCGGTTATATGAAATGGAGAATGCTTATTGGATTCTGAAACAATCCATTATTGAAAAGCTAATAGGTACATCAAGTGGAGAGATAATAGTTGTGGCCGTGGCCAAAGAAATACAAATTCATTACTCCTACTTTTTTGGTAAAAAAAGTAGGTTAGTTAGTGCAAAAACTTGGATTTCGAAATTTAAACAGGTCTATTTTTTACTGTAAATTTTTTTATAAATTTTTAATACATTTTGAATTATAAATATTATTAATTATAATACTTTTTACTTAGATTACAAATATAAATAAATTTCGCTTCAAAAAATTAAAAATTTCATTCATAAATTTCCAATAAAATTTAAATGTTTGGTTATCAAAAATCTAAAAATATCACATAAATTAAGTATATTTCTTGTTAGTGTGATACAAGAAATAGTACTAAAGCAAGTATTTAGGCTCGGTTATATGAAATGGAGAATGCTTATTGGATTCTAAAACAATCCATTATTGAAAAGCTAATAGGTACATAAAGTGGAGAGATAATAGTTGTGTATGTGGACAAAGAAATACAAATACATTACTCCTACTTTTAGGGGAAAAAAGTAGGTTTAGTTGGTGCAAAAACTTGGATTTCGAAATTTAAACAGGTCTATTTTTTACTATAATTTTTTTGTAAATTTTTAATACATTTTGAATTATAAATTATTATTAATTATAGTACTTTTTACGTAGATTACAAATATATATAAATTTCGCTTTAAAAAAATTACAAATTTCATTCATAAATTTCCAATAAAATTTAAATTGTTTGATTATCAAAAATCTAAAAATATCGCATAAATTAAGTATATTTCTTGTTAGTATGATACAAGAAATAGTACTAAAGCAAGTATTTAGGCTCGGTTATATGAAATGGAGAATGCTTATTGGATTCTGAAACAAGTTATTATTGAAAAGCTAATAGGTACATAAAGTGGAGAGATAATAGTTGTGGCCGTGGACAAAGAAATACAAATTCATTCCTCCTACTTTTTGGAGAAAAAAAGTAGGTTTAGTTGGTGCAAATACTTGGATTCGAAATTTAAGCAGGTCTATTTTTTACTGTAAATTTTTAATACATTTTGAATTATAAATTATTATTAATTATAGTACTTTTTACGTAGATTACAAATATATAAATTTCGCTTCAAAAAATTAAAAATTTCATTCATAAATTTCCAATAAAATTTAAATTGTTTGATTATCAAAAATCTAAAAATATCACATAAATTAAGTATATTTCTTGTTAGTGTGATACAAGAAATAGTACTAAAGCAAGTATTTAGGCTCGGTTATATGAAATGGAGAATGCTTATTGGATTCTGAAACAATCCATTATTGAAAAGCTAATAGATACATAAAGTGGAGAGATAATAGTTGTGGCCGTGGCCAAAGAAATACAAATTCATTACTCCTACTTTTTTGGGAAAAAAACTAGGTTTAGTTGGTGCAAATATTTGTATTTCGAAATTTAAACAGGTCTATTTTTTACTGTAAATTTTTTTATAAATTTTTGATACATTTTGAATTATAAATTATTATTAATTATAGTACTTTTTACGTAGATTACAAATATATATAAATTTCGCTTCAAAAAAATTAAAAATTTCATTCATAAATTTCCAAAAAAATTTAAAATAGTTTGATTATCAAAAATCTAAAAATATCACATAAATTAAGTACATTTCTTGTTAGTGTGATACAAGAAATAGTACTAAAGCAAGTATTTAGGCTAGATTATATGAAATGGAGAATGCTTATTGAATTCTGAAACAATCCATTATTGAAAAGCTAATAGGTACATAAAGTGGAGAGATAATAGTTGTGGCCGTGGACAAAGAAATACAAATTCATTACTCCTACTTTTTGGGGGAAAAAAGTAGGTTTAGTTGGTGCAAATACTTGGATTTCGAAATTTGAACAGGTCTATTTTTTACTGTAAATTTTTTTATAAATTTTTAATACATTTTGAATTATAAATTATTATTAATTATAGTACTTTTTACGTAGATTACAAATATATAAATTTCGCTTCAAAAAATTAAAAATTTCATTCATAAATTTCCAATAAAATTTAAATTGTTTGATTATCAGAAATCTAAAAATATCACATAAATTCACTATATTCTTGTTAGTGTGATTCAAGAAATAGTACTAAAGCAAGTATTTATGCTCGGTTATATGAAATGGAGAATGCTTATTGGATTCTGAAACAATCCATTATTGAAAAGCTAATAGGTACATAAAGTGGAGAGATAACACTTGTGTCCGTGGACAAAGAAATACAAATTCATTACTCCTACTTTTTTGGAGAAAAAAAGTAGGTTTAGTTGGGCAAATACTTGGATTTCGAAATTTAAACAAGTCTATTTTTTACTGTAAATTTTTTTATAAATTTTTAATGCATTTTGAATTATAAATTATTATTAATTATAGTACTTTTTACGTAGATTACAAATATATATAAATTTCGCTTCAAAAAATTAAAAATTTCATTCATAAATTTCCAATAAAATTTAAATGTTTGATTACAAAAATCTAAAAATATCACATAAATTAAGTAATTTCTTGTTAGTGTGATACAAGATATAGTACTAAAGCAAGTATTTAGGCTAGGTTATATGAAATGGAGAATGCTTATTGGATTCTGAAACATCCATTATTGAAAAGCTAATAGGTACATAAAGTGGAGAGATAGTTGTGTCTGTGGACAAAGAAATACAAATTCATTACTCCTACTTTTTGGGGAAAAAAAGTTGGTTTAGTTGGTGAAAATACTTGGATTTCGAAATTTAAACAGGTCGATTTTTTACTGTAAATTTTTTTATAAATTTTTAATACATTTTGAATTATAAATTATTATTAATTATAGTACTTTTTACGTAGATTACAAATATATAAATTTCGCTTCAAAAAATTAAAAATTTCATTCATAAATTCCAATAAAATTTAAATGTTTGATTATCAAAAATCTAAAAATATCACATAAATTAAGTATATTCTTGTTAGTGTGATACAAGAAATAGTACTAAAGCAAGTATTTAGGCTCGGTTATATGAAATGGAGAATGCTTATTGGATTCTGAAACAATCCATTATTGAAAAGCTAATAGGTACATCAAGTGGAGAGATAATAGTTGTGGCCGTGGCCAAAGAAATACAAATTCATTACTCCTACTTTTTTGGTAAAAAAAGTAGG
Source organism: Solanum peruvianum (assembly GCA_027705065.1). Classification (NCBI taxonomy): domain Eukaryota; kingdom Viridiplantae; phylum Streptophyta; class Magnoliopsida; order Solanales; family Solanaceae; genus Solanum; species Solanum peruvianum. The sequence continues at coordinate 36,495,808 of JAKWJD010001760.1, read as the reverse complement.
TTAGTTAGTGCAAAAACTTGGATTTCGAAATTTAAACAGGTCTATTTTTTACTGTAAATTTTTTTATAAATTTTTAATACATTTTGAATTATAAATATTATTAATTATAATACTTTTTACTTAGATTACAAATATAAATAAATTTCGCTTCAAAAAATTAAAAATTTCATTCATAAATTTCCAATAAAATTTAAATGTTTGGTTATCAAAAATCTAAAAATATCACATAAATTAAGTATATTTCTTGTTAGTGTGATACAAGAAATAGTACTAAAGCAAGTATTTAGGCTCGGTTATATGAAATGGAGAATGCTTATTGGATTCTAAAACAATCCATTATTGAAAAGCTAATAGGTACATAAAGTGGAGAGATAATAGTTGTGTATGTGGACAAAGAAATACAAATACATTACTCCTACTTTTAGGGGAAAAAAGTAGGTTTAGTTGGTGCAAAAACTTGGATTTCGAAATTTAAACAGGTCTATTTTTTACTATAATTTTTTTGTAAATTTTTAATACATTTTGAATTATAAATTATATTAATTATAGTACTTTTTACGTAGATTACAAATATATATAAATTTCGCTTCAAAAAAATTAAAAATTTCATTCATAAATTTCCAAAAAAATTTAAATTGTTTGATTATCAAAAATCTAAAAATATCACATAAATTAAGTATATTTCTTGTTAGTGTGAATAGAAATAGTACTAAAGCAAGTATTTAGCTCGGTTATATGAAATGGAGATTGCTTATTTGATTCTGAAACAATCTATTATTGAAAAGCTAATAGGTACATAAAGTGGAGATATAATAGTTGTGTCCATGGACAAAGAAATACAAATTCATTACTCCTACTTTTTGGGGAAAAAAAAGTAGGTTTAGAGCCTGTTTGGCTGAGCTTAAAAGCTGGTCAAACTAACTTAAAAGCTGGTTTTTGACTTATTTAACTGTTTGGAATACTCAAAATAACTTATTTTAAGTTGAAAAAAACTTATTTTAAGCCAAAAGTTAAAATTTGGGTAGGGGTGTTTTTTTTTATAGCTTATAAGTTGTTTTAAGTTGACCACATTTTTTTATTTTTATACAATCTCCAAATTACCCATATAACCCTAACATCTCTTTCTTCCATTTTTCCTTTTAACGTTTTGCATAACAACTCCAGCACTTTTATCCAAACGCATAACTGCTTATTTTAAAATAAGTTTCAGCACTTTCAAAAGTACTTTTTTAAAGCTGCTTTTATTAAGCCCATCCAAACGGGCCCTTAGTTGGTGCAAAAATTTGGATTTCGAAATTTAAACAGGTCTATTTTTTACTGTAAATTTTTTTATAAATTTTTAATACATTTTGAATTATAAATTATTATTAGTTATAGTACTTTTTACGTAGATTACAAATATATATAAATTTCGCTTCAAAAAAATTAAAAATTTCATTCATAAATTTCCAATAAAATTTAAATTGTTTGATTATCAAAAATCTAAAAATATCACATAAATTAAGTATATTTCTTGTTAGTGTGATACAAGAAATAGTACTAAAGCAAGTATTTAGGCTCGGTTATATGAAATGGAGAATGCTTATTGGATTCTGAAACAATCCATTATTGAAAAGCTAATAGGTACATAAAGTGGAGAGATAATAGTTGTGGCCGTGGACAAAGAAATACAAATTCATTACTCCTACTTTTTGGGGGAAAAAAGTAGGTTTAGTTGGTGCAATTACTTGGATTTCGAAATTTGAACAGGTCTATTTTTTACTGTAAATTTTTTTTATAAATTTTTAATACATTTTGAATTATAAATTATTATTAATTATAGTACTTTTTACGTAGATTACAAATATATATAAATTTCGCCTTAAAAAAAATTAAAAATTCATTCATAAATTTCAATAAAATTTAAATTGTTTGATTATCAAAAATTAAAAATCACAATAAATTAAGTATATTCTTGTTAATGTGATACAAGAAATAGTAATAAAGCAAGTATTTAGGCTCGGTTATATGAAATGGAGAATGCTTATTGGATTCTGAAACAATCCATTATTGAAAAGCTAATAGGTACATAAAGTGGAGAGATAATAGTTGTGGCCGTGGACAAAGAAATACAAATTCATTACTCCTACTTTTTGGGGGAAAAAAGTAGGTTTAGTTGGTGCAAATACTTGGATTTCGAAATTTAAACATGTCTATTTTTTACTGTAAATTTTTTTATAAATTTTTAATGCATTTTGAATTATAAATTATTATTAATTATAGTACTTTTTACGTAGTTTACAAATATATATAAATTTCGCTTCAAAAAAATTAAAAATTTCATTCATAAATTTCCAATAAAATTTAAATTGTTTGATTATCAAAAATCTAAAAATATCACATAAATTAAGTATATTTCTTGTTAGTGTGATACAAGAAATAGTACTAAAGCAAGTATTTAGGCCCGGTTATATGAAATGGAGAATGCTTATTGGATTCTGAAACAATCCATTATTGAAAAGTTATAGGTACATAAAGTGGAGAGATAATAGTTGTGGCCGTGGACAAAGAAATACAAATTCATTACTCCTACTTTTTGGGAAAAAAAAGTGGGTTTAGTTGGTGCAAATACTTGGATTTCGAAATTTAAACAGGTCTATTTTTTACTGTAAATTTTTTTATAAATTTTTAATGCATTTTGAATTATAAATTATTATTAATTATAGTACTTTTTACGTAGTTTACAAATATATATAAATTTCGCTTCAAAAAAATTAAAAATTTCATTCATAAATTTCCAATAAAATTTAAATTGTTTGATTATCAAAAATCTAAAAATATCACATAAATTAAGTATATTTCTTGTTAGTGTGATATAAGAAATAGTACTAAAGCAAGTATTTAGGCTCGGTTATATGAAATGGAGATTGCTTATTTGATTCTGAAACAATCCATTATTGAAAAGCTAATAGGTACATAAAGTGGAGATATAATAGTTGTGTCCGTGGACAAAGAAATACAAATTCATTACTCCTACTTTTTGGGGAAAAAAAAGTAGGTTTAGAGCCTGTTTGGCTGAGCTTAAAAGCTGGTCAAACTAACTTAAAAGCTGGTTTTTGACTTATTTAACTGTTTGGCAATACTAAAAATAACTTATTTTAAGTTGAAAAAAAACTTATTTTAAGCCAAAAGTTAAAAGTTAGGGTAGGGGTGTTTTTTTTTTTAGCTTATAAGCTGTTTTAAGTTGACCACATTTTTTATTTTTATACAATCTCCAAATTACCCATATAACCCTAACATCTCTTTCTTCCATTTTTTCCTTTTCACGTTTGGCATAACATCTTCAGCACTTTTATCCAAACGTATAACTGCTTATTTTAAAATAAGTTTCAGCACTTTCAAAAGTACTTTTTTAAAGCTGCTTTTATTAAGCCCATCCAAACGGGCCCTTAGTTGGTGCAAAAACTTGGATTTCGAAATTTAAACAGGTCTATTTTTTACTGTAAATTTTTTTATAAATTTTTAATACATTTTGAATTATAAATTATTATTAATTATAGTACTTTTTACGTAGATTACAAATATATATAAATTTCGCTTCAAAAAAATTAAAAATTTCATTCATAAATTTCCAATAAAATTTAAATTGTTTGATTATCAAAAATCTAAAAATATCACATAAATTAAGTATATTTCTTGTTAGTGTGATACAAGAAATAGTACTAAAGCAAGTATTTAGGCTCGGTTATATGAAATGGAGAATGCTTATTGGATTTTTGAAACAATCCATTATTGAAAAGCTAATAGGTACATAAAGTGGAGAGATAATAGTTGTGGCCGTGGACAAAGAAATACAAATTCATTACTCCTACTTTTTGGGGGAAAAAGTAGGTTTAGTTGGTGCAAATACTTGGATTTCGAAATTTGAACAGGTCTATTTTTTAAGTGAAATTTTTTTATAAATTTTTAATACATTTTGAATTATAAATTATTATTAATTATAGTACTTTTTACGTAGATTACAAATATATATAATTTCGCCTTTAAAAAAATTAAAATTTCATCATAAATTTCCAATAAAATTTAAATTGTTTGATTATCAAAATCTAAAAATATCACATAAATTAAGTATATTTCTTGTTAGTGTGATACAAGAAATAGTACTAAAGCAAGTATTTAGGCTCGGTTATATGAAATGGAGAATGCTTATTAGATTCTGAAACAATCCATTATTGAAAAGCTAATAGGTACATAAAGTGGAGAGATAATAGTTGTGTCCGTGGACAAAGAAATACAAATTCATTACTCCTACTTTTTGGGGGGGAAAAGTAGGTTTAGTTGATGCAAATACTTGGATTTGGGTTGGCATATGCAAGAAATTCTGCATCTTTTTCCAGAAACCTAATCTCTTCCTCATCAGAAGCAACCCACAACTCTATCCCTTGTCGGCTCGCACTTTCTATAAACACAAATTGTTGCTTCGATCTAACATTAGCAGCAGGCAAATCACCCATATGAGCAACCCAAACTGGTTTTCCCCAACCAAAATTAACATCATATAGTCCCATATTGCACCAACTTGTGAATCTATAAGTCTTTATATTCTCATTTGTTGACAAACTTTCAAGCACCTCGCTTAGAGATTCAAACACACACTCGCTATCTATATCTGTAATTAAGTAAATAAAAGTATAAGCTCAATTATATAATTTCAACAATCAATAAATCATTCAAACACACACTCGGTATCTATATCTGTAATTAAGTAAATAAAAGTATAAGCTCAATTTTATAATTTCAACAATCAATAAATCAAACCGTACGTACATACATACCTTTAATGTTTTCTGCAGTTAATTGGGCAAACACTTCCCTTAGCATTATTCCCAAATCAGGCAACTCATTGTTAGTGTCTAATGGATCATAAAAGGCAAATGCTAACCAAAGAAGGTTACCAAATGTTTTTTGCGGTAATGGTGGGTCGACTCGAGACCTTAGATTAGCTGCATGAGTGATCATTAAAGTCTTTGGTACATTATTGGCCATGAGGGCTGCACCAATCCGTTTGCAAATGAAAGCTGTCAATGCTTCAATTTTTGATGGAAATGGAACACTTTCACTTGATGTGTTAGCTTTGAGAGCTTTTATTGATTTCGAGTCGAACAAGAACCTTCTCATAGGAGATTTTGAGCCTTGGAAGTAGAAGTTGTCGAAATCCGTTATGAACTTTGTTGGTAATGAATCTATAGGAGGGAATAATGATATTGCTGAAGTGAAATCTGGATGTAGTGTTTTATCCCCTTCACCACGGCTGATTTTGGCCCATGTTTTCAAGAAGACACTCATCGTCGATGCATCTACAACCTGTTATGTTGCACAAAAAGTATAACACGAAAGGTTTACATATATACTCATGTTCCTTTTTACTTGTCAAAATTTTGAATTTTTACTGGATCGAGAGAATCTGGATAGGCATGATCGAAAGAGGAGGCAACTCTGTCTCCGCCTCTGCTCGTGGACTCGTTAAAGTCATGGCCTAGCCTAGTTTGTGAAGGAGCCTACTATCACTTTTGAGCAATCAAGAAAAGATAATAACTTTTTACCTATTATACCCTTAATCTTTTAGAAACTTAATGTGTTTAGTAAATTGATTCTAGAATTCTATCAATTATTATGGATAAATGGTAAAATAACTATTTCTGTTATTATTTTCTTAATATGTATCTCAAAGTAAATAGGGACAAAGGAAGTATTATTCTCTGTGTCTTTAGATGACACTTTCTTTTTTAATGTCAAAAAAGAATGTCAACGTCAAAATTTCAGTTTAACATAGTCATACAAAATAACAACTAAGATTTATTTTAGATCACAAATTTGAGATAAGAATGGACGACGTAATAACCTTATGAAGCATGCAAACTCCGATGGCCATTCCACCACATTCAAATGTGGTAGTTTGTAGAGCAACAAGAGGTTGATTATAACTTGGCTCTAGGCAATTGCCTTTGAAAGGAAGAAACTTGTTAAGGAATGGAATATCAGGATTTTGAAGAAACTTTGAGAGATTAAAGTTTGCTTGAGCTTCAACGTATACAACGCCTTCGTCATTGCACTCAATGGAATAAACATCTTTAAATCTACCAGCAAGAGGGTAGTAATAACTTAAGGTTTCAGCCAAGGCAACCTGCATTGGTTTTAATTCATGATCAACGTCATCGTTAGCATCGTAAAACAAGATGACTGGAATGTATGAGCATGGAGTAAATTGGTCTATGAAAGAAATTTTGAAGTTCCTCAAATGTTGAGGAGTTGGTATACAAGGCTTAATGCTTTCCTCGGAGATAACTTTAACATCCATATTTTAGTTTATCAAATATTTGTGATAATGTAACATCTCTTTGTGTGCCTCTATTTAAAGGATATTGATATATACGATGAGAGGCAAAAAGATAGTGGCGTGAAGTAAATGGTCTATCCATTTAATAAAATGTTCAGAGGTTGGTGACCAACTATATCGGTAGCCTGCGAAATCATTCATTGCATGAGAATTAATTGAAATCATAAATAGGAAAAAGAAGAGTGTGTTTGATATTTATTTTGCTAAAACCTGCTTTTTTTTTTTTAAATGTTTTTGAAAGTTAAATTACGAAAAAAGGACAAATGTGTGTTTAACATTAAGATTATTATACAGAAAGAAACTCTTTACTTAGTTCTTTTTTTATATGTCACCTTTTTAAATTTTGCACTTACATGAAGTAACTTTATTCTTCTACTTTTATTTAGTGTGTTTCTTAAGTTAACTTTTTAATAAATAATGAATATGTTAAATTTAAAAAATGAAAATGCATATGACTGTATGACTGTTTAAATTTTTGAGTTTCTATTTTTGGAGCCAAAGTTTTTCACCAATTGATCCAAAAAAATTGAAAATTATTTTTTTCCACCTCTATTTTCCTATATATTTTGTGTAAAAATGTTTTTATTTGTTTGTTGATATTTCTTTTTCAAAATCAGAATTTTTAGAATAGTGAATGGAAAAAGAAGTTAATGTATGAAGTGCTCCAATGAATACTAATTACTTATAGATTTGTTATGTTGGTCAAATGTATATTTTCAAGACTAATTAACTACTCTATCAATAGTATAACGAGAAGAATATTATAATTTGTATATTAATTTTATAAAATGACAAGTATAATAATCCAACTACTTAATGAAAGGAATACATATAAAAAGAACGAAAAGAGTATTTTAAACATCTACACAAAAACTTTAATTACAATTTTAATTTAATGATTTAAAATGTACATATTCAAATTTTCAATCAATATTGTAAATAAATTAATGCTGTTGAAAAAAAGAATCTTAAGTGGAACACATTAGATGTCCGCTCACACTTTGAGCAGTCAAGATCTGAGAAGGAATATGACTCATTCTTAAAATCCAGCGTTCTTAAGAGCAAAAGAGTCGGGCGAAAGGGCGGAAAGCCCTCCGTTGTTTGTTATCTTTTCTTTTGTTTCAATCTTAGCTATATTTTTTTGGTTATAATACTCTAAAGTTTAAAAAAATTCAAATTAAAATAAAAATACTTAAATCAAGAAAAGAAAATTTTGTTATTTGTCAATGTTTGGGAGGTTCTAATTCTCTAATTGATATTTTTTCTCTATATGTTAATCATACAAGAATATAGTTATTACTTTTGTTTCTAATTCCGTAAAGTAATACGTTAAAGTCATATCTACAATATAATTATAAATAATAGTATAAAAACATTAAAGAAAATCTTAAATGAAAATTAATTAAACTAATAAGATATGTTAATTATTATAAAATATATGCGTGTAATATATATTATATATATATATATATATATATATATATATATATATATATATATATATATATATATATATATATATATATATTCAATCCTAAAAAATTAATTTATGCTTATGTTTCTGATTTTTAAAAAAAGTAAAAGAATTTGGCGAAAAACATTTATACTTCCATTTAAAAATCGTTTTTAGAATTTACTAAAAACTTAATTTTTCAAAATAAATATTTTATTCTAAAACAAAATTACTTCTGGCCTCAAACAGCGTGCCAAGCAGGCTCTTAATTGGACACGATGTCATAAGTCTGAAAAAAAATTATGATATATTCACTAGTTATGACATCACTCATGTCACTTACTTCGAATATACAAAAACATTTATTTAAAAGAGTCTATGATATGCCGGAAGCGTAATAGACCAATCGTTTCCAAATATAAAATTCCTTGAAAAAGAAAGGAGCAAATGATCAATATGGTCATGAGAACGAGGCAAGTGCTATAAAATAGTACATTGACATAACACTTCATAAAACCTCGAAAAAGGTTATGGTACCTGAAAAATGATAAAAAAATGAAGAGATCTCGATAAGTTATGTCATATGGGAATCAATATCAAATAATCATCTACGGTATCTTTGATATGAGGTAGCGCTCAATGATATAAATTGTGACGAGGATCTTGAATTCAAATTTGTCATATATTGTGGACAAATAAAAGGTTGGCCAAGTAAAATACACAATTCAAGTATATTGTTTCACTTACAAAAGTGATGTTTTGGACAGATAGTCCATAAATCAAGGTATAATGTCAGTGGGGTATATTATGAGATCTCGATTGAAAATTATTTTTTTCCACCTCTATTTTCCTATATATTTTGTGTAAAAATGTTTTTATTTGTTTGTTGATATTTCTTTTTCAAAATCAGAATTTTTAGAATAGTGAATGAAAAAGAATTTAATGTATGAAGTGCTCCAATGAATATTAATTAGGAAAAACTACATAAAATGGCAAACTATATTTTATATTAAAATAATATAGCTATACTTCCATAAATTTTTATTTTATGACTATATTTAATTAATAAATAGCAAATAAGTATTAAATAGCAAATAAATATTAAATTATCCTAAAAAATATATTATATGCCCCTAATTTAAGGAAGTATTCATTCCATATTAATTGATCTTTCACGCCTCACGTTTCTCTCTCTATAATATAATCCCATATTAATTACATTCCATATTAATGATCTTTCACGCCTCACGTTTCTCTCTCTATAATATACTCCTATATTAATTAGTATTACTCACGTAATTAATTATGTTCCTATTTTAACGTTTTTATTCCTTCTATAATAATTATGGATGTATTCTTTCCATAATTTTACATGCACGCCTCCATTTATATTTATAGCACATATATTAGAACTACAGAGAATCCCATTTTTCAGCTTTTTACTTTATCTCTTAAATCCTACCAAAAATCTGATTTCTAGATTAGTCTTTTTCCAAGAAACCATAGATCAGTACTACAGCACGCCTAACTTCAATTAAAGAAGCTATTTTCACGTTAATTCCAAGAAACCTTTTTTCAGCTTCACGCCTAGCTTCAATTAAATAAGCTATTTTCACGTTAATTCCAAGAAACCTTTTTTCAGCTTACTACTTGTCTCTTAAAATCTGATTTCTAGAGTAGTCATTTTCTAAGAAACCAATTTTACAGCTTCAAAATTATATCCCAAATCCTCCCAAAATCAAATTTACCATAAAATTCTTAATCAATTAAATCTCTATCAAGCTTCCACGAAATTAAGTTTAATTTTTTCAAATCAAATACGCAACATTGCTTGATTTTCGGAAATATTTATGTTGTTTAATATTTATTTGTTTTTAATTTTTTAGGATCTGGGTTGTTGAATATAATGTCTAAACGAAATACCACAAGGATAATAATAAGAGGTACAAAATATACATTACATAACATGGTTGAAATACCATCTTTTGACCTAGGTATAACTCAGATTAAAACACAAATTTCAGGATATACTGCTGCGATGGAATTAAATAAGAAGTCGAAAGATGAAATAGTAAGGACTCCTTCAAAAAGAAAAGTAGGGTCAACGGTGAAAGCGATTGAAAAAAATTGTTACAAGAGGAGGAAAGTAAAAAATGTAGTTTCCGACATGATCGGAGAACATGCAGTTAATGAAGAACAAAACGAAGTCAGTGAAGAATTAAATGTATGTACATTTTTTATTTTTTTTTATTTTTTGAATAATTTTTGCATATGTACATGCAGTGTACTTTAATTTGTAAAATTTACTTAAATGAATATAGTTTTTGATTATGATATAGTATTTATGTTGTTGAATGGTGGTAACTGTAGTGTAGATATATATATGCATTTAATTTTGTAAAAAGTACATAAGTGGATACATCTTGTATGAGAGCTTTTTGAGTGAATGTAGGCAGTGATGTAATGTATACAGGTTGATGTAATGTATGCAGGTTGCATGTTATAGTGATGTATATTGTGATATAATGTAATGTAAGTCGAACAACAAAGGTTACGTTGAGTATATACCAAGAAAGTTTATTAGTAGTTTTTCCTTTTTTGAATGTGTTATCTTTTATATTTACAGGGTATCAGATTCCATGTATTGGCTCGCCCAATTAAACCACCACGCATGCAGGTTTATGTGAACCATAACATAGTCACAGATTTGAAGGGGAAGCTTACAGCGACCCAATTCAATCATTTTAAAGATACATGTTTTGGAGCATATACAAAAATGCACGTGTGTGGAGCGCAACCACAAATATTTAGGTGTTTCATGGTATGTGAATTAGAGGACAGTTCCCCTGATGAATTGTTGTTTCATATAAATCATACCACGCTCCATTTTGGTATCAAAGAATTTGCTATCATTACTGGTTTGAACTGTTTTGGTAATAAAGATAATTTTTTATTTGATACAAGGAAGCCAAATAGATTAATCAATCAGTATTTTGAGGGTAAAAGTATTGTTACAAAAGTGGATTTGATCAGTAAGTATAAAAAAAAGGTTTGGGGTGGCAATGATGATGATGCTGTTAAATTCGCTATTCTGTATTTTATTTGTACGTTCATATATTCCGGCGATAAGAAGATCTCATCAATTCCAAGGATACATTTTGATCTAGTTGAGAGCGGCCGGTACCATGAATACCCTGGGGGAAAGATGTTTTCTACAAATTGCTCAAAAGCGTAACAAAAAAAATGGATGAGAAGAAAAAGTATTATAGAATTGATGGTATGCCTCTAGCCATGCAAATTTGGATATATGAATGTTGTTCTGCGGTTGATTCGAATATTACTATAAAGAAGAGCAATCATATACCCGGAATCATCAATTGGATGACCAGAAACAACAGAATACATTATGAATTCCTCATGAAAGGAATGTTCAGTGATAACGACAATCCGGTAATTTAACATATTTTAATTAGTCAATTAGTATAGATTTTGTTGTATTTCAATATAATTTTTAATTATAATTATTTTGTGCGCAGTTAAAATTCAAAAACATCGAACCTTCACTTAAGGAGATTGCATTTTATCAGCTTGAATAAAAAAGTAATGCAAACACAGAGAATACCTTTCAAATTGTTAGTGACAAAGACGACGACGAAGATGATGATTTCACTTCAAAGCCTCCAAGTCATAAGCCACACAATAAAGCAAAAGGTAAACACCCCTCACTTAAATGACTTAAAACTTACCCTTAGGATATATATAACCACCCCTTAAATTACCCTAAACACCCCTCACTTAAATGGGTCTTTTTGTGAAGTAAAACTGCTTAAAATACAATTTCAACGAATCTGTAAAGTGGCTGCGCATCGCGGGGCTAATTTCACATTTTATTTTTGAAATCCGGTTTGAGGTGGTGAACCTCATGGATTTCACGGGTAGTGAGGCAAATTTTTCCACGTGTCAGCTATGCGTCGCGCAGTGGCCTTCAATTCTAGGTTGTCGTAAGCTGCTTTCGCAGCTTGCTTGTGAAGGTTTGGGTCCTCCTCAAGGACCTTTCGGGCGGTCCTTGGGGAGTCTTTACTAGACGTTTGGATACTTTGTACTACATTCTACCTATTTAAAGTCTTTTTATAAGTTTTGGACTTCATTTGACGCTCTCAAACCTTCACCAAACATAGGGACGTCAACTAGTTCGATTTTTAGCATGTTTCCGGATCTCATTGATGTTCCTTGACGCCTTGACTATAAAACTTCCTAAATGGTTTATAAAAAATATTTTAGGCTTATAAACAGTGTTTTAAATTTTAGTTCATCATGTACGGCTCTAGCTTAGGTCATGGACTTTCGGAGTGTTGCATTATACCCCATTAGGAACATTCATTCCCGAATGACACTAAAATCTTTTGTAGGGAAAGGATAGACTCAATTCTAGCAGCACAACCAACAACATGCATATAATCATCATGAGTCACAGCTCATAGGAGTACTTCACAACTCCATTCAAGACATAATCATGGCCTTACACATAGCAATTTAAATCACAAGTCATTTCGCATAAGAGCTCAACTTTCGTAACATATATTGAGGAAATACCTTATCAACACCCATCATGAGCTCAAAATGACACCAAAGAGTTACCATGCTATTCTTATCAACACAACATCAACGGGCCAAAAATCTCAAGAAGGTAAAAGCATATATTTCATATAAGTGCAAGTTAACACAAAATGCTTCTTTCATGAAATCTCATTTTGACACAACCTTTATCAAAATATGCACATCTTTTCAAAACAAGCCAAATTCAATTATTCATTATTTTTATTATTAATAAGCATAACTGACCTTAATTAGCAAACAGATGAGGATAACGGGACTTCATGTCGGCCTATAAATAAACATATTTGTATTACTAAGTTAGGTTTCCCCTATAAATAAATGGTTTTCCTTTATTGTAAAGAAGATCCGTGAATCAGGAATATACTTCAAAACGAATAAGAAGTCTTTTCTCTTTTTCCTACTTTATTCTCTTGTTTTATATTATTTCATAACACGTTATCAACATGATTTTTGTATTCTTAAAGAATTATAATATAAGGCAGGATAAGTGGCAAAAAAGATCCTACATAAGTGATACTATAAGCTTGCAATAAGTTTCTTATGTCTTCAAGGTATGATTTATCTTTACGTTATAATTATTTATAGATAGAATACTATATATATTATATGTATATATATATATATATATATATATATATATATATATATATATATATATATACACACACACACACACACAAACACAAAACGACAAAAAAAACTTTAAGACTATTGCCACTAACATATTCATTAAGATTATCATTTCAAACAATCCAGGCTCTGATGACACATGTAAGATTAAATTCTTTATAACATAATATCAGGATATTGAACATGATAATCTTACGTAGAGATCGTTAGGAGTACATACCTGATGAGGAAGACATTATCACAGAGAAAACGAAAGCATTAGTCGTAAATTGGTTTCTACCTCCTTGCCCTAACTTTATGTTATCAAAACCGTCAGCGATGAGATTATTGTACTGAATATGTGATAACACTAATGGGTGGAGGGAGGATCAATTTATAGAGGTTATGACTTAATCTGATACGTCCATAAAGTAACCAATGTACAGACGAGATCTATTCCTTATTAAATATTGTTTATGGTATTAGTTGGATTACAAACAAACTTGGGTCATAAGTAAGAAATAATTAATAATAATAATAATTCTTACATGCACAAGGTAATCTTAAGCTGTAAAAGTATATCAGACTATTCCTAATCTTAGACTATGATTTCTATGGAAAAGAAAAAAAATATTGGCCTTCATGAAGGCTCTTTTTCTAGATGTAAGGTATTATGGAAAAAAAAGATTTCAACATTCATAAGTTGTTCAAGGTGTGATTTAATTAGGCTTTAAATACTCCTCAAATTTAACCTTCACATAGTTGCTTTTCTTGATAACTTTAGGCCAAGAAGTTTTACCACAAAGTTGTCGGATGGTCCCTTCCTCTTGGGTGGTTAAAATATAACATTTATGAGACTTTTAAGAGTAATCATGGTCCTAGTTCAACTGCTTTCTGCATTGGAGATCAAAATAGTAATCTAATAGAGGCTAGAGGTGTGAAAATTGCAGACTACTAATTTGGTGGTTAAAGCAATTTCTATAAGAGATCTCCAATATTGCCGTGATAACCATTTCTCTCAAATCATTATAGTATTTGAGTGCAATTTTTCATGAATAATTGTCATGGTGTTATTGAGAACTTTAGAAGTGGCTCATTAGAGATGACTTGATGAAACAATGGTTGTTTCTCAATTATACAATTTCAATATCCTGATAATACATGGACATACTGTGGTAGTATCATTCATGCATCATTGAATGATTTCAAAAAAAAATTATGCAATTTTTCTTGTATGTCTTGTTCCTTAATGATACTGTCACGACCCAAAACCGAGCCGCGACTGGCACCCACATTTACCCTCCTATGTGAGCGAACCAACCAATCTAAACCTTAACATTTCAATGTTTATCAACAGAAAATAATGCGGAAGACTTAAAACAATTCAAAACTATTATTAATATCCCCAAAATCTGGAAGTCATCAACACAAGAACATCTATGATCAAATTACTATCTAAGAATGTCTAAGAAGCTAAAAACAAATAAAAGCTAGTCCATGCCGGAAGTTCAAGGCATCAAGACTTGAAGAAGAAGACCCAGTCCAAGCTAGACGCATTAGCTCACCCTGAATTTCCGAAGGTAGTGAAGACTGGCTAGATTTACTGTTGAGTTGAAGTTGACGGAACGTTTGCTGCATTACACAAATAACAAAGAAGAAAACATAAAAGTAGGGGGTCAGTACAACCACAAGTACTGAGTAGATATCATCGGCCAACTCGAAATAGAAGATAATATATATCAAGTAATATTATAAATCAACTATAAACTCAACATGTAGCAACAACAAGTACTATAATCGTCAACAAGTACCATCAAGTTCATCCATGAGGGCTCAAGCCTCAATACCATACTCATTTGGGAATTAAGTTTATTAGATTGAGTATATTTATCACCTTTCAAGATTCCTTATCTTTCTTCCTCTTGTGTCGGTACGTGACACTCCGATCCCCTACCACTATGTGTCGGTACGTGACACTCCGATCTCCTAATTCTACGTGTCGGTTCGTGACACCCGATCCCCTACATGTGTCGGTACGTGACACTCCGATCCTCTATATGTGTCGGAACGTGACACTCCGATCCCCTATATCTACGTGTCGGTTCGTGACACCCGTCCCACTAATACTATGTGTCGGAACGTGACACTCCGATCCACTAATACTATGTGTCGGAACGTGACACTCCGATCCACTAATACTATGTGTCGGAACGTGACACTCCGATCACTACTACCTCATTCTATCCGTTCATCAAGCCTTCTCTATACCAAGCATCACCAATCCCATTACTTTAATTCATCAAGCCTTCTTTTACACCAAGGCATCATCATTAACAACGTAGATTAAAGTTTCTTTCAAGATTTGGGATTGAATGGTTTTCATCATGCTTGTTTTATCAAAATCACATAATCATATTCATGCAAGCATACAATTAAGCATATAGACAGATTTACAATACCACCAATACATATCATTCACTATTAAGAGTTCACTACGAATATCGTAAAATAACCATAACCTACCTCCACCGAAGAATTGGAATCAACAAGCAATTTCCCAAGCTTTGATATTCCCTCTGCCTCTTGATCGATCAATCTCTCTCTCTCTTTGTTCTTTCTATTTTCTTTATTCAAACCCTCTTTCTTTTACCCTAATTAACATATAATTAAGTGTAAAAGATGACAATAATACCCCACTAACTAACCCCAAAGTTACCTCTTTTATCCCTCAAGAATTTGAGTTATTAATATAAACCCACGAAATCTATAATTAAGGAAAGAATAGTCCAAAACGTCCCTTAAAACGTGTAAAGAAATCCAATTCTGCCTGGGATTTGTGCAACCTGTGACGGCCCGTCGTGCCTGCGACGGTCCGTCACGCAGGTCGTCGCAGCCTCTTAGAACTCAAGTAGACTGTGACGGTCCGTCCTGCACTTCCGTCATGACGATCAGAGACTCGTTCCCTGTACCAAATTCTCAAAAGTTGAAGTGTTTTGCAACGGGAGCTCACGACGGTACGTCGTAGCTATGACAGCCCGTCCTGCAGGTCCGTCACAGATTACAGAGAGTTGATTTTAATGCTCAATTTTCAGAATTCTAAGTGTTCTGGAACGAGACACCCTCGACGGTCCGTCGTGCCCACGACGGTCCGTCATGGTGTCCGTCGTCTCGGCCAGTTTTTCCAGAAATAAAGTCTGCTGCTCAAAACGACTAAACAGGTCGTTACAATAGATACCAATTTACCCATCGTTCGTCCTCGAACGATCAAAAGAAGAAGAGCAAGGGCGAAAAGAAGTACCTGAATCTGTAAACAGATGTGGGTATTTTTCTTGCATATCTCCCTCCTTCTCCCAAGTAGCCTCTTCAACCGGTCGATCTTCCATTGAACTTTGATGGATGCAATTTCTCTCGACCTCAACTTGCGAACCTCTCTATCTAAAATAGCAACGGGTTCCTCCTCATAAGTCAAATTCTCATCAAGCAAAACTGAATCCCAACGGATGATGTAGTTTCCATCCCCATGGTATCTTTTCAACATGGACAATGAAACACCGGATGCACTCCGGACAGCCCTGGAGGTAAGGCTAATTCATAAGCCACCTCCCCTACTCGCTTTAGTACCTCAAATGTCCAATATACCTTGGACTTAACTTACCTCTTTTGCCAAACCGCATCACCCCTTTCATGGGTGAAACCTTCAACAAGACTTGTTCACCCTCCATGAACTCCAAGTCTCTAACCTTTCGGTCTGCATACTTCTTTTGTCTACTTTGCGCCGCTAGAAGCTTTTCTTGAATGCACTTCACCTTATCTAACGAATCCCTCAAGAGGTCAGTACCCCAAGGTCTAACCTCAAATGCATCAAACCAACCAATGGGAGATCTACACCTCCTCCCATACAATGCTTCAAATGGGGCCATATCAATGCTTGAGTGATAGCTATTATTGTACGAAAACTCTGCCAAAGGTAAGAAACTATCCCACTGACCACCAAATTCTATCACACATGCACGAAGCATGTCCTCCAACACTTGAATCGTTCGCTCAGACTGACCATCAGTCTGAGGGTGAAAAGCAGTACTCAGGTCCAACCTAGTACCTAATTCAGCATGCAATGTTCTCCTAAACTTAGAAGTAAACTGCGTACCTCTATTTGATATAATGGAGAGTGGAACTCCATGCAGTCGAACGATTTCTGAGATGTAGATTTTGGCTAACTTCTCTGCATTGTAGGTCACCTTGACAGGAATGAAGTGAGCGACTTAGTTAATCTATCAACAATCACCCAAATGGAATCAAACTTACCCAATGTCTTTGGAAGACCAACCACGAAGTCCATTGCAATTCTCTCCCACTTCCATTCAGGAATGGGCATTCTCTGAAGTGTTCCTCCGGGTCTCTGGTGTTCATACTTTACTTGTTGACAATTTGGACATTTGTCAACAAAATCAACAATGTCGCGCTTCATTCTACTCCACCAAAAGTGTTGTTTCAGGTCACGGTACATCTTGGTTGCACCAGGATGTATAGAATATCCGGAACTATGAGCCTCTGTCAGAATAGTGTGATCAAATCAGATCACATCATCACACACATACCCTCCCTTAATCCTCAAAACACCTTCGTCATCATTGTTGTTCTTCTTTAGCCTCTCCTTGCAACACTTTATCTCGAATTCGACCTAGTTTCTCATCATTGAACTGTTTTCCCTTGATCTTGTCAAGAAAGAAGATCTCGCCTCTACACAAGCTAACAATCCTCCCTTCTCATTTATTTCTAACCTCATAAGGTCATTAGCCAGAATCTGCACCTCTCTAGCCAATGGGCGTCTAGAAACTTGCAAATGAGCTAGACTTCCCATGCTTCCGGCCTTTCTACTTAAAGCATCGCCACAACATTCGCTTTTCCCGGATGATACAGATAGTGATGTCGTAGTCCTTCAGTAGTTCCATCCATCTCCTCTGTCTCAAGTTCAAATCTTTTTGAGTAAAGACGTACTGTAGGCTACGATGGTCCGTATAGACTTCACATTTAACCCCATACAAATAGTGCCTCCATTGCTTTAATGCAAATACTACCGCGGCCAACTCCAAATCATGGGTCAGATAGTTACGTTCATGCACCTTTAATTGCCTCGAAGCATAAGCAATCACATTCTTCTCTTGCATTAGCACTGCACCCAACCCAGAATAGGATGCATCACAATAAACAATGAAGTTCTTACCCTCTACTGGCAAGGTAAGGATAGGTGCGGTAGTCAACAAAGTCTTGAGTTTCTGAAAGCTTTCCTCACACTCATCCGACCATACAAATGGAACATTCTGCTTAGTCAAGTTCGTCAATTGGGAAGCAATAGAAGAGAATCCCTTGACAAATCGGCGGTAGTAGCTAGCTAACCCAACAAAGCTCCGTATTTCTGACACATTAGTGGGTCTTACCCAATTCTTCACTGTCTCAATCTTAGATGGATCCACCATCACTCCATCCTTAGAAACCACGTGCCCCAAGAAGGACACTGCATCTAGCCAAAACTCACACTTAGAGAACTTGGCATAAAGCTTTTTCTCCCTCAACATTTCCAACACAATTCTCAAATGCTCCTCATGTTCCTTCTTACTTTTAGAATATACCAGTATATCATCTATAAATACGATCACAAAGAGGTCCAAATATGGATTAAAAATCCCATTCATCAAGCTCATGAAAGCAGCGGGGGCATTTGTAAGACCAAAGGACATCACTACAAATTCATAATGCCCATACCTAGTCCGAAAAGCAGTCTTTGGCACATCCGTTGCCCGTATTTTCAATTGATGATAACCGGATCTCAAGTCAATTTTTGAGAAGACACAAGCACCTTGTAATTGATCGAACAAGTCATCAATGCGAGGAAGGATACTTGTTCTTAATAGTTACCTTGTTCAACTGCCGGTAGTCTATGCACATCCGAAAACTCCCATCCTTCTTCTTCACAAAACAAACCGGAGCACCCCAAGGAGATGCACTTGGTCTAATGAAGCCTTTGCTCACAACACTCTGAAGTTGAGCCTTTAACTCTCTTAATTCGGCGGGAGCCATTCTATACGGGGTATAGAAATGGGGCGAGTACCCGGTTCAAGATCGATACAGAAGTCAATATCCCTATCTGGTGGCATACCAGGAAGATCTGCAGGGAACACATCCAAAAACTCACGGACTACCGAAACCGACTCAATCGAGGGTACTGGAGTAGTGTCGTCCTTGAGATGTGCCAAGAAAGCTAAACACCCTTTACTAACCATTTTCTTAGCACGAAGAAAGGATATGATGCGCACCGGATTGGAAGTGTAGTCACCCTCCCACACTAACGGTCTGTCCCAGGCTTGGCTAATGTTACCGTTTTAGCATTACAATCCAAAATCGCAAAATTCGGAGAAAGCCAAGTCATACCCAGAATTACATCAAAGTCAACCATTTCTAAGATAACCAAATCTACATAAGTGTTGCTCCCCACAAAACTCACCAAACAAGACCTATATACCTTTTCGACTATCACAGACTCACCCACCGGAGTAGAAACACGAATAGGCATGTCAAGTAATTCACAATGTAAATTTAGACCATTAGCAAATGATGACGATACATATGAAAACGTGGAGCCAGGGTCAAATAATACAGATGCCATACAATCACAAACCAAAAGATTACCTGTGATAACAGCATCAGACGCCTCCGCTTCAGATCTCCCAGGGAAAGCGTAACAATGGGCCCTATCACCAGTCTGTCCGTTGCCCCTACCATGTTGTGTCGTAGTGGCTCCAATCTGTCCATCACCTCTGCCGTTGTGGTGACCACTATTACCTCGACCACCACGTCCTCCAGAAAAGCGGCCTCTACCATGACCACCTCTACCTCTAGCTATTGGGGTTTTGTAACTCTGTTTTGGACAATTCCTCCTAATATGTCCAATCTCCCCACATCCATAGCACTCTCGAGGTTCATGCATAGGTCTCTCAGAGAAGTGTTGGCCGGTCTGAGGTGGACCCCCAACTACAGTCTGTAGTGAAGACTGAATTGGTCGAACTGAGTAACCTCCGGAACTTTGTCCTCTAGAGTAAGAACCATTAAACTCACCTCCCCTCCCCTTCGAACCTTTTTGATGTCGATGTCGTGGTGAAGTCATCTGGCTTCACTCCTTCCACCTCTATTACAAAGTCTACCACCTCTTGGAAGGATGTTGCCGTAGCCGCTACCTGTAAGGCTGAAATCCGCAATTCTGACCTCAACCCCTTCACAAAACGGCGAATCCGTTCTTGTGGACTGAAACAAAGTTGGGTGGCATACCTGGATAATGCACGGAATTTGGCCTCATATGCGTTAACCGTCATCCTACCTTGCTCTAGACTCAAGAACTCATCCCTTTTTCTATCTCTCAAAGTCCTTGGGATATACTTTTCCATAAACAAGCTAGAGAACGATGCCCAAGTCATAGGTGGTGCCTCTGTTGGTTGACACTCAACATGTGACCGCCACCACATTTTGGCGTTCCCTTGAAACTGATAACTCACTCACGAACTCCACGCCAAACCGTTCTACGATACCCATCTTGTGTAGTAGCTCATGACAATCAACCAGGAAATCGTAAGCATCCTCAGATTCTGCACCCTTGAAGACTGGAAGTTTCAATTTTAAGAACTTACTGAAAAGTTCATGCTGATCATTTGTCATTATAGGCCCAGTAGTCAGACGTGGAAACATGCCTATGTCCAATGAGGCATCCATGCGGGGAGACATAGTAGCCGCATGTCGTACCTCTGAAACCGGAGGTGTTGGTGCAAAAACCACTGGAGGTGCCTGGCCCTGATCAGATAACCCGCTAAGATAAGCAAGAACCTGATTGATCATCTCTGGGGTAGGTTGGGGTGGCAATTCCTCGTTTTGTGCTTGTTCATTCTCCCCTTCCTCACCCTCTCTTATCACCTCCTCAGTCGGTGGAGGAGTCACCGCCCTAGTACTAGATGGGCTAGGTGCTCGTCCTCTTACTCTAGAGGACGTCCTCCCACGGCCTCTACCACGGCCTCTTGCCACTGATCCTCCTCGAGCCACAGCCCCATTGGCTGGCTCAGACGTTTCTTGCCGTGCCGTTGTTGCTGCTGGTGCGGTCGTTGCTCTAGTTCTAACCATCTGCGTAAGAGAGTGAAGATGGTCAGATACCAATTTGTATCACCTAGATACCAATTGGACTCAAGTAGTAGCACGAAAGAAAGAATGAAAGAATGGAATTTTCCTAAAGTCCTATAGCCTCTCAAAGAAAAGTAAAGGCGTCCCCCTACCGTTCCTTAAGACTCTACTAGACTCGTTCTTGTGTGATGAGACCAATGAACCTAATGCTCTGATACCAAGTTTGTCACGACCCAAAACCGAGCCGCGACTGGCACCCATATTTACCCTCCTATGTGAGCGAACCAACCAATCTAAACCTTAACATTTCAATGTTTATCAACAAAAAATAATGCGGAAGACTTAAAACAATTCAAAACTATTATTAATATCCCCAAAATCTGGAAGTCATCAAAACAAGAACATCTATGATCAAATTACTATCTAAGAATGTCTAAGAAGCTAAAAACAAATAAAAGCTAGTCCATGCCGGAAGTTCAAGGCATCAAGACTTGAAGAAGAAGACCCAGTCCAAGCTAGACGCATTAGCTCACCCTGAATTTCCGAAGGTAGTCAAGACTGGCTAGATTTACTGTTGAGTTGAAGTTGACGGAACGTTTGCTGCATTACACAAATAACAAAGAAGAAAACATAAAAGTAGGGGGTCAGTACAACCACAAGTACTGAGTAGATATCATCGGCCAACTCGAAATAGAAGATAATATATATCAAGTAATATTATAAATCAACTATAAACTCAACATGTAGCAACAACAAGTACTATAATCGTCAACAGTACCATCAAGTTCATCCATGAGGGCTCAAGCCTCAATACCATACTCATTTGGGAATTAAGTTTATTAGATTGAGTATATTTATCACCTTTCAAGATTCCTTATCTTTCTTCCTCTTGTATCGGTACGTGACACTCCGATCCCCTACCACTATGTGTCGGTACGTGACACTCCGATCCCCTAATTCTACGTGTCGGTTCGTGACACCCGATCCCCTACATGTGTCGATACGTGACACTCCGATCCCCTATATGTGTCGGAACGTGACACTCCGATCCCCTATATCTACGTGTCGGTTCGTGACACCCGTCCCACTAATACTATGTGTCGGAACGTGACACTCCGATCCACTAATACTATGTGTCGGAACGTGACACTCCGATCCACTAATACTATGTGTCGGAACGTGACACTCCGATCCACTAATACTATGTGTCGGAACGTGACACTCCGATCCACTAACCTCATTCTATCCGTTCATCAAGCCTTCTCTATACCAAGGCATCACCAATCCCATTACTTTAATTCATCAAGCCTTCTTTTACACCAAGGCATCATCATTAACAACGTAGATTAAAGTTTCTTTCAAGATTTGGGATTGAATGGTTTTCATCATGCTTGTTTTATCAAAATCACATAATCATATTCATGCAAGCATACAATTAAGCATATAGACAGATTTACAATACCACCAATACATATCATTCACTATTAAGAGTTCGCTACGAATATCGTAAAATAACCATAACCTACCTCCACCGAAGAATTGGAATCAACAAGCAATTTCTCAAGCTTTGATATTCCCTCTGCCTCTTGATCGATCAATCTCTCTCTCTCTTTGTTCTTTCTATTTTCTTTATTCAAACCCTCTTTCTTTTACCCTAATTAACATATAATTAAGTGTAAAAGATGACAATAATACCCCACTAACTAACCCAAAGTTACCTCTTTTATTCCTCAAGAATTTGAGTTATTAATATAAACCCACGAAATCTATAATTAAGGAAAGAATAGTCCAAAACGTCCCTTAAAACGTGTAAAGAAATCCGATTCTGCTTGGGATTCGCGCAACCTGTGACGGCCCGTCGTGCCTGCGACGGTCCGTCACGCAGGTCGTCGCAACCTCTTAGAACTCAAGTAGACTGTGACGGTCCGTCCTGCACTTCCGTCATGACGATCAGAGACTCGTTCCTTGTACCAAATTCTCAAAAGTTGAAGTGTTTTGCAACGGGAGCTCACGACGGTACGTCGTAGCTATGACAGCCCGTCCTGCAGGTCCGTCACAGATTACAGAGAGTCGATTTTAATGCTCAATTTTCAGAATTCTAAGTGTTCTGGAACGAGACACCCTCGACGGTCCGTCGTGCCCACGACGGTCCGTCGTGCCCACGACGGTCCGTCGTGCCCACGACGGTCCGTCGTGGGTCCGTCGTCTCGGCCAGTTTTTCCAGAAATAAAATCTGCTGCTCAAAACGACTAAACAGGTCGTTACAGATACCCTAATAGTATGACATATACTATTATGGTATCATTGAAAATTTAGAAATTCCACATAAGGATTGAGAATTGGCTTTGTGAATTAGTGGTTGTAGGTGATACCAATGGATATAAATAATTTTAGGCTTCTACTTCTCCAATTCAATGTATACTTTCACATTCATACTATTAGATATTTTCAATGGTGGAAATCCATATGCAATTGCATATTTTCTTGATGGTTTCAGAAGCAACAATTTTGAAATCACATAGTTTTAAGTAATTTTGGGGTATGAATTGTAAAAGGTATTTGTTTATAATTATTTGGACAAATTATAGAAATCACATAGTTTTAACGTAAAATTACAATATATCCCTTAAAAGTTTAGAATTACAGAAATTTCTCAAAAATTATAAAAAAAACAGATACAATAATATAAGAATTGATAAATTAAAAAGAGGGTTGGATACATTATTAATTAGAGGTTACATCTTTTTTTTGTTGCGCTTTTAATTCAAAATTAAAAGTAAAAATTATAGAAATCCCTAATTTTAGTTTAAATTTTGAATCATGAACTTATTAGTTATTTGTAAATAACGTATCTTATATGTAACTGATTCAACATTTAGTATGAAACTTCAAATAACAGGTACACATACGGATCCATAAACAACTAGTTAATAGATGATACAAAATATAACACTTTGTTAAGCAAGATAATTAATGGTCAATATTTTATACATGATTCACTAATCTGGTGTATTTTGTTAAAATTTTGAATCATGAATTTATTAATTATTTGTAAATAATATATCTCATATATAACTGATACAACATTTTACTATGAAACTTCAAATACCATATACACATACGGATCTATAAAGAACCTGTTAATAGATGATACAAAATATAATACCTTGTTAAGCAAGATACATTAATGGCCAACATTTTAACATGATACACTAATCTGATGTATTTTGTTAAAATTCTGAATTATGAACTTATTAACTATTTGTAAATAATGTATCTGGGGGAGAAGATTAAGAAGAGAAATAAGGAAGGGATGAACTCTGTTTTTTAGCGTAGAAAATTATTGTATCCGTGATTTATGACTTAAAAGATAAAAATGATAATTTTAGAGATTTGTAAAACTAATAGGGGATAATGATAATAAGTGAAATAAATAACAGATTTCCATAATTTTTACTAATTATTTTGCTTTTATGGGACACGAGCGCAATTTTCTCTTTTTCTTTAATAAATTTGGCCCATCAGGCCTTTAACAAAAAAAAATAGGAAATTAAAAAGGGATAATTGTATAGAATGACAAACTAATAATATAAAATAAATATAGTATCGATCCTTTGATTTATTTGTGTTCCATAGCAAACTGTTTGTTAGTCCCTCTCTCCCTCATATTCTCGCTCACCACTCTCCCTCTCTCGCTCGATTATTCCTGTCTTTCGTCTCTCTTGCCTTATAAATTGTGTTTCTAATTGTATAAAGCGAGAGAAAATTATATAAACGCATGCAAATACATATATCTTTGTCCTTACATTTATAATTATACAATACAAATATTTCTCTACCCAAGTCTCTTTTGTCTTTCTCGTTTTATACAAATTTAAATTGTATATAATTTTTCTCTTTCTCGTTTTATACAATTCGATTCAATTGTATATTCCCTGCACAAGTCTCTTTTTGCTTTTCTCTCTTTATCGTTTTATACAAATTCAAATTGTATATAATTTCACTCTTTCTCGTTTTATACAATTCAATTCTACCTTTCTCGCTTTCTCATTTTATACAATTCAAATTGTATATAATTACTCTCTTTTTCGTTTTATACAATTCGCTTCAATTGTATATGTATAGCGAATTATATGGAGCGCAATTATGCAAATTTTCTGCTATAGCATACAAATATGAATTTTATGTTTGCTATATATGAAAGTTGTCCAATTAAAAACCCGCAAGCAAAACTAACTTGGATGGTTACCTTTTAATAAATAATTATGAATTTTAGCGATACTTTTTATTTATTACCATTTATATCAATATTATGCTGAATGTGCAATATGTATTAAAAGTAAATTATGTATGTAATATATATGTATTATAACTATTTTTTAAAAGATATTATGTTCGTGTGGTAAGAAATCGACAGATTGTATACCAGTGTACTAAAATGTGTGAAAAATGTATTATCCATCAATAGAACTTATATTATATGTCAATAATAAAATGGTTCTTTGTAATATGTTTTAAAAAATGCATTATAAATGTATTAAAAGTGATCAAGTGAAAAAAAATGTTATAACTATAAATGGTAAATATTTTTTTAATATAGTATATTTATATAAGTTACCCGCAGAAAATACCCCATAAAATAAAATGATTACAAACATACACTTGTCATATTCATATCCCACTAAATAATTACATTATGTACTAACCCCCTCCCCAAACTAATTTTGCTTAATTGGTACTATATATATATATATTATATATATATATATATATATATATATATATATATATATATATATATATATATATATATATATATATATATATACACTGATTTAGTATCAATACAGCAAAATTATCGATCTAAATGAATGGAGTATGGGTTGTAACTTTTTTTTGAAAGAATGGAAAATGCATAAGTACCCCCTCCCAAACCTATGCCCGAAATCTCAGAGACACACTTATACTATATTAAGGTCCTATTATCCCCTGAACTTATTTTATAAATAATTACTCCTTTTTGGCCTACGTGGCAGTAACTTGAAAAATTATGTCAACACGCGCTAGGCGCACAAGATAGTGTCGCGTATGCCAAAAAGGGGTAGAAAATTAATAAAATAAGTCCATTGGGTAATATGACCTTAGTATAATATAATTGTGTCTCTGAGATTTCGGGCATAGATTGGGGATACTTGTGTGTTTTCCCTAATTTGAATAGGTGTATGAAAATGTGATTATTTTAGATTTTATGGGTCATTTATATAGTTTCCAAAAAACAAAATTAAAAAGGAAAAGTTATGCAAAATATTGTTCATAAATTTTAATTACTGTCATAAATCCATTGAACAGTAAATGACCATTTGGTTTATTCATGAACTACTAAATTCATGTATGTGTATTCCCTAGATGATATGAACCCCCCTTTTGGATAATAATGTAGATAACTATGTATCTACTAGTTAAATGACTTTTGAGAGTGATATCTCAACACTATAAATAGAAATATCACTCACCATTTGATATACACTTGAATAAAAAGAAAATTCCTCTTCTTCTATCTACTTCTCTTGTCTTCTTCTCTTTATGATTATATTCTTATAGCTTGATTTTATAACACGTTATCAACACTAATATGCTCTAAAAATCATAGCACTTCGCAAAAGTGTTGTAGTTGAAACACTTCTGAGCAGGAACAGGTTCTATTTATTTTTTCTTGTTCATCTATATTTTCAAAAGTTTCTCTTATACTAATAATTTCTTTTAGTATATATGTATTATATGAAAAGGTTGAAATATTGGTTTGTTTTACTTTAACAATTTTATAGATTGGTTTATGATTATACTAACAGTTCTTCGTTTCAGAAAAGAATTGAAGGACAAAGAAGTAAATTTTCATGTTGATTTTCTAAGTGTTAATTATGAGGAACTTATTAATATTTACAATTTCTAGAGGTGAGACATCAATTTGAATTTTGATGCACCATGATGATAAGGATTGAGTTCAAGTCCCATAGAATTTGGCCTAACACGCCTTATATGGATAAGACATTAAGTTTGAGTCAATGCACCATAGTGATGATATAATGATGACTAAGGCATTGATGAAAAGTCTTGAAAATCGTCCTATTGAATTCGTTCCATTCCTTGAAAAGAATGTGGTTGCAACATATAATAATTTTTAAATCGCATGTTCACTTGCTCCATTCTTTCGTATGAATGTGGTAGCAGTAAATAGTTAGTCTGAAAGATGACAAATGATTCACAATATGAAAAGGGACATGAAATGACGGAATTATAATAGTCATCATTGTGGTAATTATAAAAGGAAGAACACTATTGGTTCTTCAAATAGTCTTTCAAAATGTGAAGACAATTTTTATTATCAAAATGGTAGAAAGGTCATTAGACTTGTGAATGTTCTCGACCCAATAATTTGACAAGTTTATAAATCCTCCATCAAGAGACAAGAAGATAAAGTGATAGTACACTTGATCTTTCAAAGTGATGTTGAGTTGTATCATGGAAATATGATGAATTTTAAAATCATGACAATGTACTTATAATACAAATTTATGAAGTACATAAATGATTAGCTCATTCCTTGAAGAGAATGTGACTTGTGATGAGTATCGTGAATGCTCGACCATTCTATAAGAGAATGGGTCAAGATGTGATAAAATCATTATGGGTTGAATATATGCCACAACTCACCTCTATGGGAGGTTTAGAAAAAATGATATATATCAAAATTCACCTCTACGAGAGGTTTGAGAGGAAATAAATTTTATTCGCCAGAAAAAGTTAATGGTATTGTATGTTTATACGTCACTATGGTATGTTTATTGTGAACTACCGAAAGGGCAAAAGAAAGAAATAGTTCTTGTCTATAAGGGTTGTAGTCATTATTATTTGGCAATACAAATTTGTCATTGGTTGTGTACCTATGGTACAACAAAAGTAAAGCAAGAAACATGTCTTGCTCGTAATGATTTTGACCATGACAATGATAATATAATTTCCTCCTTGAAGAAGATGCTCATCATAGGAATGGTGTCATGGAATATGTGATAGTACACAAAATTAAATTGCAAGCTCTAACAAGTTGTGCTATTATCAAAGGAATAATACTGGGTTGTAGTAAGTCTCAAAAGAAACTTTTTAAGTTGCGGAAGAATTGAAAAGAAATATTGAGACTATAAATTATGAAAAGATTTAATATCTTTAAATTACTACAACCGAAGAGGGTTATAAATATCACTCATTTTTTCCTCGTATTTGTTGCACACAAACATGAGCATGCTGATGGAATCACATGCAAAAGTAAACTACAATTGTACTGAAATAAAGATCAGTTGGCATGATCAATTGACCATTCTGATTTAAATGTGATGCAAATGTAATTGAGAATTTATGTGGCTTATATGATGAAGAAATAAAAAATTCTTCAAAACTTCTCTTGTATCTGCTTGTTTTCATTGTACCATCTAAGGTTGGGATTGTAATCCCCTGAAGTTTTTGGAACATATAAAAAGGTGAATATGGGCTCATTCACCTTCCATGTGGATCATCTGCAACTATATGATATATGCATTCATGCAATGATCACATGTACTTTATTGTCAACTTATAAATTGGTGTTTGTAAGGTTGTTTGCGAATTGTTAAATTAAGAGCACAGTTCCAAATTATGAAATTATATTGATAAGGGAAAATGCACAAGTACCCCCTCAACCTATGCCCGAAATCCCAGAGACACACTTATACTATACTAAGGTCCTATTACCCCCCTGAACTTATTTTATAAGTAATTTTCTACCCCTTTTTAGCTTACGTGGCACTAGTTTGAAAAAAAAAGTCAACCATTGTTGGGCCCACAAGATAATGCCACATAGGCTAAAAAGGGGTAAAAAATTATTTAAAAAATAAGTTCAGGGGGTAATAGGACCTTAGTATAGTATAAGTGTGTCTCTGAGATTTCGGGCATAGGTTGAGGGGGTACTTGGGCATTATCCCTATTGATAATGCTGGTTGATTTAACAAAAATTGTATGCCTCCAACTATAGCTAAATCATGGTTATGAGAACAGAACTCCCAAAACAATATTTGTTATGAGATAAATTAATTTAACATGTACCAACACATGTATGCATCAAGCCAACAAGGTCTTCCCATTAAAATTGGTTCAGAGTCAGGAACCGTATAATTTTCATCTAAAATGTTAAATGTGCGGTTATGATTTTAATTGCTCAACTACGCACAAAGATGAATTCCCAAATAAGGTTGGAATGAATGTTAGATTTTCTAATATTAGGGGAAGAGATGATTTTGACAGCTGAAAATTATGTGTGAGCTTAATTATGAATTATCTAGATCCTCGTTAAATATATATGTGAACTTAAAGTTCAAGGGATAATTCATTTGCATAATGTTTCAAATCAATTTCCAAATGAATGCACTGACCCTATGATATAATTCAGCTGCAAATGCTCCAATATGAAGTCCTTGAAGGAAGAGTCTATGATACGCCGGAAGCGTAATAGACCAATCGATTTCAAATACAAAATTTCTTGAAGAGAGAAAGAGCAAATGATCAATATGGTCATGATAACGAGGCAAGTGCTATAAAATAGCACATTGACATAACACTTCATAAAACCTCGAAAAAGGTTAAGGTACCTGAAAAATAATGAAAAATGAAGAGATCTCGATAAGATATGTCATATTGGAATCAATATCAAATAACCGTCCACGGT
This sequence comes from Solanum peruvianum, assembly GCA_027705065.1. NCBI lineage: Eukaryota > Viridiplantae > Streptophyta > Magnoliopsida > Solanales > Solanaceae > Solanum > Solanum peruvianum. Next base: position 36,465,841 of record JAKWJD010001760.1, on the reverse strand, counting down.
ATCTTTGATAAGAGGTAGCGCTCAATGATATAAATTGTGACGAGGATCTTGAATTCAAATTTGTCATATAGTGTGGAGCAGATAAAAGGTTGGCCAAGTAAAATGCACGATTCAAGTATATTATTTTACTTATAAAAGTGACGTTTTAGACAGATAGTTCATAAATCAAGGTATAATGTCAGTGGGGTATAAATAAATTATTATGCGATTATATAACCGTAAGATATCAAATACGGTTTGTGCCTTGGGGCATAAAGATTTGTCGCAAAAATCCTGACATTTTTGGAAAGGTTTTTCTCTTATGGTGGATGCAATGAGGTTTGTTTTGATCTGGCAACATATGAAAAACTTGAATGCATGTAACGAATAATTGTAATGTCTAGTTAGACAATGAAGATTATATGAAAATCCTTGAAACAATCGAGGTGTCTGAAGCATATAAGAGTTTGAAAGAAACTTTTTCAATAAAGCTTCAAGAATCCTTATATGGATTGAAATAGTCAAGGAGGAAAAGGGTACAAAAGAATGACCCTAATTGTCCTAGTATTTTACGAAAAGGTCTTGGCAAGACAGAATTTTGTCTTGACCTACTGATTGATAATTTCACAAATGAAATATTTGTCTATCAGTGCACATACACAGATATGTTTTGATGCATTTTATATGGATAAATCACATTCATTGAGTACCCCAATGATTATGAGATCGTTTGACATAAACGATGATTCAGTTTGATCTCAAAAGAAGGATGAAGAACTTCTTGGTGATGAAACTTCATATCTTGGTGCAATCAGGGTACTAGTGCATCTTACTAGCAATATTTGACCAGATATTTGTTTTGCAGTAAATTTACTGGCAAGATTCAGTTTTTCCGCGATAAAAGGACATTGAAATGGTGTTGAGCACATGATTTAATATCCTTGAAGGACCATAGTTATGAGTTTATTCTATCCGAGGAATCTAAGACAAAATTGATTAGTTGCACAGATACAGAATATTTATCTGATCCGCATAAAGCTCTATCACAAGCACGCTATTTGTTTGCGTGTGTAGGCACAATAATATTTTGGCTATCAATGAAGCTAATGTAGGTGATCATTTCTTCAAACCATGTAGAAATAAAAGTCTTCTATGAAGCAAGTCAAGAGTGCGTCTGGTTGAGATCAATGACACGCCATATTCAGGAAATATGTGATTTTTCTTTGAAAAAGAATTTACCAACCACAATGTACAGAGATAACCACTGCAAATGAAAGTGTCCACAAGATGATTATTGTTGTGAACAAGTTTAATGTGCAATTTACTTGCAACAACAACGTCATGACAAATAGAATGATATTCAATAATGTATTCGATTAAGCTCAAAGCCTCGTCAGATGAGTTCAACGATGCAACATCTTCGTGAATGTGATTTGATCACAAAGACACTGTCAATATCAATATTTGAGAAGTTTGTGTACAAGATTGAAGACATCATCACAAGAAATTAAGTGATGTTTTAATTAGGGGAGTATAATACGCGTTGCACTCTTTTTTCCTTGACCGAGGTTTTGTTCCACTGGGTTTTCTTGACAAGGTTTTTAATAAGGCAATAAATAGTGCATATCAAAATATATGTGTACTCTTTTTCCTTCACTAAAAGTTTTTCCCACAAGATTTTTTTTAGTAAAGTTTTAACGAGGCACATTATCCATGAACATCAAAGGGGGAGTGTTATAATTCAATTGAATTTAGTTTATTCATGAACTACTAAATTCATGTATGTGTATTCCCTAGATGATATGAACCCCCTTTTGGATAACAATGTAGATAACTATATATCTACTAGTTAAATGACTTTTGAAAGTGATATCTCAACACTATAAATAAAGGTATCACTCACCATTTGAACACTTGAATAAGAAGAAAATTTCTTTTCTTGTATCTACTTCTCTTGTCTTCTTCTCTTTATGATTATATTCTTATAGCTTGATTTTATAACAATTACCATATTTTTAGCCCCATTTCATAATATATTTACGTAAGTTTTCCTTTTCAATATTACTTAATATGGTCATTCGGCCTTATTAATTTCCAAAAAAATAGTTACCCGCTTCTTGGTCGTTTCTTCGGCAGTGTTCTTCATATTCTTCTTCGTTGTTCTTCAGCATTTTCTTTTACTCCTTTCTGATCGTCTTCCCTTCTGTCTTTTTTTTTTTTAAAATTCTACGTACTTACATGTGAAATAGAAAATACTAAAATTCCAAAGGAACAGAAAAGATGCCCCATGAAAATCGGAATAGTTCTACATCAACAGTTATCATAAAGCTTGAAATGAGGAATAAACCCTATGCTTGTGCGTTGTGCCTGCTAAAAAGAATGATAAAAATAACCCAACCAAGAAATTACAGCAACTGCATACAACATACAATGAAGACAATCGCATAGGAACCACAAAAAAGAAAAAAAAATGTAACATAATTATACCCTCAGGGAAATGAAGCTAGAAACAATTACAAAACTGGAGATGAAGCACCTTAAACTAAACCGACCCCAGCAAATCAATGCAAGATGCAAAATTAATGCATCTCTTTGGTCCTTAATAATAAAAAATTTCCCCCTTTCTGCCTAACTACAAAAAAAAATGCCTCTTCTAAAAGAATATTACAAAGGAGAGATATATCAACACCCTATGACACACAACAAAACAATTATTTTATCAAAGCCTCCACGAGTGGTCAACAACTGCAACGCAAGTGACAAAAATACAAGGGCAATAACCATAAACAAAATGCAAAAGAACCCCAGATCATCTTTTTGCCTGCCCAGTTCTGTTTACACCAGTATATTGAACACCATCATATTAGTAGGGACCCATTGGTGGCATGCCAAATGGAGGCATGGGAGGCATTCCCATCCCACCCATTGGAGGGGGTGGCGCTGCAAAACCTCCTCCCATGCCTGGCATTGGTGGAGCAGGCAAAGCCAATGGCAGCAGCTGTGCATACATATTCTGCAATCAACCAGTAAATATTATTAGCAAAGTGTTTGTTGGACATCAACAGATAGAAAAGAATGTCAATTTTGCCACAAGAAGGGTGTATGTATGTGTCAGTTGTTAATATATTACAAAGATCCATGCAATTTCAGTAATAAATTCCAGGTCATAATAAAGAAATAAATGCATCTAGTTGTAACCATGGTTAGGTTTCGCTATGTACGTACCTGCTGCTTCATAACATCCTTCTCTTCATTCTCTCTGGCTTTTGCTTCACTTTGAGCTTCAATCTTATCTTTTATTAGCTCATCAACCTTGCCAGTGTATTCACGGATAAACTGAGAGAGAGAAAGCCAAGTTAAACAGTGACTGCTGATGGCAGTAAGACTATATGGAAGCATCCCGATGGACGAAACCAAAAATGACATGATCAAACAGAATTAAACAGAGAAGAAATGATGAAAAACATGAGCAAAGAGCTAAAAGAAGCATACACAAATAAACTGGAAAAAAAGACTTCGTGAGAAGCTGGACTATAAAAATAAAAGGCTCACAATAAATAGGTCTACCAGAGGAAAGGACACAACAAATCCAACTGACAAGGGTGTCTTTTTTATTACTTCATCCCATTTTATGTAGCACCCTTTCCTTTTTAGTCCATCCCAAAAATAATGTCACTGTACTATAATTAGAAACAATTTAACTTTAAAATACCCCTTTACCCTTAGTGAAATGATTCTCATCCACACAAATATCTAAGAATTGTTTTAGACCACGACTTCACAAAGACTTCCTTTTTTATTAAACACCGGTCGAACTGAAATGGAACCACATTGAGTGGGATGGAGGGAGTAGCAGATACGCAAAAGCTCACACATACAGAATCAGGATGGAGGTTCAGATAGTTACCTGTAACAGGTAAGGGAATGCAAAGTCAATCATATTATTCATCCAGGCAAGCTCAAGGGCAACATCTGGCCGAATCAAATCATAACAAACAAAGAGGCATGATGCGAAGCATTCTTTCTTTCCCTGCAAAAACAAGCATCAACAGTTAGGAGCTCAATTTCATTTCCCCTAAAGTTTTAACAATGATAAAAAGTAAAAAAATCAAATAAAAGGTTAAAAGTAAAAGACTTCAAAATTCTAGATGTCAGTACATTAGAAGTTCATTAGCATTTAAGAATGCACAGATAAACGGGGCAATCCACCTCAGACTTTGTCAGACCAACAAATATCGTTTCCAGCCAAATTATTTTGTAGCCTCCTTCCAACTCCCATCCGTAAAACAAATTATGCATATAGCAACACAAAACTCAGTCTTATCTGTCAATGCTTTAAAGTATATTAACTCTTTTTTCTTTTTTTTCTTGGTTATGTTGCATTCAATATTAGGGAGTGTGTGTTCTCTGACACCCACAAATTCTCAGAGAACCAAGACAGCCCACTCCTACTCGCATGTCACAATAATAAAATTATGAAGCCGACATATGACGGAGCAAGTATTAACTTATTTTCCGCAATCACTGAGTTTACCTCTTTAAAAGCTTGTAAAAAGGAAGAAACATAGATGATTCTTAAAATTAAAGCCATATACCTGTTCGATGAAGTAAACAAGCAACTCCTCTGCAAGTTCGCGATCTCCAGATTGTGAGGCTGTCTCCATAGCATCTTTGTAGAGATTATCTTTCTTTGACAAAGCAATAGATTGCTTCCACCTACCAGCTTTCTTATAGATAGAAGCAGCAACACGCCTCATCTCAAGAAGCTCATGCTTCTCTATCTGCTCGGAAAACAAGAAAAGTGGAAATTGTTATGAGACATATTATACACAGAGAGATAACTTTAGAAGAACTAGCCTCCACCTTCTGAGCAAGGCCTATCTGATCAAAGTTATCATGCAACTCAATTGATTCACGTAGTCTATCATAGTCTTCTTCCTCGACATAAATTTCGTTAAGTGCCTCATTCACCGCAGAAACATTGTTGCTCTGAACAGCAATCATGTAAGGCTTGACTAGGCGAAGGTGACCAGCCTGATGTCAGTCCAACAAAGAAATCAAATGGTTTAGAAAGAAGAATATATATCACAAAATATAATCCAAACAATTCCTCAAGCCAAGAGATTTGATAATAAACCTTTCTCATTATGTCCACAACGCGTGTGTGATCTACTCTAAGTGCAAGAACATTTAGAAGGTCATTAATGAGATCAGGATGCTCTTGCAAATAAAAGTGGACAGCCTTGTAATAAAGCTCCACATTAGCAACTTTGACAACAATGTCTTTGAACTGCATATGATCCCAGGCATCTGGAGAGTGATTCATAACAGTGGTGGCAGCATTATCAAATTCATCATATTGGATGTACAAATATGTGAGTTCCTTCCAGTGTTGCTGCTCATCGCAGGCACGAATAAGCTTGGGAATGTTGAGTCTGGTGGAGAATAATTTAATGTGCTCCATGAGCTTCTCGTGACGATATCTGGCATATAAAACACCAAGTTCTGTGAAGATACCCATATGTGCACGCTCCAAACCCAACCCACTCTCCATAAGAGAGATTAATTCATTAAAACATCCTCTATTTTGGTAAAATTCACTAACTTCCTCCAAGTCATCCACCTACAAAAGTAAAAAGAGATGATACAAATCAAGAGTAGCCCAGAAGATGAACTTAGATGCAAATGAAGACAATAGAAGTACCAACAATATCTGCTCAATAATAACTCGTAAAACACAGAGTTAGATACCTGCACTATAATGTTAAGCCCACAAATTTGAGCCAAACGGAACTCCTCAGCATCGACGCAAGCAAAGCAGACGTCTTTCCATGTCTTCGCACTATTTGCCTTGCGTGCTGCATCAACAGCACCTTGAAATTGATTCAACTTCACTAGTGTGCTGGCCAACTTGGCCCAGTTAGAAATGAAAGCAAATATGATCTTTGCAGCCTCATATAAGCCTTCATCAAACAACTTGTCACCAACATTAGGTAGATTAGCAACATTTGGCATGAGAATAAACTCTTCAATGTCACCCAATCGATCAATTTTAGCATATGCATAAATGAGTTCACTGTCAACTTTGGGCTCCTTTGTCTTCTGCCTTACCATCAGGAGATACTTCACCAGGTCATGGTAAACATCTGCATCCTCTGCAGCATGAATTACATCCAAAAAGTGGGTGGCGTCATCTGCACGAATAAACGACTCAATAGCATCACTCACTAATCCTTCTCTTAGTTGAGCTTTAGCCACCTGACTCCAAACAGCATCTTCTTCAACTCGGAATGCAAACTCCACAGCCCGGTTAATATCACGAATGTTGTCAAGCAGAACATTAACAGCCTGGACATTCAAGTTGAACTTCTTGAAGATTGCAAAAGCTTCTTCATAAAGTTGCGCTTCGACAGCAACCTCCCCTACTGCAGGTCCATCAAAATTATCAAGTCTATTGATATAGTCCATCACTCTGGATGGATCGGCTTTGATAGCTGTCAGGATAAGCAAATTCTGCAGATTGAAGTTCCCACTGAATGCAGAATTCTGGAGCACTATCTTTTCAAGAAGTTCAATCAATTCATGGGGAAGATCAGCAGTCATGAAAGCTTTAACAGCTGCAGAAACTTGCTCAGGACTCTTGCTTTCAGGCAGAGCAGTGGAAACAACTTGATCAATAAGCTGCCTTCTAAACTCATTTTCAGGGTTAAGAACTTTCTCCCAAATATCACCATCCATCCTCTCAACCACATACCTGAAAACAATTATAACATGACAGTTTACTCCACTGATAGACATCTGATGAACCAGTTATTATCGCAAACCTAGTGATAACCAACCTTGCTTGAAGTTTGAACAAAGAGTTCTTGTTTGTCACATTAATAAGTTCATCATCACATTGACCTCTCCTATATGCAACAACAGCAAGGGTAGGATCACGCTTTTCACAATATTTACCAACAACGCGTGAGTCGTAGTATGGATTGGTTGTGAGGAAGTGCTCTGGGTTGTTATTGCTATCTATGATGATCTTTCCCAGGGCATTGTGTACATGCACATCTTGACTTCCTTCACTTACAAGATGCTCCAAAAACTGTGTCAGCAAGCGGAGTCGATTCCTGAGAACCAATTGGGTTAAAGGCTTAACACACTAAAAGTTGGTAACAAACACTTTTGAAGCAACTCTACAAGGATAAACAAAGACCTTTTTTCACATTCTTCCACTAGGGGTTCAACTGGAAGCAGAGAACGCACAGACAGGATCAATCCCTTAATAAAATCCTCGGGACACTCATCATCTAAAAGCTGCCCTACGACTAAAGGTGCATTTCCTGGGTTGACCTGTTCCATAGAAGATAAAAGGCTTGTCATTTCCCACTTGCAAATACTTCCATAAAACAACTATTACACAGAAACCATACAAACCTTTTGGACATAACCTTCAATATACCGTAGCATATTGTTGGTATAGAGGTAGTGTGTGAGGTCAGGAACAAAACCAAAGCGGTCACAAACATTAATTAGAGGCCGAGCATCAGGAAGTTTGGCTTCCATTAAGAAGTTCTTCGTCTTTTCCGCATCATAGAAGTTTGATTCTCTTGTGACACGCTCAACCTCCTTGATTTGACCAGTCCTGGCAGCTGACTCGATATATTTAAAGTGGATATCAGGATCCTCACTGCACGAGACCCAAAAAGACAGATTAATTAACAATTACAATTAGCCCGCCAAAATGCAGAAAGTCTTCTCTAGTATGTACCTGGAACTCAAATATGATCCTAGGAAGAAATATAATCCCTCATAGGACTTAAATTGCTCAAAAAGCTTTATGCAAGCATCAACACCCAACTGCTCACAATACTCTTTTGCAACCTGCAAAACTCAAAATCAGCCAAGATACCATTACTGTGGAGTATTCCCAAGAAATGACTCTGTTTGAGTTTATGCATACATTTTAGGTGCAGGTACATGATAAACTCTAGAAGAAAATCTCTTCTGCAATATGACAACATAACCAGTACCTGAACAATTATTTGAAGGTTTCCTTTGATATTGATAACAAGGAGGTCCTTCATGCACTCAAGTGCCCATTCACGTGAAAGGGTCCCAAAAAACTCAACCAAGGCCTAAGAGGAACAGCATCAATCAGGTTAAGTCGTGCAAATTCCTATAGAAAAGGTATATACTTCTATGAATATTCCAACCTGAGGCTCAATTGCATGTGTATTAACAATGACGCGCTTGATATCAGGCAGTTCGGAATAGTGCTGCAGAAACAAAAAATGATTATTCTGACTTAGCAGAGGTTTCTCAAGGAACGTTAAGGCAGAAATGCTGATAATGATTCAACCTGAAGAGCCCGCACGTAAAGACCAGCTTTCTCACAAAGTTGAGCAATCCGAGGTCGATCATAATGACTGAACATTCCATTTGCTAATATAGCATCAGCAACATTTGGAAAAGTCACGAGATTGATTTCCAAGACCTGTATAGAAGAGATAAGTTACAATTCAGAAGCAGAATATACTAACAGACAGTTTGCTAATGAAAAAAGTAAAGAAACCTTGGTCTGCAGAAAGCCATGCTCTGGAAGGTTAGGTTTCAGAACATCCAATAAAAATGCTGTTGCCTCACGGATCATATTCCTCTATTAACAAAAGCAGAAAGAAAGAGAATATGTTGTCAGCTATGCACTGCATATACCATAGATAAACATAGCAAACATTGTAAAGCGCTTAAGAAAAGGATAAAATTGTAATAATTGCAAGTCGATTAACCTGCAGAAATAGATCGGTGATAGTATTGTAATCAACAGGACAACCACCCTCCATTTGGGACATCATGAGCGCAAAGTTAACAGCTCCCTGCATAAACAGAGCAATTGTTCAACTTCATCGAAACGAGCACTGTCAGATTTACAAGTGATCATTTTCTCTTCATCACAGACAAGGCAACTTTCCAAATTGAGTACAATATATTGAAATGACATCATTAAATACACAATTCGAGTTGCAATTTTATCCTCAAAAAAGAAAAAACAAGTTGAGCAGTACCATAAGGTCAAAAATATTAACATTCCAATATCACGGAGTAAATCCCGTAAAATATACTAAATGAAGCTAGAAGGTGAGGATGGGAAATAGAAAACATTATGACTTATGTAACTGTTCACATCATACCTGAGGATCAGATCGAAGAATTGTTTGAAGAAGGAACAAATAGTCAGGTGTATATCCAACCTGTACCAACCATAAAATCAATTTTTAATATCCAACCCAGAATTAATTTATACTAGAGAGGGTTGAACCGTCTTAGATATAGCCAGCTTAGACAAGCACCAAAAAGAAGAAAACTGAACTAATCAAAAAACAGAAAGAGGGGGGAAGGACAGTAAAAAGTAGTCAGCCAGATGAACACAAATGGAAATCACTTACCTGCTTGGAATATATCAGAATCTTGTCAAATTCCCTGCGTTCAGCAAATGCAGCAACAACTTTCGGAGTCGCTCTTGCTTTGATATATATCTTTAGGGCAAGGTCATTATCAACAGTCTACAAAAGAATTATGACTGCAATCAATAACAAGAACAACGGACTACTTGCATAAACAAAATCAAATAAAGTGATGAGCATAAGATAATGAATTTCACTTCAAAATTTGACCTTCACAAGATCCCCAAGTTCCTCACTACACTCCAGCTTATCCTCAGCCAACCAGTTCTCCAACAGGTTTTTCTTATTCTGGTTGACAACAAGGCGCGACAGTTCCAATGATTCAAAAGCATTTAGCTTTCCTTTCGTTAAAAGTGTCCCAAAGTACTGCAATAAGGGAGGTGTTTGCCCTGCTTGAACAGGAACACTCTGCAAAGAAGACCAATTACAAAACTAAATAAATTAATATGTGTATCACCTTTTGCTGAATAACAAATGAATTCCAGAAACTCTTCCGAGACTAGTAAGCCAATGACATCCTGCGGAAAAAAAAACATAATTTCCATATCATAACCAATACCTGAAATTTGGCAACAGTGTCAGGCGTACGGAGTATGCCTTGAGGTGATTCCGCTGCAAGCTCTGCAGCTTCTTTGTACTTTGTCTGGGCAAACAACTCTTGGAACCGCTGGACAACCTAAGGACATACAACAGACAATGATAGACTAAGATCATTGTAGAGAAAGACATCCTCAGATTATCAACATGTTGAATCAATAGGATCAAAAGTTTTTGATAAGACTGCTAACTGCTGATGATATCTACGACAAGCAATAATTCATTTTACTATATTGTTCTCAGAGAAGGAAACGATGATATGATAGCAAAAATCATGGTGCACCATGTAAATGGGTAAAGGTCCAGTAGATTTCCAATAGAAGTTGACAGTATGATATCAACTTACTAAATTCTCAGCCCCAGGAAGGTTTCCTCTTTTGGCAAGATTGACAGCAAGCTCCAGATTATTCAACTGGAATACATGTGTACAAAGTTTATATTTAAGGTAAATAAAATGATAATGATACAACATAATAATAGAATAAAATGAAAATTGACGTACCTGGCCACTGACAAAAGGTACTAGAGTTGCTTCATTAACTGTGGCAAGCAAAACTTGGCCTCGCCTGTTGATGGCATAGAAACCACCAATAGATGAAGCTTCTGCTGTCAGAAAAATAGGATCTGGGCTGATCCTATTTCTGTACACTGCAGTAGCTGTTTCGAGGTCATAGACAAAGAGAAGCCCAAGCTTTGTGATGACATAAATTAAACTGTATTTATGAGATATCTGCCAGAATAACAAAGAGCCGTGTTATAAGAAACTGAATTCATAAAATGCAGCAAGACAAATAAAGTGACAACAGCTCCACACAGGAAAGGCAAGAGATACCTGCATTGCAACTGGGAAATCGTCAGCAAAATCTGGAGGAAAGAAGAGATCTGCCTGTTTCTTCGTAAAAGATGGTTTGCCTGCAAACATTTAACATATTAAGAGAACTGATGACAACCATATGAGGCAGATTTGCCCCACAATTTTACTAAATAACTTAACAATTAAACTACAGGTTGCAGTAATCAGAGCAGTGTTCTGACCAGGCTGGGCTCCAAGCTCAATGACATGCAACTTTGATGTGACTTGTCCAGCATTTGAGGACTTTGTGGCAAAGGAAATGAGTATGGAATCCCTTTCATTTCCAGGAACCTGAATAAAGCAAGAAACAGTCAGGCAGGAAAACATAAAATCAACAATGGCCGAACACATTAATGAAGAATTATGGAGGATTCTTTCTCACCCTGAATGAGGCAAATGCTGCAGCATGTGCCTCGAGAGCTTGACTGCGTTGCTGATCCACTGAAAATAATTGCATGTTTCCTTTGACCAGTTGAGGCCTCTATTAACCGAAGTCACAGCAGAATAGTCAAAAAAGGAAGTGCACGTCCCTTCTATATTCAATAAATATGAGAATGTTAACAAGTACAAACATGTTTCTCACAGATTTTTAAAATGCCACTCTTTTGAGCTCAAAATTTTTAATCAATAGCATCTAACATCCAAGGAGCAAAAAGTAATTGCAGTATACTGGTATTTTGATGCAATTAACCACTATCATATCATGTTACACAATCCAAATATAAAAAAAAACATGCAAAAGCATGTTACAATGATGGGGCATAGAGAGAGCAATCAGAGACTAAAAAATCTGACAATTTAGAAAAGCTGGCAAGCCCTACACAAATGTCTTAGTGTCTGCATCCCCGATGACATTGAAAAGGCTGATTGGGAAGTTAAGTAGGTCTGCTTTTTAGAAATAATACATCAAGATTAAGTTCTCCACTAAGATGTAAGCATTACACACCTCTGGTGAACCTGGGGCGATACCAATCAAAACCAACCATTTCTCAGAAGGATCACATCGGTAGTTGATTATTTGGTTGTTGGCTAAATTGGCCGTTCTATCAAACATCTTTACAGGCTCAGAATCCCCTGCACAAAGACAAGAGGGAATTATTAAGGACAAAATCATCCACCACTTTCAAAATTTGTAAACAAATCATTACCAACAGACAAAAGAGCTTCACCAGGCAAACAGGATCAAAAAAAATGTTGTAATGTGAAAAAGAAGCTGTCTTACCTTCAATTGGCCAATGATAGACAGCCGTTTGTGTAACAAGACCTAACATCTTCTGTGTAATCCATTTCCAGAAAACAACCTGTAGTACACATTTGGTCGTTATATGGCAGAACTGATCACATGATTGATGACCATGGGCAGTAAATAATGCAAAATCAAATCGAGTAGATACGTCAAACAAGCACCTGCTCAGGCATCTGATATGATTTTATTTTCTGTTTTGCCTCAATATTGAAAATCTGCAAGTGATCTTGACTGGTTCCAGGAACTTGAGCTTCAAGAGATAAGAGAGGATTGTATCATGCCATCATCAAGAAACAGAGGAAGAGTAGTCTTCCCATTTTCAAAAAGAATAACGTGAGGAAGGGCAGTTTTTCAAGCTCAAAAATATATTAACCCATTTAAAACAGATTTCTCCTGTATATACTACATCTCTTAAAATTAAAAAATTATTTGATTGAAATAATAATCTATAATTCGTTCAAGAAAACAAATAGAAGGGTTGGTTTGGCTTAGCCAAACAACAAAGTGTTGGTTCTAATTAGAATCCCAGAAACATACACTAGGATGTCAGTGGGAAGAGGGATTCTGTAGGGAATATAACAGCTGACATGTAGCAGCAACACTGATAAGTTCCACTATTGTAGAAAATAACATCCGACTAGAAACTACATTCGAGATAAGCTAACAAATGCATTAACCATTAGCATCAAGTTAACAACACTCGAGTGAAATAAGGTTCTGTGAGAAAAAGGAACTAAAATGTATGGCACAACTTCTTCAATTTACAACTTCCTCGGTAAAATTAAGAGTGGTCAACATTTAGCTTCTGATATTTCACTCACTCCAATCAAAAAGTGTGTCATCCACACAAAGAGGAGATCACGACACACAGCAAAGTCAAACCTAATCAACCACCTTGATATATGCCATAATTATTACATAGCTTGCTAAAAGTTTCACATGTACGCTTTGCACTATTATGAGTATTGCTGTCCCCTTCTTTTCTAGTTTCAAAATTCTTTTGCTATCCCTTTTACTTATTTCTAGTCTCAGAGTTCTTTAGCACATCAAGATAATGGTGAAGAGAGACTTCTCTTTTGCTCAAAGTTGAATTATCCAACAAACTATGAAGTCAGTAATAACAAAATACCTGCAGTTCAGGTGTTATCAAACCCGTTCAGAAGTCAGTAACTATGAACCAGTACAAAAACCATCCATGAGAATCTAACACTTGTCAAAGATTACATACCTTTTAGAGCCAAAATTCTAGAATTAGGATTCATAAGAGCAGAATCAGCCGTAATTGGACGCCTCAAAGGTTGCATTGGCATGTTCATATCAATAATCACCACACTATTCTGAGGCGACGTCTCCCTTACACATATATACTTATCCGATTCCATGGTAACATTAGTGAATGTGATGAACTGCGGGTTCACCCCTATACTTTGCAACTGCCAGAACCAATCAACATAATTTGAAATTAAATGCCAAAAGCAAAAACAGTATCAAGTCACAGATCTGGCAATAGAACTACATATGACAGATCTAACTACAAGTCCATACATGCTAAGCTACCAATAGAAAAATACTAATATGAATTTACCGTAAGGGTCTCTTTCATGGTAATCGGAGCATTGGCAGCCGCCATGATGGCGAGATCAAAGATAATGGATCAGAGCTCCGGATCTGTGAGAAATTGCAAAGAGCGAGGGCGGATGAAATGGGCGATTTGGTGCGAAGCCCAAACGCTAGAGATCTCAGACGAAGAATCCTCGGAGTCTCCCAGAGATGAAAGGAAGTGGGAGAAAGAGATCCAGACAGAGAGCGAGAGGGGGGAAGGACAGGGTTCTTCTCAAGAGAGAGGACTGATGCTTGAAATGAATTTCATAAGCAGTAAGTACTGGGTATGTCTAATTAATATTAATCTTAATTAATATTAACATTAATATAATGGCGAGGACAGTAACTATATACTCGGTTTCTTTTTTACTTGCTTATTTTTAATTAACACACTTATTAAGAAAATAATTAATGAGATAGTGAGTTTATTATTTTATTTTTATTAATTATAAAATGAATGAAAAGTTTTATATTTTTCAAAGTAATTAGTCATTTAATTACGAATATAATAAGTAAAAAAACATTGTCCTTTTTTTATTTATCAAATATACAAGTAATTAGGGATAACTAAAAAAAAAATGAACGAATAATTAGAGACAGAAAGTAATATATAATAACAACACAAAAGGGTATACAGGCAAAATATGGAATTTTTGGATTAGAGAAAACTGAATTGGGCAAGTCTTTTGAGTTGTAAACAGGTTGTCTCTATGTGATCCCAACAAATGATAAGTTAGGGCTCGTTTGGTTAAATGTATTATTAAAATAATGAATGTACTAATTTTATATATTAGTAAAATTTTGTTTGGTACAATATCTCATGTTATGTATAATTAACGCACTTTATTATATATTTAGGAGTTTATTACTAATATCATGAATTTCTAGATATTAATAATGCAACAGGATTTAACAGTTGGTAAAATTTACTTTTAAGTTATTTAAACTTTTGGAAATGTTTGATTAAATTAAAAATAACTTAAAAATCAGTTTAAAAAGATTTTTTTAAAAGAATAAAATAAAATTAATTGTGTAAGCAGGCATATACCAGTTAATTACTTAATATATCTATAGTTTGCCTTGATTACATATCGCGACCTATTTTTAGCTATAATAACGGCTCAATTTTTTTGTTCTATATAATTCACACGTTTGTGTAATTCGAAATTCGTATAATATAATTTGCATAATTGTTTACACTTCTAATGTTTGTAATTGTATAAATTCGTTATTTCAAATTTATACAAAAATAATTGAATTATACAAATATAACCGCGAATTATACAAATCTACGAATTATACAAATCAATCAATTATACAAATGAGGCAGCTTAAACTATAGTTACAACCTATAAATATTCAAACTACAGCTGTGGAACGTAATTAAATTTATCATAGTGGCTATTTGCGAAAGTTCCTCTTTTAAAAAAGTTAATCCTACTTTTTATTTTTTGACTTAAAAGTTATTTAAATTTGATTTTTTATTTTTTACTTAAAAACTACTTTTTAAGTCAATTTAAACGAGCTATTAGTACCTGCATTGACATAATTAAAGACTCAATTACCCATAAAACTTCTTTTACGTCTGTACGACTTGTTTTCATCGTTATAGAAAAGCCAGCGAGAAAAGAATTGGGGTGGGAAAACATTTTGATAGTAACTTGAGAATTCCTAACATAATCCAAATAGTTAGAGAGGTCTAGGGAGATCTGATAATGAATGAGAGATTTAATATTTTGTTTGATTACATAAGTAGATAGCAAGGACGTTACGAAATCCGTATGACTTTACCGAATCAAATTTGGGCGAGTAAAGCATGAAGGGATAGTCTTTAGACATCATGGAAAGAAAGTGTGTTGTAAAATCAACTTTCTGCTTTCCGTGTAATCCTCCAAGGTGGGATTATTTCTGCTAGGGCGTTGCGAATTAAGTCGCAAATAAATAAAAAAAATGACATTATTCTGCAATTTTCATTTTTGAGAGCTAAGAGACGAACCAGGGCAAGTTCTTGACAATTTTCCACCTTTTCTACTATTAAAGGTGAGGATTTTACACCCCTAATCCATTTTTTGATCTGTAGAACTTGAATTTTCAGTTAATTATTGTTAGGGGAGGGTTTTTGGACTTAATTGGGTGGTGAGAAGAAGCCCTAGTTGCACCTTAGGATCATGGGCTTGGTCTTGGATTATTGGGTTTGTTATAATCGGATAATTAGGCCTTTGATTGTTGATCCTTGCATTGAATTGATTGTTTGTAGACCTAAAATAAGCAGAAAGAATCTCAAAAGGGAAGAATCTAGTTTCTTAGGAGGATTCAAGCTTGGATGTATGTGAATGCTGCACTATTGATCACACCAAATGTGAATAAGTATGAATGGATGATTGTATGCTATTAACAAACACTTGTTGTATGAATTTGAGGATATATATTGTGATTATGGCATTTCGAATGGAGTGTGTGTCACATTCTGACACATTAACTAGGATCGAATGCCATGTACCGACATACATATTGAAACGGATGTCACGTTTCGACACACTAACTTGGATCGGGTGCCACGATCTGACACACTAACAATTTGGGTATGGGTTCCATGAGAGGACTATTGACTTGTCGTGTATGTGTATTATTAAAAATGTGAAATGGCACATTGCTCCTTAAATGAGAGTTGATATTGTATATGTTCGATATATGAGTGTTTACTATATTATGATTGTTTTTATGTTACCAATGCATTGTGGTTGTGTAATGGTATTGCACTTGCTCTTTCTTTGTTGAGTACATGCATCTTCAGGCGGCTACTGAAAAACCTCATCTAGGGGATCGGTGATCAAATCGAATTCAAGGGTGAGCCGGTTCTTCAAGGCTGCCATGGGTTCTCCTTTTGCGCAGTCCATCTTATTCTGACTTAGATTAGTACTTTAGTTGTTCAGTTGTTTTAGCTTTCGGGGTTGTATCCTTTTTTCTTTAGTCATATGATTTCCTTAGACATTTTGGTACACTGACTTTCAGTTTCAGGGAATATTTCCGTAACGTTTCGATAGTCGTTTGTTAAATTTTCAAAGCTTAAGGGAACTCCTTATTTGTTCCTGCATTTAAATTTACTTTTGTATCATTAAATGCATAATTTTGGTTAAGTTGTTTAGTTTAAGTTGTAGTAATGGTTCTTCTGCCGAAGGGTTAATGTTGGTTTTAATCACGATGGTATGGATCATGACAACGTCTTTTGACCATTTCTGTGAAGCATATTCTTGTAAAATATATATCTTTATGTAATGCATGTTTTTTGCTAATTCACCAAGCCAAATAATACATAAAATAACTATATCAATAAATTAATACAAAGTACTATTAATACACTTTATTTAGCATTATTTTTATAGATCTCTCAAATGACTCTTTGTATTTGATGCCTTATTAACAACTTTGAGAATTGGGTTTATTTGAATGTATCCTAAAAGGGCGTGGAAGCAAAGTAAGACTTTTTTGTTTTCCATTCGGTGTCCGAAGCTTGCATTAGAGTCTCAACTAAATTGGATCGCGCACTGCAGGGCCTATTCGGGGGTGGTGCTCCTGTAAAGATATGGCATCTGGTTCTAACTCAACCCAAAAGGTTCGGGGGTGGTCCTCTGTAAATCAAATTTGTGGCTATATTTTGAGACTAAATTTGTGACTATATTTTGAGATATATAGTGTGCTGCCACATATGGATGGAACTACATTTTTAGCCAAACTCTTGTTATATTTTTTTTATCATTTGTTGCTATATTTTGAGGTGAAATGTTGTTGCGTTAGTTAGTTAGTATATGGATGGAACTAAGCTTATATTTTTGGGATAATGTGTGGCTTCATGTTGATGAAAATAGTTGTTGCACCTTAGCTATCAAACAAATGTTGCTAACTTAGCTGTTTTATGTTGATCAATATCTTGCTTAAAGGAAACTTGAGATATTTTGTTTGAAATTGTAATCATGAGATATAAAAATAATTAATATAGCAGCAACACAATTATATAGCAGCTATATAATTGAACTATATGAACTCATATTATTGAGATTATAAATACCAACTAACTAATATGTTTTATATGAGTGGCTAAACTATAGAATGTGCTTACAGAATATGACGATCTTTATGCTCTGAAAGCAGAAATCTTCAACACCAAGATCTGAACTTTTTAGACGGCATAAGCAGAGGAGTTTTTGATGGAGTTAGTTGACCGAGTTGGGATGATTTTAACATTGACTAGTTTGTCCATTTCACATATTATACCTTCTGGGTCATCATTCTTCCTCTTGTTGACAACGATCATTTCGTGCATAAGTATTCTCTACTTCAAGAATACACAATTTTCATTTATTTATATGATGCAGTGGCAGTAATCTTCTTTTTGAGCATCTATATTGAATACGTCATGCGCGAGTCCAAGAAGAAGTGGCATGATAAGGCTATGACAACTCCATTTTTTGCTCTATCGAATTCATGATAATTGATAGTTTTTTCTTGATATCTTTTTAGCAATATAAGTAAGCCGCATATAGGCTTTATACCACTTTTTCTAAAATAGGAAATAGAGTCAATAAAAAATTTGTAGTAACTAAATAACTTCACAAAGAGAATATTGGCATCGTCCTCGGGGAAAATGAGAACCTATCACTTGGATGATAGATATCCAAGTCTCTCATTAAATCACCTCAAATCAACTTCAATGACCGGAACCTTAAGTGTTTGGGAAAAAAGGAGAAAATGGGGTTAGTATGCAACATGTACTAAGTATATGAACAAATACCAACAAAGTATTTTTAGAAAGGGACATTTAATGTAATCATGTTATTTAGGCTTCTCGTTTTAAATAACCCATGTCACACATCACATAGATTTTTCTGTATTCTTGAGTTCCTATGAGTTTCCTAGCTGAAATTTTTTATAAAATTTTCAAACAACACTTGGTGTTACAGCAAGCTTGTCTTCTAAAATTACATAACCAATATAACAGGGAAACATTACCATGAGTTGAGCTTGATTATCAACAAATATTACAAGAAAATCAAGAAAGTTTCCATGAATTAAGTTTGATTATCAACTGTACATTACAAAATAAATCACGAGACTTCACCTAACATTACACAAGTTCACTAATTAATCACTTCATTACCTACAAGGTACAATTCCAATAACAAGAGCACGCAAAATCATAATTAATGTCTTCATCTTCTTCACATTATCTTCCAATAACCTTGATTTATTTACTTCAAAATTGGTTGAAGCCTTCATTGCATCCATTTTTTCCTTCAAGTTATCTCTTTCAATCTTAATTGTGTCCAACGTCATGTTCAAAGTATCAACTTTAATCATAGCCGCATTCAATTGAGTCTTTATATTATTTATTAGGACCATCACTCTATCTGAAAATAAGTTTCGTGCCACTCCTAGTAGCCACATGAATTTTCCAGTGAAGCGTAATCAAAACAAAGGTTTAAACTCAATAATTTAACTTACTTCAAGTTTAGGACACTGATATAGTTTAAATCATACTCAAGGCTACAAAGTTTGAAGAAGAAAAGAAACCATACCTTTGAGCAAAAATCTTTTGCGATGAAGAGGATCCAAGTTGCAGACTTGCTGGAGATCAAGAACTAATCGTCTTAGGTTTTTTTTTGTTTGAAAGACAAATTGGGTGGGTTACTTTTACATATTAGGTTGGTCAAGTTATTGGAGCGGGATGGATTTTATCCTAATTGCTTTATTTTAAATTGAATAGCTCATTAATCTCAGTCGTCCACGTGTCATATGTTAGTCATAAGGGTATATTTAGCCCAAAAGTATAACGAGAGGGGTATATTTAGCTCAAAAGTATAACTTGGAGTACTTTAAACTATTTCATATAGTACAGGGGTATATTTGGCCCTTTGCCATTTAAAAAATCATCAAAAAAAAAACCTCGGGATTCAATCGGAACCCCGTATACACAAACCACATATGCAAATCATTTATACTCGACGTTCCATACTCAATGGAACCCTCAATCCGGTATCTGTGAAAAACACAAGAAACTAATTCATGCCTAAAAAGAAGAAAACAAGCTTGGGACTTCCCAAAAATCAACCAAGACCTCACATAGACCTAAAATAATATCCTCCAAATCCAATGAACTCTCAGAATTCCGATGCGAGCATTCTAACACCGAATCTTGACCAAAGTCAACCCGAAAGGCTAAAATTCCACAATTTCACAACTTAGGACCTTAAATCTTCAAGAAGACTTAAAAATTGAAATCGAAAACTTTACTACTTAGATTTCACATTGTGGGACTACGAAACTGACAAAATTCCATTTCGAAACTCAAAAATCCAAAAATCACTTTCGTAACAACTTAGCCTTTAAAATTCACAAACTTACCAAATTCTCAGATTTTACCTCATAGTTCAAAATTAACTTTTCAAACTCAATCATAAAAGACTCGAGGTCGATAATGGGAGGGACATAATGGTAAATCCATGAAGCTTTAAAAAAAAACCCAATCGGGTCATTACAAGTATTGTCACCCATAAAGAATAAGTTATTTTTAAAAGTTGTGAATTATGTATTGTCTCTAAGGCAAGTTAGACATAGTACAACATGAGTTGTGGTGCACTGGTGGGAGTGCTTCATCCTTAACCATGCCCTGGTATGGAGAAAATCTGGTTGAACGTGTCACACCCAAATGGACCCTGCAGTGCGCTATCTTAACTTAGTCAGAGCTTCAATATGGGCTTCGGGCACCGTGCGGAAAACCAAAAAAAAAATTAGACATGGTAAAATAGTAAATTTTTGCCTCTAAGGCATATGTGTCTTTAGAAAAACTGTCAATCTATGTTTTGCCTCTAAGACAATAGATATTATGTTTCGTATAAGTTCGACCTAGTGAAAATGGTGTAAATTGTTGTCCATGAGGTGCAACTTACTCTTTGAAAATTTTGGGTTATGTATTGCCTCTAAGACAAGAATTATAGAGCATCTCATAAATCAAGACGTAATGTGGTAGTATCAAGCCTATTGCATGGGGTTTAACTTCTTGTTTGGAAATCCTTGGGCTAAGTCTTACTTCTAAAGCAATAGTTATAGAGTTTCTTATGAATCAAGATCTTTTGCCCATGAAGCGTACATTATTATTTGGAAGTCCTTGGGACAAGTCTTACCTCTAAAGCAAGAGTTATAGAGCATCTGATAAATGAAAACACAATGTGATAGTGTCAAGTCTTGCCATGGGTCGTAACTTGTTTTGAAGTTCTTAGTGTTAGTGTTGCCTCTAAAGCAATAGTTATATAGTATTTCATAAATCAAGATCGCTTGCTCACGGGGCATAACTTATTCTTTGGAAGTCCTTCGGCGAAGTCTTGCCTCTAAAGCAAGAGTCATAGAGCATATGATAAATCAAGAACAGTGTGGTACTTTTAAGTCTTTTCCATGGGGCGTAACTTGTTGTTTTGAAGTTTTTGGTCTAAGTCTTGCCCATAGGGCGTAACTTGTTGTTTTGAAGTTCTTGGTCTAAGTCTTGCCTCTAAGAAAATAGTTATCCAATATCTCATAAATCAAGATATATTGTCCATGGGGTGTAACTTATTCTTTGGAAGTTCTTAGGCTTAGTTTTAACTATAAGCAAGAGTTATAAAACATTTGATAAATCAAGACAATATGGTAGTGTCAAGTCTTGCCCATAGAGTATAACTTGTTATTTTCTAGTTCTTGATCTAAGTCTTGCCTTCAAGGCAAGAGTTACAGAGCATCTCACAAATCAAGATACAATACGATAGCGTCAACTCTTGCCAATGGAACATAATTTGTTCTTTCAAAATCATTGGGCTAAGTATTGCCTTTAAGGCAATTATAAGAGTATTTCATCTTTAAAATAGTAATCATTAAAAAATTATCTTGAACCTTAGACACTTGAATCTAGGGGTAAATTCTATTTTATAATAGTACAAATGTATAAATTATCTAGTTTTTTTAGCTTATGAAAAGAAAGAAAAAATAGAGATAACCGGAAAAAAAAAGAGAAAATATTCTTACAAAATATGATGGAAGGAAAGGCAAAAAAAAAAAAATAGAAAAAAGAAGGGAAAAGATTTTTAAAAATTATATAATTTTTAACTTCATATATTTATCAAGATACAAATGATAGATATAATATTAAGCTCTTTTTAGTTTGAGGTTTGGAAGGCATTTTAGTCCAAAGAATTTTCATTAAATAAATGAAGATTATTTTTGTAAGGCTTTTATTAAGGGAAACAAATATCAAAGATCAGTCCTATGAGTCATTATGAACTTAACCCATCAAGTCATTGTTAATAGCAAATACTCAGAAATTCCAACCAAATTGTCTTCGTAGACGGTAGTTTCAATACTCAAGAGGTACTCATGCAGCGTCTGGCCGATGGACATGCATTATGATTTAAGAGTTCATGAAGTTAGAACTCCACATAAAAAAGCAAAATGTTTGAGTAGAACACTTATCTTCTTTTTGCTTAGCCACAATGCTAAGAACACTGCAAGTCCGCAACCCCTGATCTCATCTTAATCAGAATATTATAATCGACGGATCATATACAAACGAGTCACTGAAGTTCAGTATACATATCATTACTGGCACTGTATAAGAGTTCCAGGCCGTCACATACAATTTCAGCGTATCAAGGAAATAACAGGGTGATATACAATGCGGTCATTTCGCAACACTAGAAATCAACCCTTCACCTAGAAGAGTATAGGAATCAAAGCCTCCATCTTTGAACTTTCAACAAAATTACATGCACAGTACGATTCAATTGGACACTGCAGCACTGACTTTTTCCTTCTCCGTAGGTTGAGGCTCTGGATACACGTGAAAAGATGGAGAGTTAGATAGTGAAGAGGGGAAAACGGAGTCATGATCTGATCATCATTAAAGATGCAATAGCTAGGCAGCAGACATTGAATAGTAACAGCATAAAACAGCTGGTGGTCACATGACTAACATTTGTGAAATACTGACAGGTGATCTGTATTTTCTTTGTGGATATGAGTGTATTCTATATTTATTCAAGGAATAGACATCTAAGGGAAATATGCAAACAATTTCTCAATATATGTCTCACGTCAACGTTACAGTCCAAATGATTAGGGGAAGAGTACAGGATAGAGGTTATGCAATTTGATGCAATTTATGGGATAAGAGATGGAGTTGTATTTTCCCAAACCAAAGGTGGTAGTTTCGCGTCTTCCCGCCTAAGTGAGGCTATGTCATTAAAATACATTGTGGTAATGTTTCCACAATGCACTGATTGTTTGAGCTCTTTTAAAAAGCAAAGGGTGCACATCACAGAGCCGTGGTAGGAGTTAAGGTAGGAAAAATATGAATGAAAAGCACAAAAGATTAAGGCTTGTAATACATTGGTAAAACTTCTCTAATAATGATATTCACTCTCTTTGCTTTGCGGGATTGCTATGGCATTGAATACAACTTAGCTTTAGTGGATATCACAAGTACTTTTGACTTTCTACACTAATGGAGAAATATCTTGTTAGGAATGCATCAAATGACATCTTGATCTTTTAATTCTAGAAGTATCAAGTTGCTATGTCTTGCTTTCCTGAACAGAATTTCTTCACTATTTGTGTAGTTAGGAACTAAAACAGCTCGTCATACCCACTAAGCTATTTTCATTCATATCTTATCTCAATTTCACAAAAGGTAGGGAGAAAATATTGCTAATATAGAAGCGTCTTAAACGTGTTTGATGCCATCTTTTGTCTTCCAACAATCTAAAAGCTACATTTTTCATCTATACCTACCCAATGAAAGATGGTGACTGGAATGGGAAATAAGTACGCCCATGAAGTAAAAGGAAAACAGAGATCAATTGCCTGTTTCTCACCCCAGTACAAGCCCCCACCTTTGTTTTCTGGACCATTATTGTTGAGGACAACAAGATTAAATGCAAAGAGAGTGGAAGTTTCATCAGGCCATGCATACCACTAAACCAGAATAGAGGCATGCCGCCTCATATATACACCTCAGGAACTTTGCCATGGTTTTCGGAGATCTTTACTGGACGAACCAATTACGACTTTGGCCTTTGATTCAGAACAGATGCACCTCCAACCATGAGATTGAGGGGCTCAAGTCACATATGGGAAGGTAGGAAAGTTACGGGTGGCCCCTGCGGAGGGGTAATTTGAGCAGGATGAGAGTTTACCATATCCAAGCAACAGAAAAGAAGGAAACCTTGTAAATTCATGTAGAAAACAAGAGTTTGCTGGAGCATATGAAAACCTCAAATTTGATGGATCAATCCAACACAATCTTTGGAAACAATAAAAGGGGGAGAGAATTTAAAATTTTCTTCTATACCTAGAAAACATATAGAGGATTTTACTCATGTTGATAAAACCCCTGTGACCCAAACCAACAGTTTTGATCTTCATTCTAGTGAGCCACTACATAACAGATTAATGGAAGAACAATTTGGGGATGAAGAAACATGAATGAGGGAAAAAAAAGATGAAAAAGATAAAATACTCACTAGTCCAGTTACAGAGGCTTCCTGTAGCTCCAAGTGGAGGAAGAGAAGAATACATAAAAACATCACTTGTATAGAATTTTTTAAAACACAAAAAGGAAATAAATTTAGCTAAACTTGTCAACTCTGTTCAAACATGAATCTGGCGGAGGGGCAGGCAGGACGGGGACACTTGAACAACCATAGCAAAGAGGCGTGGATAGAAACTAGGGCGGAGACCATCCTTTGCACGGTCCTGCTAATCCTACTGTCTCTAGCAGTTCTAAATTTATCCAACAAAAAATAAACCTTAAGATGGGAGGTTTACATTTGTCTAATAGATTCAAAGATCCTAATCAATCACTTTTTCCAAAATAATATTCAATGAATAAAAGATGCTCAAACATCAGAATCTCCTTTCTTTTTTACTTATTCTGTTTGGCTACTGTTTTCATAAAAAAGAGAAGTTCAGCTTCTCTTTGGCAGGAAAAAGGAGATCTTTTCCCAAAATTTTGTTTCAAGCTTTTCACGCTTAACAGAATACTTTCAATTAACAAAGAATGTATCTTACTTTTTTTTTCTTTCAGAAATCTTGTTCTTTTTCAAAGGATACAAAACCTTGAGACTCACTAAAATAATTTAAAGACTAATCCTTGTCTTGATAGTTATAAAGTGAAGTCTATCGACCTATAAGTTTGGGAGTTGAATTAATATGTTTAGTTCAAAGTCAAATTTACAGGTCATTTAAGTAATAAGACAATCACAAAAATAGTTCATCTATTGATTAATAGAGTAATTAAGTGCTACATAAATTGTTTCACGAAACCACTTTTTAACTATCACTTTACAAACAAGTTTTACTTTAGCCACAAAATTTGTCTTAAACTCTGTAGGTAAACGTGTTTGCGAATTTCTCGAGATGCCAATCACCTTACTCGGTGAATCACTTGAATCCTTGCACTTTATCTGGTTTGCAAACATATTTAAGGTTTAACCACCTTTCTTTCAAAAAATGGGCTTCCTAATTCCCGAATTCAAATTAGTTCATAACTATGTGTTATTCCACAAATAGTCACATTATTGAACATTTTTAAACGAGTTCAAGATCAGGTCGCAACGCCTATCAGGTGCTTATAAGCAAAAGGAATTTACTTCTAGCCACAAGAACAAAAGTTCAACATCACAAGCATCATCTAAAGGTAGTCTCAAAAGTCTAATAATAAAGAAGCTGGTGATAGTAAATGCTTCAAATGTCACAAAGCTTTATATTAACAAAA
The DNA here is from genome assembly GCA_027705065.1 of Solanum peruvianum. NCBI lineage: Eukaryota > Viridiplantae > Streptophyta > Magnoliopsida > Solanales > Solanaceae > Solanum > Solanum peruvianum. The sequence continues at coordinate 36,440,318 of JAKWJD010001760.1, read as the reverse complement.
CAAGATGATTTGAATAAAAGGTATTGGAGAAAATACTGCATGTATTGGTATTACTAATCGCTTGTTTGGTACAAGTTTTCAACCTATGTCAAACTAATATAAACCCTATTTGGTATTATCCTCAGTATAATAATACATACCAAACCATGGTTTTAGCAATACAAAAGTTTTCAATACATGCATAAGCATGGTTAAAGATACAATGGTTTTGTTGTTTATCTTGATGAGATCAATCATCATCCTTATCTTTAACAATATTTATCACACATTTTTTAATTATACTAAATCACCTGGATTTACATTTCTATACACTCCAATAACGTCTATAACCGAGTAATTAAGTATAACAAGTAAGTTAATTCTGGATATACAAAGAAGTATGATGTCTTACTTGATATGAGTGCCTTAGGTCTGGTTTTGAAAAGAATCCTTTGACGAATTACTCCAATAACGTCCAACTCCACCTTTGTTGAATTGATGTCACCCTTCTCTTCTTCAGTGGAAAGTTTGATTTTCTTCAATACTAACATTGGTTTTTTCAAGGGCATCTTGGTTCCGGTCAACTCATGATATCCAACAGTAAATGTATAATTTTCCTAAAAAATTTCATCATTCAATAAACAGCAACCAAAAAATAGAAAAGATATTTAAGCATCTCATGAAACAAACCTGGGATGTGGGGCGGCAAAGAGTGCCAATTTGAAGATTTTGGAGTCGATCTTTGAAGGAGGGTTGGACTTCAACAACACCTTGAAGCTCTAGAATTGCCCATTCCGGGCATTTCTCCTCTTCGCAACTGCATTTTACCTGAATCTGCATTTTAATTTCGATCAAACAATAAGGATGAGATGTTGCTTTCTCTTTCAGATCACTGAATAACCTCAAGAATGGGTTATGGCGGGAAAGTGAGAATTCGTTTTGGCGGGAAAGCTTGTGGCATACATTAGAAAAGAATAAAAAGAATAAAAATGCCCTATGCAAAAGAAATAAAAATATAGTTTGACCCAAAAATGACATTATCGTTAATATTTTGATTTTAAAATATTTCTTAGGCCTTTAACTATACAAAAGTAACAAAAGTATCTTCCACTTGAAGTATGGTTCAAAATGTCCTTGCTGTCAATATTTTGGTTCAAAAATATTCTTATTGTTATTTAATGGGTCAAATATGCTTATTTTCTAAATAAATATATTGTTATTATTTTCTTTTTTAACACATGCTTTTTCTAATATAGTTTTTTTAAAAATTAGCAAATGTTTATCTTACTTCATTTTAAAAAATTAAAAAAATAAAATTATTTCTTATTTTATTATCATTATTTTTATCGTTACATAAAAACAAATTGATGATGGATAACTATAATCTTATATATATGACATATATTATCTCTCAAAGCGTACATGAAGTTATTATATTTTAATTGATAAAATGATATTAACAAGAAAAAAAATATTTTCTACATTTTTCTTTAGGAAAAAGATGTGTTAAAAAAATTATATATTTATTCAAAAAGAGCATTTTTGACCCATTTTATAATTATAAGAGCAATTCTGAACCAAACTACTGACTATGAAAATATTTTTGAGTCAAATTATAAACGGAGAATATTTTTTATTCCTTTAACATAGTGGAAGGGCATTTTGAACCCTTTTCCAAAAATAAAATTATTTCAAAATTTTTTCTCTCTCTTGGGCTCATTTGTTGGGTCTCTTAAAGCCCACGCTCCACACGCATATGCACTGAACAAGATTTTCCTTTCAAAATCATATATATAATGGTGTTATATTTTTTTATTTTTTTCAAATAATATAAATGTGTGAACTCATATTTAAAATATTATATAATGCGATGATGATTGGATGCATTTATGAATGTGAGGTTAGAAATTTGAAAATTTAAATTTTATATCAGTCTTATTTTATTTTTCTATCTAAAATTAAGTATATAATACGAATGCGGACTATCAAAGAAAAACCAATTAATCAAATCAATACCAGCATAAAGCAAAGAAGGGGAAATTTTCACATATGAAAAGCCACTGACATACCAAAATCATATTGTTGCTCAAGGCGTTTGCCAACAACAATAAAACTGTTGTACTTGTGAGTAGATGAATAAGACCGATGTATAACCATAGACATGTAGTAAACCTACATACTTGATGATAGAGATCGGTAAATTTCAATCAAGAAAGTGATTTTACGTGAAAAAAGATGATTTATGTGACAATAGTGGTCACACAATGAATAGTAAGTGAAGATGATCAATGATAAATCGATGAGCAGTGGTTGTGATTAGTTTTTTAAGTGCAATGAAAAACAATAAATTTCGTATCCAAAAAAAAAAGTAAGAAGAATAGGAAGGATTGAAAAACAAACAAAGAGAAAATTACAGTAGAGGCAACTCTATCAAAAAACATCCTTACATATGGTGAAACAACAAAGGTAAATATACTACATATAAATACCTCCCTAAAAATCACCCCATTATTCTGTGTTGAAAAATATGAAAAATAAGGTGCAACAACAAATATTAGCATCTACGTAATATGCTGTCATGTTATTCCAAGTGAAAATCTTAATGGGGTAGAAATTTAGCACTATGAATTGCAGTTGATTGTGGCCGTAGGTTTATCTAGTAGTTAAATCCTACAAACCAAGACTTAAGAGCATTATGGTGAGATGGATCAAATCAAAAGTTGACAGATGAAACTCAACATGAATAATAGTTTTATTCCCTCTATTGGCAAAACAAGGATCAGAAAAATTGTTAGGACTAGAAATGGATAAATGATCATGTCCTTACATCACCAAATCATTTACACACTCACAACTACTTAGAGACTTAGGCAACCTTACAAGGTACCATGTGGTATTGCAATCCACATTCTCACAACTTAACTTTGGAGTTGGACTCCCTACTAATTATTGATATGATTTTTGGCCTTAATAAGACTCCATGAAAGCTATAGGCGATTGTTAATAAATTCAAAAGAAGGTAGAGCTCAATGGAATCATGTTGCATGGTGCAACATTTTTATAGAGAAGGTAATACAGTTGCATATTTTCTTTCTAACTATGCTATCAATGTCGCCAACAATGAATTGTTCTTTCAGGAAGATGATATCCCTCAAGAAATCAAAGGTGCACTTTGAATAGACAGACTACAAATGTCTTTTTAAAGATAAAAACTAAAAATTGATTTTTTCGATCCCTTAGAATTGTAAAGGGGGTTTTATATGTGAAATTAGGTCTTAGGCCTAGCTCACACCCCAAAAGCTAGCTCAAAGGGAGGAGGATTGCCCAAGCCTTATAAGGAATCCACCCATCTCATTAATCACCGATGTGGAACTTTTGTCATTCTTTAATACCGTGATTTAAGTTTCAGAGTAGTCCTCCTCCCCTCTCAGTGTGTTTTTACATCTTGTGTCAATAAGATTTTTGTTACCTGGGGAGTTAGGTCGATGTTCTCCTCGAATGTATTCATAGGTTAGTAATATACAAAGTAGGAGTCTATGCCAAACCGTTTACCACCTAGGGAACTCGTATTCAGGATGATTGAGTTGAAAAATAATATAAAACAAAATAAAATAAAATTTCAACTATAAAAGATCGAAAGGACATCAAACTGAAATTACCAATGCAAAATGGATACATATAATCAATCTTTGCCCTAGGTTTTCATAGTTTTATAAAAAATTAACAATGCTAGTTAAAATTTAAATAAAAGTTTGATGATACAAAATCTTTTCAATATATATGATTATAGTTTTGTTTTGTCGACTAAAATATAAAATTATATATACTCAAATATCTCTGACATAGAAAAATAATTTCTTTACGGTATCTTGAAAACTCCTTTTTTGGTAAACCACTCAAGGTGCATGTGTGTGTATATATATATACTAGATGAGCGTTGTCCGTGCTAAGCACGGGCCCAACGTTTAATATTTTAATATTTTAATATTTTATACATGTGTTATCATTTTATTTTATGACATCAATCGAGCCTCGTCATTTACTTTTGTTTGATTTACCATTTCACCAAGATTTCTTAAGCAAAGTGAAAATCCCCTTCAATACTAAAATTTCATTTGGGAATTACTTTCATACATACGAATACATGTTAGCCATAAAACATTGTGGTCACTTCCCTTGTACATTTTGATTTGAAACAATAATATATAAAAATGATAATTTTGTCTTTGAATTAAGGACACTATATATCAAAGTGCAGGTATCAGCTCTGCTTGGCTGTTTTGTATTGGACTATTACCATACTTCACAACATTAGATGATTGTTTTGTATTGAACTATTAGCATACTTTGCAAGATTACATGGTTAAATAGCATTTTGTTCACAAAACAAATGCACTGTTTACTAAGCAAATTGACAGTATGAAGAAACTGAACATCAAGAGTAGTTGAATGTTAACAAATTAGCAACTAACATTTAGGAGTTGCTGAATCTGTATGCATAATACTGCTCCGGGCTTGTAGACATGCTTTCAGCTAATTCTGTAGTTGGGAGCATTATAGGTATTTATAATGGACCTAAATTTAATGTGTTGCATATTAAACAAACAAAATTAATATTTCAATGAGAAAAATTAGTAATTCGAACATATTAAAGCTGCCAAATTTGTTTATAATATATTCATGTGAATGTCATACTACTGAATGTTGAAGTGAGATACTTACATAGTTTAACATTTCCATATGTGGGAATGCTAATTACATATATTTACATACATGTATAAATTTAGATAAAAACAAATTCATCTTTCACGCTTGAATCTTCTGCATCATCTTCTATGTATTTTCATCCAACCTTTAAATAACTCTTCATTTTTCTTTTCTCTTCTCAACATAGAAGATATTTCATAATGTGTTAAATATTCAGCCACGTGGTAAAAAAAATAATGGGTAGGTAAATATTGAATCCCCTTATAATAAAAAAATAATAATAATAAAGTTATATATAAAATAAAAAAAGAAAGAACAGTCTTGCTAAAAGCCTAAAAATGAAAACAGTAGCCTACACCATTGCTAAAAGCCTAAAAATGAAAGCAGACAGGAGTCTACACCACTCCATTTGTTATTGTGTAAAGCAATATATATTTTCTTTATGACACGTCTTCCTTTTACTCATGTATTCTATCTCATATAATTATTATAACCACTTCCTCTATCTTCCTTTTTTTTTAATTTTAAATTTAAATATTAATCCAGAAAGAAAAAAATAAATACTTATTGTACATATACATCTCTATGTTTCATATTTATTTATTTATTATAATAATTATAATTATAAATTATTATTCATATTGTTTTTCGTTAGAGATTTTGAGATTCAGGCAAAATGAATGAATATATCAGAAATTAAAATTCAGTTTAAAAAAATCTTAAGATATATATAAAATAAAAAAAGGAGGAACAATCTTTGCTAAAAGCCTAAAAAATGAAAATAGTAGTCTACACCACTGCTAAAAGCCTAAAAAGCAGGAGCCTACACCACTCCATTTGTAATTGTGTAAGGCAATGTATATTTTCTTTAAGACACGTATCTCTTTTACTGCTGTAGTCCATCTCATATAATTATTATAACCACTTCCCCTATCTTTCCTTTTTTTATTTTAAATTTAAATATTAATCTAGAAAGAAAAAAATTATAAACATTTCTTATACATATACATTTCTATGTTTCATATTTATTTATTTATTATAATAATTATAATTATAAATTATTATTCAAATTTTTTTGGTTAGAGATTTTGAGATTCAGACGAAATGAATGAACATATCAGAAATTGAAATTCAGTTGAAGAAAATGAAGCAAGAAGTTTGTTGATATAAAAAAATTTATGAACAATTTTTCTCTTAAAATGTGTTTCATATCTGCATATCAATAACCATTTAATTTTATAAAACTCATTGAAGCAAGAAGTTTGTTGATATACAAATTTTTATCAATAATTTTTATCTTAAGATGAGTTTTATATTTGCAGATCAATAACCATTTAATTTTACAACACTCTCTTTAATAAAATCATTTGTATTCATATATAAGAATATATAGCTTATTTTAAATTGCACATTGAATTCAAAGAAGGAACTAACGTGGTAGTCTCTTCGCCACCTCCTTGAGAGCCAGTACTGAAGAAAATGCCTGTTGGTTTGCCTGTCGTTCTCCTGAATACTCTAGTAGAATCAAGAAACGCCTTAAATTAAGCACACATCATTCCTACCCCATCTTTTCTCTTAGAAGGTACATATTATATTTGAAGCTGATGAAACTGGAAAAAATATAAAGCAGAAAAGTTAAAAATCTAGAACTTTAACGATACTTCTACTAAGCTAGCTACATTCTCGAGTATTCTACACTCGTGACTTGCATATCTGCAGAAATCTAACTTAAAATCGCAGATGGGTTTGAGACCATTTTTTACCAAAGAAAGAAATCATACCTGAAGTTTTGAATTGCAATCGATTAATGGTGTTGAAAGAAGAGGGCTGGAAGAAATTATGCTTAGAATCATGTTTGAGTAAGTCTTTGTGCTAGGATGAATTGAACTTTTTTGTTTGAATAAAGACCATGGTTCTACAAAGATGGAAGAGGAATGGATCTACAAAATCTTGCTATTGAAATTGAAATTTGTCTTTTTTAAATGTGAAATTACATATTTGCCCTTCTTGCTTTTGGAAATGAAATTTGTCCATTTGTTATTAATGTAAAATGACCACTATACCCTTGGTCCTCCTCTCACCACTCTTGTATATAGTAGTAATGTGTATATGTATAGTTAATTGACTTACCAACAGGTCAGTAAAACAAAGTTACAGCAATGAAGAAACAATAAGTAAATGACATAAATTTTATACTGGTTTGGATCACCGATGTAGTGCCTAGTCAAGTTCCCTTTTTTAGAAGGTTTCCGTTAGAGAAATAAGGAACTTGGTGAGTTACAGACGATTCTTGCAAAGAATCCTATCAGATATGCAAATTGGGTACTTCTGATTCACACAACCACTACCTATATAACCTACACTCAAATCTTTCTTTTTCTTTTCTTTTTCAGTTGAATGCTTTCAAGTATTCAATGTGTTTTTGAAATATAATAGAAGACAATCGTACAAGTTCAAATGAAGTGCGTACTTCACAACTAAGGCTAGGTGAGGATTATATGTATTTGAAGACTGCTCTTGTTAAGAATGACCTAAGGGATTTTTAACTCAATTAAGGACAATTGAGATATTTCTTGATTTAGGCGATTTGCTGATCATGTCCATAACAGATATGTGCATGGTAAATCGCTTCTCTATCCTTCTTGATTTGTAACTTTGATAAATGATTTCTTTTTATATACTTGACTATCATATAAAGCAACATTGTATGACATTAACTCTTTATGAAAATAGATAATATGTTTGGATCGAACCTGTATTTCGATCATATGAATGTCTTATATCAAGCTTTTATTCGTAATATGCAATTAATTTTATTTTTATTTCTCTTAGCAAATAATGTGCCTTTAAAAATTCTTTAATAGTTTTGATTCAAATCATGCAAAACAATATGAAAGATTATGATTTTCATAAAAATATAATGACAAACAAAATCATTTTTGTATCCTTCTTTAAGGGATATTCATAAGTGATGATATTTGCCTTAGTGTCTTAAAAGTCAATAAGCTTGCAATTACCAAGATAAATTACTCTCAATTTTAATTATTTCTAGGTTGGCAAGATTAATTTTTTAAATCAAATTATAAAGTCAAATTTAAATGACTTTTAAGTCAAAAAGAAAATATGAGAAAATCTACTTTTGATTTTTTAACTTATTTAAAGTTATTTTAAATTTATTTTAAGTTATCATCAAAGTTGTCAAACATTTCCTAACTTATTTTAAGTTATTTATATTTGTCGAACAATTCGAGAAGTCAAAAATTGACCTAAAAGTAAGTATTTTCTATTTTTAAGTCAGTTTTTGACTTATGAAAAAATGTTCAACAAATACAAAAATAACTTAGAATAAGTCAAAAAATGACTTAAAATTAGGAAGTATTTGACACCGTAAAAAATAACTTTAAAATAAACTAAAAACCAAAATAGATCACCCTACTTTTTATTTTGACTTAAAAATTATTTAAGTTTAACCTTTTATTTTAACTTAAAAATTAATTTCTTTTAAACCAATCCAAACCGGCTATAAATTCTCAATCTTCTTTTAAAGTTTTTTCCCCAATTTATCTGTAGCCAAACGGCAGCTTTGAAAAGTTATTGTGTAAACTAATGAGCAAAAGGGCAAAGCGCTAAAGAAATAAAAGTTATTCTGTGTACGGATTATTCCAATTTTCAACAAGTATACAACTTGTAAAATAAATTAAAATAAATATTTGTTTTTTTTTTTCCAAATATATATTCATCCTTTTAATGAAGTTTACATTTTCTTAGATAAATTACACTACTTTTACAAAATTAACAAAAGGACAATAGTGAAAAAATATTGTTTAGAAAAATACTTAAATGTCTTCATCTAGTATAACTTGTCACATACTACATAAGAAACTAGAAAAAATAAGTATATAAGTATATAAGTATTTATTAATTTATGTTTAAAATCTTTTTAATACTTTTGTATATGTGACTTAACCATTCATACAAAAATTAACAACAATTTTTTTTTATTAAAAAAAAAACAGATTACAATATTTATATCTTCAAAAAGAATTAATTTAATGGAAGGATAAAAATATTTAATTAATTTTTATCATAATTTTATAAATTTAACAAAATAATTTGTGATTTATATTTTTAGTAATTTGAACAAGTCCTACGAAATTGAGGGTGTATCAACTTACTCAAAAATGAAATTGTTGTTGAGTGGAAAGTGGAAAATCGAAAAGGGATTTAAATAACAACATCGTAATGGAATTTCGAAATTTATATTAAAGTCGATCAAATTTAAATTCTTAAAAAAGGTTTACATTAGCGATGTAGCACCTTCTCAAAAAAGTGATTCTATACTCAAGAGGACTCAAACTCAACACCTTCTATTAAAGATAAAAATAACTCCATATCTAAGAGGACACAAACTCGACATCATCAATGAAACTTACTTCTCCACTATAACCCTACTTGACGAGATTAACAAAAATTATTATAGCTAATTTTATTTGTGTAATTATTTAATGTTGTGCGTACCAACAAATCGATTTTTGGTTGAAAAAAGGATATTTGGTCAAGTCATAGCCTATTTAGATTTTAAAACAAAATCCAAAATATTAATCAGCAATCAAACGCCAAAGTAAATTATAGCAAAAATAATTTTCTCAAACGCAAAAATAAATTATAGCAAAAATAATTTTCTCAAACGCAAAAATAAATTATAGCAAAAATAATTTTCTCAAAATAAAGAGAAAAAGTCAAGATAAAGATGAAATTAAAGGAGAAGAAAAAAAGAATTAATGTGATCAACCACCCAAAGTTATAATGTAAATTGTATTACAAAATATAATTATAAGGGTAAAGCTGATCAGTACATATTCTATATTGCTTCATGGTTACGAATTGATCGGGAACCTTAATAAAATCCCGTCAACAAGACAGTGAAGCTCTTTTTATTTCGAAAATGCAAAAAAAATAAATCTAATGTTCTCAACGATCCAGATATGTAATATTCAAAATTATATTACACATCAAAGAGCAAGTTGAGTATACATTCTATATAGCTTCATAATTACGAATTGATCAAGAACCTTAATTAATCTCGTCAACAAGACAGTGAAGCATTAAATATTATTCAAAGGAAAATCGATCGATCGATCAATCAATCTTCTATTTAATAAAAAAAGAAGAAGATAATAATTAAGAAGCCAGATCTGGAGATTAGCTCTTCTTCTAGACCATAACATAATGATATATAATATCATGGTAAAAGTATAAAGTCTCTCTTTATATAGAAAATATATTCGATAACTTTTTGACACGTGTCACCATAGTGAACGTAAAATTGTAAAATGCTTATTGGCTAATCACAGCTGTTGTCTTTTCTTTTTTCACGTTTCTCTTTATGATTTATCCTTTAAAATAAAAAGACGTAAAGGAAAGGGAAAGAAATGAAAATATGACCAAAAATTTTACAACGGGAGAGGTCCGATCAATAATAGTTGGATGATCTCCGTTGAGTAATTGACACATGGATAAAGGTACAACTTTTTTTTATCTTTTTACCATTTTTCTTTTATTTACTTTTTTTTTTTTAATTTTTTATTTTTTTACTTTTACTAAATATTTTTTAACTTTATTTTCTTAAATTGTTGATATATTGAATAAAAAAATTAATAAATATTTATTTTATCACAACAATTAATTTTTTTTAAGAATGAGAATTTAAAATACTAATATCATGCAATATTTTTTAATAATATTAAATTAACTAAAAAAATATTTGGTGTTTCAATTACTAGCACCTAAAAAAATAAATTAATATATAAAGTAAAACAGAATTAAAATAACAATGACTATAAATATATAAAGTAAAACAGAATTTAACAAAATGAAAAACTAAATTTGAATTAATTTGTTTTTTTAGGTGCTAGTAATTGAAACACTAAATATTTTTTAGTTAATTTGATATTATTAAAAAATATTGCATGATATTAATATTTTAAATACCCTGTCTTAAACTTTTTTTTAGTTATTATGATAAAATAAATATTTATTAATTTTTTTATTCAATATATCAACAATTTAAGAAAATGAAGTTAAGAAATATTTATTAGAAATAAAAAAATAAAAAATTAAAAGAAAAGAAAGATAAGTATGAGAGATGGTAAAAAAATTGTCAATTAATCAATGGAGGGTCACCCAACTATTGTTGGTTGGACCTCTCCCATTGTAAATTTTTTCAAAATATGACTAACAGAATATCTATCATTTAATTAGGGATGTAAATAATGTTCTTGGTTTCGTATATTATTAATATTTTATTTGGTATATTATTTTTAATTTATACGGATAATATTAAAACACTCTTTTTATCATTGTAAATTGTGATATCTCAAACAATAGTATCTTGTAAAATTTAACTATTATATTATTTTCTAATGAAATGCACCTACTTTTTGTACATTAGTTTTAATATGTATTTTTCTTATTCCTGAAATTCAGTTAATTTCAGAACTTTTATTCTATGGTCCATAATTTTTTCATTTTTAGATTTGATTCATTATGAATATAAATAGAGTTATTAATTTCTTATAAATTATAATTTTATATTACTAACAATATGAATTGACAATTTATCTACTTACATTTTTATAATGGATTAATTTTGTATTAAGTTGAAAGTAGAATGATAAGTCTTGCTATGCATAGCAAAAAGGATAAAATGAAATATAGATTAAAAGAAGACTCCTAACATAATTTAATCTGTTAGAAGTGATTATGATTTAAAGTTCAAGTTAAACACTTCCACCTTTATCGAATAAATTTTCTCATATTCAACTCAAAATTTATTTTTGTTCAAATTCAAAATTATATTAACTGTTGCTGCTTTAATTTTAATTATTGCTATTGGTTAGAAGGATTATGTTGAGCATTTCAAGCGGAAAAAAGTGAGAATAATTTCAGTGCTATCATATAAACTTAAGTAGTAAGCGGTTGGACATGCGATTCAATGTTGATTTCATTTAACAATTTTATATTATAAGACGAATTCTAAAATTTTCAAAAATCATGATTTGAAAATCTTATATGATGATTTGGAATATTTTAAAAGTAAAAAATAATTCGTAAGTTTATATAAAAATAATAAGAGAAAATTATATATAATAACAAACTAATAAATCAAATTAATTGCTAACATATACTATAATTTATAATAGTCAGCTATAGTTTGAATTTTTTATAATTTACAGCTATACTATTAATTTTATAGCAAAAAGTGAATTTATATACACTTAGCATATTATATGGCATATACCAAGCTAATGCCCACTTATACATAATCTTAATTCTCTGTCTTACCTTCTTTTTTTTTCTCCTTACTTATTTCAAAATCAAATTAAAATCTAGTTATATTTTCTTTCCAAATTCACTATTTTGAATCAAATCAAACTCTAATTTCAACTTCTTAAAATTGTAACTCTGAAGGTGAATGTGTTATTCTTACAATAACCTGTATTTATAAGGTTAATAAACAGAAACAGAAATAAGATGAAGCAGAAAAAATATAAAATACAAGAATTAATCCGAGTCCACAGAAACTACTGTGTGTCCTTAAGAAATTTAATCCCCTCACTGTACCCAAGGTTATGGATTAATTTCTCCCAAGACAAAACGGATTAAACCTGTTAAAGAAATAGCGGTACCTCAAACTTCTTTAACTTCAACGAACTTAAGAACATCAACAATTCACACAGACTCAGTTGATCGACACTTTGATTTTTTATTTGAGAGAAAATAAATGCAGAGAAAGAAAAAAAAATTTCAGTGTTCTAAAAATCGAAAATTGACTTCCTTTTATAGCCATTTTCAGCAAGGAACATGTCTGTTCAGTGAAATCTGTTCAGACCCATTTTATCCAGAAAGTTGTGTCTTTTTGAAAAAATAACAACTTTTCGAAAAATTGTGTCTGTTAGGAAAATAACGACTTTTTGGAAAGTAACGACTTTTCGAAAGAGTAACAACTTTTTGAAATGTTACCGTTACCTGCAAATTTATAAGAGATAATTTTTAACAGGATTTATTTGATTTAACAAAAAACTGATTAAGTAAATTTTTTCCAAAAAATTTATCCAAATCCCAGGCCGAGCGACGACGGCGCGAGGGGCCTCTTCTTCTAAGCTCTTTAAGAAGTAATGGAAGTGTTTCCTTCTATAAGGACAACAATTTCCCTTTCTTTTGCCAATATGGGAGAAATGACTTTTCATTTGCACTTTGCAAATGACTTTTCATTTTCCTTCCAATGTAGTTCCCTCACTTTTCATATTCTCTTTTTTCTTTTCCCATTCACACTTGCTAAATCCCAACAGAATGTCCATCAAGTTACAATTTCACAAGATCATGTAACTTCTATTTAGTTGTTTCAAATTATTATCTTTTTGAGTTTTTTGTTGTTTAATTTTGATATTTGTATCATTGGATTCAATTGAATTTCTTCAATTTCAATTAGGGCTAATCAAAAGGAACTTCTTAAATTGTTGATTTAATGGCAAAGTAGAAGAGGAATATAAGAGGTATTTGATATAATGCTCATTTTCTGGATGTTCCTCTTTTCAGTCAAGATCAAGGGTCAAAGTGTGCCAAGAGAAAAAAGAAGTGTTGAATTTTCGAAATCTTCAAAAATGTCCAATAGAGGACTCTGAAAGAAAGAGACATTGTATCATATCTTTCAACAATGTATTTATGTTCATATTTCTTTTGGGACAAATCTATTGTATATGTGTTCATTATTGAATGAAGTAATACAAAACATGTGTATATACTGTATCAAATGTTGTATTCTTTGTATTCAATGTATCTTTTTATATTTTTCATATTCTAAATATATACTTTGATATGTTCTATCAAATTTTATTCATATTGCGTGGTGCAATCGTATTCATGTATCAACCCTAAAAAAAGTAGCACACATTCGACTAGCAATTATAATAGTAGGAATTCAAGAATTCGTAGGTTGAATGGACCAACAAATATATGTATTCATACTTTAATACAATTTGTATTCTTTGTATTTATATTCACTGTATCTTTTTGTATTTTTCATATTCTAAATAAATATGCAGAAAAATATTGTCAAAAATACAAATTGTACATCTAGAAAAGTACAACACTCCTCATTCAAATGGATGATTATTTAAAAAATCTTAGGATATTGATTTGTCTAATATATATTTTAAACAAATAATAATAATTAATTTTTTTTTACTTATATTAAGGGCAAAAGAATGAAAGAAAAAAAATGAAAGGAGTCTACAGAAATGTCATAAGTGTATTTTTTTTTAAAACCACATATTTATCTTTTAAATGTGGTTTTTGGTTAAGCTTAAAGAGTCTCCTCTCCATATCAATTAATGATTCTCATCAAAGTCAAATTTTATCTCGATTGGAATTCAATTATTTGTATGTTGTCTTGAAATTATATAATAATAAAAAGAAAATAGAGAGAAAGAGAGGTTTATTAATTCTCTTGGGGGATATATTAGAGATTTACAGATCTGATTTATAATGAAGAAGAACTCATTTATTTATAGGAAAAACCTAACTTGATCCCTATTGTGAACGCATTTGTGGGCAAGACATATGTGCGATAGAGAGACAAATAATTTTATTTAATATAACACTAGTAGTTTTATTATTCTAGAATAGGAATAATTTAATTATACTGTTAGTATTTTTCTTATTAGTTTAGAATACAATTTATGTTTCCTAGTTACATAAGATTTCCTATTACTGTAAGAAGACTCTTATTTATAGGAGGATTTGAGGAATAAGAAGTACGCAAATTTTAATCAGAAAACAAGATATTGAAGTTCTCTTTTCCATTTATATCTAAGGTTGCAGCTTCCCTTTGATGAGCTGAGTTCATATACAAAAATAGGTCGATCTAGGAATTCGAACAAAAGTAAGGGAAAATCAAAGGCAGTTGAATTTGATTTTCTTGTTCATCGTCCCCTGACTCGATCCTTCTCTAAGAATCTTAACAATTTGGTATGAGAGCCTAACACAATGGACGATGAGATCAATTCTAGGTTTCAGGACGTGTGATAATAGAAATACTAATAGACTCTAAACTTGAAGCAATGGAACAATGTCTCGGTGAAAGGATTCTCCAAGCTATTCAAGAACAATTAGCTAGCTTGAGAATTGACTCTACAAAACTAATAGTCCAGGGACAGAGTCCAAAAGTGATCCGACAACAATTGGATCAACAAATTCGGCTCTTAAAGGCAATACGCTGCATTCATCCGACTGATAAGAATTATCAAAGTAGTGGAAATTGCAATTCAACAATACCAAGATATGCAAGGATGAATTTTCCTACTTATGATGGCACTAGCAACCCATTAATTTGGGCACATCGTTGTGAACAATTTTTCAAAAAGCAACATATAGCAGATGAAGAAAAGGCTGGAGTCGCTAGGTTTCACTTGTTAGGAGAAGCAGAATTATGTACTATCAGCTTAAACGAGCGAAGGGCACAATGAGTTGGGAAGATTTTCAAAAATGATGTTTTCAGCGATTTGTACCTCTTGAAAGCAGGGGGTGAACTGGTCACGATTCGATAAACTAGTACAATTGAAATTTATCAACGTCAATTTCAAGAAAAGTTGGTTAGGGATGATGAGCTTATTCCCGAACACTTGCACGTGGAAATATGATGAGCTCTCCCTTTATACAAACACAAATTATACAAATATAAATATTTTATAAGGCAAGAAAGAGATTTGATATACAAGTATAAATATTTTAACTCGGCTCTACAAATTTAAATTTTATGCAGATATACAAACACAATCATTGATACATAAACATAGTGGAGGACATTTACAAGAATTAAATGATTTTCTCAATTTTTCGTGTGTGTTAGCCAATGAATATTTTGATGGTCTGGTTTTCGATCGAATTTTTCCGCAAAACCTTTATGGAACACTCTGTAGAGAGTTGGGGAGTAGTACATACAGTTTCACTTTTTTTGAGGGATTACTGGGCATTTAGGGTTAATATACAAGTGTTAGGTGATTTTTCCAACTTTCATGTGTATTAGTATAAGAATATTTTGATGATATGACTTTGATTGATTTTTTTTTCAACACTACGGAATCCTCCTCAGGAGTTGGAGGGAACAATACATGCATACACTATCTTTGAGGCATTTTGGGGCAATTTAGTGAAATTACACAATTTTCTTGATTCTTTGTATGCTATTTGATATGGCTTTCAATTAACTTTTTTGCAAACCTTTATGAAACCCTTCGTAGAGAATTGAATGAACAGTACTTCTTACTATATTTTGAGGCATATTTTGTCATTTAGAGATCAATTTACAGGAATTAGCTATTTCTCTTAATTTTTAACGAGTGCCCTCATAACTGGAAGCGCAAATTTATACATCATTAATACAAATATTTAAAGAGAAGCTCTAATAGAGTTCGTTATTTGTATGTACATTGGAAATTACAAACATACAAACCTTTCACAACAGCTATTCTTCAGCTTATTGCCTTACATAGCTCAACTTTCCCATACTTTTACAATTGAAGAAGATGAAACTGAAAACCAACCAAATAAAGAAAAAGAAAATTACATTTTGAAAAAACTGAACAACATATAACATATTGTTTTCACATCACTATTTCTGGTTTTAGGATGCTAGATTTGATCTCCTTGTGGGGTAAGACTACTCCACCATTGCTGTAAATTTCATCACAAACATGAACATCTTCGCCAAGAATGGTCATATTTTCAACACGAGCCCATTGTCCAACGGTTGAGTGCCAACCAATAATGCTACCTGAGACGCATGCGTGTTTCTTAACACGGACTCCGCGCATCACAGTGCAACGAGAGAGCCTAACCCCAGACTCAATCACACAACCAGGGCCTATCGCAACATCTGGTCCAATCAAGCATCCTTCTCCAATTTTGGCAGTCTCGTCCACTATGACATTTCCAACAATGTGAGAACCTAATGCCAGTTTTGGTGAAGACCTCTTCTTCAAAGAATCAAGGTAGAGTCTAAGACCAGTGATGTAATCCCTTGGCTGTCCAACATCCATCCAAAACCCAGGAAGGACCATAGCGTATAGCTTTTTCTCGGCAGCAATATTTGGGAAAACCTCTTTCTCAATAGATGTTGGTCTTAATTGAATTCTCTCTAGAACGCAAGGGTCGAGCAGGTAAATGCCAGCATTGATCTTGTTGCCAACAAATAACTTAGGTTTTTCCACAAACCTCTCAACTTGGCCAGTGGATTCTTCCATGACAACAACACCATATTTCGAAGGCTCATCCACCTGTATCAACCAATTATATTTACATATTATACCCATCATCATCCTCATAAATCATGGAAATTCAAACGGAAAATGTAACTAAGAACTCACCTTAGTCACCATTAAAGAAGCCTCCCCTCCATGGGATTTGTGGAATTCAATCATCTCCTTGAAAGGATACTCACTGATAACATCACTGTTAAGAACAAAAAACGGCTCACCAGAATCATCTACCAGCTTGTCTCGAGCCAGAGCAAGGGGACCTGCAGTCCCAAGTGGTTCAGTTTCTTGAGAACATGTAATCTTAATCCCCAGTTTTGTCTCAAATTCTTTCAAGAAGTTCAGCATCACCTGTGTCAACCAACATTTATATATTCTTTTCGTTGCTTATTATATATTTACAATCTCTAATAGAGAGAAGCTGACCTCCGGCTGGTAGTTAATAGCCAAGACCACTTCAGTCACTCCAACAGCCTTGAGAGCCTCGATCTAACATACAAAAGTGTTTAGTAAGATATGCTTCAGCATAATTTATTTTTCACCAGCAAAATAGGAAAGGAGAACATATAGAACGCGTGCAAGGCACAAGTGAATTCTTATTTAGATTTTCCATTCCCCTTTAGGATCATGTCCTAGCAAAGGCAGGGGTGATTAAGCCCTAGATATTTCAGGACATAGGACACCTGAAACTTTAAAATGTTCGGTGACAAACAATCCAATTTTCTAATATAAAGTCCAAAACGGAACATAAGCTGAAGTTGTCAAAATTCAAATAATTAACTAAAATTATAGGAAACAATATCAGGAATCTACTTATAAGGCGCATTTCTATGAGGAGGTTTGATATTAGAATGATCTTTATTAAAGAATCATTGCTATGACTGTAAAATAAACGAGGCTAAAACAAGAATTTTACCTGATGCAAAATCATGGGCTTGTTTGCAAAATCAACCAGTGGCTTTGGGACACTAAGAGTTAATGGCCTCAACCGGGTACCAAAACCTCCAACAAGAATAAGTGCCTTCATCCTAATTTCTCAAAACTCCTGCTAATAATAAGACAGAATTTTTAGCACAGTTGATCAAAACATGTTATAAAAGAAAACATGTACTGAATTTATAAAAATGGACTCTCTCATCTCCACTTTATATCAATCCAAAAGAAAGATACGTGCAAGACTACGAAAACCTTATATTGACATCCGTATAGAAGAAGAAATGATTACACTCACCTAAATGTAAAGTGTTGTACATGACATGTAGCTTATAAAGAGAGATAGTCACACATATAATGTTCAATTAGGAGACCCATGAAAGTGGATTAAAAGTGAGAGATTACCGAAAGTTGAAGACAATCATAGCAAATGGCCAAACTTATACATGAATCTTCAAATGAGCTGAAGTCATAAAGTGGTTCTAAGTGGAGTATTTTACTGAAAAAAAGACAAAATCCCAGCAACACTCTAGGCTGGATCACTTAATGAGAGTTCCAATACATCCAATATTTTAGTACTATATGTTTTGGTAAACTGAAATGCCTAACACAATGTAAAATTTTACAATCACAGACTCAAAGTATATTACACCCTTCGATTCAATTTGTTTGTCGAGTGTAGCTCTCTTTCTTTCTATGACAAATCCTTAATTTCAACATTTTGATACATTTTACATATATTCCACAAAAATTCAAAAGGGTATTTTTTTTTTACTTTCTTAAATTTTCCGTGTCAAGTCAAAACCGCACAAACAAATCAAAACTGAAGATGCTACTCTCTTCTATGTCTCCTCAAAAGAGGTTAGTAGAGAAGTAGAAAATCACAGCATCAGCAGGGAGGTACAGTTGGGGGGAAAGGAAAATAAAACCTCATTCCAGCTGTAATCCTAAAGAAACAAATAAAAAACCAGAAATTGGGGAATTGATAGATGATATTGAAGTTTTACAAGAAGACAAATAGGATTACATACAAATCTAACATCTACCCAATTCAAAATACCTCACCATAAAGGCAAAGGACAAAAACAGAGCATCACAACATCCACATTACACATTAATTAACTCTATATCTCCAGTCTGAAAACCTATGAATAACTCATTAATGAGACGAAATAAATAAAATAAATTTAATTTAATAGTTCATAAAAAAAAAAAATTCAACATACGAACAGGATGGATAAATGAAATCCAGATCTAAATGAAGATGTGGAACAATGCACAAAATTTAGAAATAGAACGTGAAATTCACCTTGAACTAAATCACCTTCCAAGACTGGAGTTGACTCTAGTCAAGCAAAAAATTGATAGATCACAAACAGTGACGGTTGGGTTGTGTTGTAGAAAAGCGTAGATAAAAAACAAGATAAATCCCACACCTAATTTAAGTACTAGTAATTACTAAGAATTTGATATTTTTAAATAATACTTTTTCTATCATATTTCGTAAATATATGATACATGATTTAAATTCGTGAGAAATATGTATTTTTAAAATTTTAAAATCGATATATAAGGTGTTTACAGGTCGATTTGGATCGATTATCGGTCAAAATCAAATTAAACCAACTTAATTGATTTTAAAATTATCAAAATCAAATCAAATCAAACATAATATTCATTTATCGGTTTCGATTTGGTTTGACTCGATTGTTAACCATATATAAAAATAAAAGAAACAATTCATTCAAAAATATGAAAAAGTAACAACAATTCATTCAAAACAAAAAATAGTTAGAATGACATAAATTACTGAACTTTCGATCACTAAATTTACTATCAATTAAGTTTTAAAATTCACTATATTGGCCTAGAAGGAATAGACAATAACATTTTCAATTTTTAAAAAAAATTGTCATAGACACTCATATACATGAAATCAATAAGATAAATGTTTTCATCTTGGACATTTTTGCTTTCAATAAGTAAATTATAATGAAAATATATAGGAATAATGCACAAGCACCCCCTAAACCTATGCCCGAAATCTCAGAGACACACTTATATTATACTAAGGTCCTATTACCCCTCCTGAACTTATTTTATATAATTTTCTACGCCTTTTCGACCTACGTGACATCAACGTTGGTTGATTTTTTTTCAAGTTAGTGCCACATAGGTCGAAAAGGGGTAGAATATTACTTATAAAATAAGTTCAGGGGGTATTAGGACCTTAGTATAGTATAAGTGTATCTCTGAAATTTCGTGCATAGGTTGAGGAGGTACTTGTGCATTTTCCCAAATATATATAAGATCTTTAAAATCGTTTATAAAAATAAGGGAAAATGCATAAGTACTCCCCTCCCCCTCCTCAAACCTATTTTCGAAATCTTAGAGACACACTTATTATTACCCCCTAAACTTATTTTATGAATAATTTTCAACACCTTTTCGACCTACGTGGCACTAGCTTGAAAAAGTCAACCCGCGATGGGCCTACAAGAGAGTGCCACATAGGTATCGTTTTTTTTTTTTAAATCATAACCAAAACCAAATAGTATCGTTTTTTTTAAAAAATAAACCAATCAACAAATGAAATCGGTTTTTATTTTATCAATTTAATTCATTTTTTGGTTTGAATCGAATTTTATCCTAACCGGGAACACTCCTACAAAGATACTACATACATATATATAGATAGATATATATATATATATATATATATAGATAGATATAGAGATATATATATATATGATAGATTATAATATATATAGATAGAGACACACACAACACACACACATGGATATATATATAATATATATATATACACATACATATATATATATATATATATATATGTATGGGTATATATATATAATATCTATATATGTATGTATATATATATATAATATATATATATATATATATATATATATATATAATTTGTTTAAATTAATTAATTATAACTAGTTTCCTTAATCAGATGAGTAATTTGAATATATGAACAATATGTTTTAAAATTTAAATTATCAAATCACTTAATATAGGGTAAAAATAGAGAAGTGTATTTATGTTTAATTAATTTTTTTTTTTATTATATATATATATATATATAATTTGTTTTTAAATTAATTAATTATAACTAGTTTCCTTAATCAGATGAGTAATTTGAATATATGAACAATTATGTTTTAAAATTTAAATTATCAAATCACTTAATATAGGGTAAAATAGAGAAGTGTATTATGTTTAATTAATTTTATTTTATTATCTTTAAAATAATAAATTCATTAATATTATTTATAAAATAAATAAATTCAATAATTTCATGTATCCCATCAATCAATATACGATAGATCCAATAAATTAAGTACTTTAATACATGAGTATCATATCACTAAATTTATATGTTTCATAGAAGTATCTAATATTAACTTCATATATTTGTTATATGCATTTAAATTTCATGTATTTGTTATATGTATCTATAATTTCATGTATTTGTTTATATGATATAATATTAATTTTATGTATGTATTTATACGATCTGATATTACTGTATCTATTAGTTAATTATAACAATTCCTTAATCAGATGAGTAACTGGGAATTTTCACAATATATGGACAATTATTTTTTAAAATCTAAACTTATCAAATCACTTAATATAGGGCAAAAATAAAGAAGTATATTTATGTTTAATTTATTTCATTTTATTATTTTTTGAAATAATTAATTCATTAATATTATTTATAAAAATAATAAATGCAATAATTTTCATATATTTGTCATATATATTTAAATTTTATATTTGTTATATGTATCTAGTATTTATTTCATTTATCTATTTATATGATATAATATTAATTTTATTTATCTATTTATATGATCTAATATTATATATATCTATAATTTGATGTATTATATATCATTTTCATACTTTATTCAAAAACGCGAATCTTCAATACATAACTGAAATACATGAATTTAGGAACAAATTGAGACGGTAGAGTATCTACACGAGAGTGAGATTTAATATGAGTAATTTCATAGCAATAATAATATAAGGATTCTTAAAAGCAAAAACCAAACTAGAACACAATAATATGTCTTATGGCCGTTAGCAAAATTAGGGGAAAAGGAAAATAAAACCGACGAAAATTATTCTGAGCAACTTACGAATCCTTTTCACCGCCAATCGACAAAATACTGATTCTCTCATAAAAATACATATAATCTCAACTAAGATACATGAACTCTTAACTAGAGGCCTAATACCCTTCATACTCTAATCTTGCTGATAAGATTTTGGTGCATATTGTTGGCCTTTTGATTTTACTTTTTGTATAGATATTATTTGCAAGTTTGGTTGTCAAATTGTTTATATTGAATAATTCGTACGAATATTTAATCCGGAGCAATTGATGTTTAAATTGGAGTAATCCTCATTTTATATGACTTGATATGAATGAGTGTAGGTGCATATGAGGGAATATATATCCGTTAAAAGGATGAAAACAAAGATACATAACACTGTTTCAATTTACGTGACACTTTATTTTTCATATATTTTTTAATTATTTTAAATTGTTAACTATTGTGACTTATAATACTTTTTACATAGTTTATAAATATATAAATTTCATTTTAAAAAAATTAAAGATTCCACACACAAATTTCCTATTAAAATTAAATTATTTGACTCTAAAAAATGAAAAAGTATCATATAAATTGAGACAGACAAAATAACAAACCTCCACGTATAATGGTGATTATCAAGATTTCGTTTTGTAATTTAGAGATGTAGACATGTATTGAGAGGATTGAGGAAGAGAGACATAGTGGATGTGGGTGAAGGACGTGTGGTGGGATGGGAGTGAGAGATATAAGGAGTTTAAATTTTAAGATAATTATTCATATCATATTTAAAGGATTTGTGTGATTTTTTTAATTCTTTAAATATACTATAGAATATTAAAAATGGTGTCATGTAGTTTTTTAAAAATAAAATTAATCGAAAAAAGGTATGAATAAAAAATAAAGAAAAAAAGTAAACATAAGGTTTTTTTTATTTGTAATTTTAATGTTGTTTCGTTTTTTAATATAGCTTTTATATTAAAACATTTAATATTTACAGGTCAAATAGGCCCAAATTTATTTATTAAGGAAATGCAATAAGTAATTATTTAGAAGTACAAAAGGCCTAGAGTTTAGACCAACAAAAAGAAAATAAGTAATTAGAACTACAAAAGGTCCAAGACCAACAGAAAGGAAACAAACTAGAACAATAAAAAATAAAAATATCTGGAAAATAGCTCAAAGTGTTCTCATCTTCTTCTCAAATTCTTGATGTGTAAATTCATGGAGCTTAATTCTTGCTTCCAACTATGGAGTTTAAAGGTAAGCTTTTGTTGAAGCTCAAAGTTGAGATAAACCACCATTAATGGTGGCTGCAACTGAATGTAGAGATGAAGATAAAGAGAGAACCATTTCTCACATTGAAAGAGAGGAAAAAAGTGTGATGAACTACATGTAGTAGTCATACTTATACAATTGAAAATTGAAGGAAAAAAAATAACTAACACTAACAGAAAGCTAACTAACTAAACAAAGCTGTTAACTATAACGGAAAGCTAACTAACTATAACTAACTTCTTCATAATCTTATCTCTATCACTTCAACACCCCCCTCAAGTTGGAGGTGTAGTAAACACAATCAACTTGTTCATCATAGCAGAATGTTTGATCCCTGTGAGAGCCTTTGTGAGTATATCTGCCAATTGATTGACTGTGCTAATGTGATGTAATGAAATTAGACCTTCATGAAGTTTGGACCTCACAAAATGACAATCAACTTCTATGTGTTTGGTTCGCTCGTGAAAAACTGGATTCTTGGCTATATGCAGTGCAGCCTGACTATCACAATATATTGGAAAAGGACCAGTAGGAGGAACAGTCAATTCAGTGAACAATCTATGCAACCAAACTAGTTCTCCAACCACTTTTCGCAATGATCTTACACTCAGCTTCTGCAGAGGACAATGAAATGGTTTCCTGCTTCTTAGATTTCCAACTAATTGGACTATTCCCCAACAGAACAATGTAACCACTAACAGACTTTCTAGAGTCAGGGCATGATGCCCAATCTGAGTCACAAAAGGCCTGAACCTCAAAATCAGCAGAAGATGACATAAAGATGCCAAGAGTAGGATCATTTTTGAGGTATCTCAACATGTGAAATGCAGCTTGAAGATGAGGTTCTCTGGGATCTTGCATATACTGACTTAAATGTTGAACTCCATAGGCAATATCAAGTCTGGTGTGAGTGAGAAAATTCAGTTTCCCTACCAGCTTCCTATACAAAGTAGGATCACTTAATAACTTGCCCTCATGAGCTTTAAGTTGGCATTAGGATCCAATGGTGAAGCCATGGAAGTCAGATTATCACAATGGAATTTCTTGAGAAGATCATGAACAAATTTCCTCTGGGATATGATAACTCCATCATCTTTATATAAAATTTCCAGTCCCAAGAAATAATGCAGTCTACTAAGATCCTTGATTTTGAACTGATCATGAAGGAAATTTTTGAGACTAACAATTTCTTCAGAGTCTGTTCCTGTGAGGATTATATCATCTACATAAACACCCAAAAACACAGTAGAAGAACCCATTTTTCTATAGAACAATGAATAATCATATAAGGAATGAGTATAGCCCCTTGAACTCAAAGCTGCAGTTAGCTTCTCATACCACTGTCTGCTTGCTTGTTTTAGACCATATAAGGACTTGTTTAGCTTACACACTAGCCCTGTTTGTGATACAGCAAGACCAGGAGGTACATCCATATAGACTTCTTCATTCAAATCTCCATGGAGGAAAGCATTGTTGATATCAAGTTGGTAGATATTCCATTGTTTCTTTGTGGCTATGGCAATCAAGGATCTGACAGTTGTCATCTTAACAACTGGGGAAAAAGTTTCTGTATAGTCTATGCCAAGATGTTGAGTGTACCCTTTAACCACTAGTCTTGCCTTGTATCTTTCCACACTTCCATCAGCCTTGTGTTTGATTTTATACACCCATCGACAACCAATAGCTTTCTTGCCATCAGGTAAAGGAGTAAGGGACCAAGTATTATTATCATGTAAGGCAGCAAATTCCTGAGTCATGGCTGTTTGCCATGCAGGATCAAGAGCAGCTTCTGCATAGCTAGATGGCTCACAGTCATGAGTAATATTTAAAGCAAAAACTTGAATTTTTGGATCCAATTCTGTAGAAGATATATGGTGTTTAGAAGAAAAACATGTAGTCAATGAAGTAGGAGTTAATGTGTGGTTTTCTGGAGATTGTGAAATGGGTATAGAATGAACATAATCTGACAAGTATGTGGGCAATTTGTGAGTTCTGTGAGACTTTCTGGTTGCTATATCAGGTTGACAAGGTGTTGTTGAAGTTGAGGGAACAGATTGTGGACTAGAAAAATCAGGAGATGAAGGAGGATTTGTGTCATTTGACATCTCAGAATCACATTGTACATTAGAGTCAAAGGATGAGTTTGAAGTATTATAATCATATTGATTAATAGAACAATGAGTAGGAGAAGAAAAAGGAAATAAGGTAGGATCTTTATTCATTGCAAAAGGGAAAATGTTCTCATGAAAAATGACATCCCTGGAGACATACAATCTTTTAGTGGCTAGACTCATGACCTTGTATCCTTTTATATCAGATGGATATCCCACAAATACATGTGGAGAAGTTCTAGGATCAAACTTTGATCTTTGTACTTTAGGGAAGGTTGGATAACACAAGCAACCAAAACTTCTTAAATGTGAGTAAAAAGGTTTTAAACCATGCAGGACTTCATATGGACATTTGTTGTTTAAAGGTGCAGATGGAAGTCTATTGATGATATAGGTAGCTGTTAAAATGCATTTCCCCAATACTTTGTAGGAAGTTTGGACTGGAAAAGAAGTGCCCTGGCTGTTTCAAGAATATACTTATGTTTTCTTTCTACCACACCATTTTGTTCAGGTGTGTATGGACAAGATTTTTGGTGAACAATGCCTTTAGATTGAAAGAATTGGATAGACTCAGCATTGGTAAATTCAAGTCCATTATCGGATCTAATCACCTTAATGGTAGTTTTGAACTGATTTTCAACTATATTAGTGAATGTTTTAATAACATGTAAGGCATTACTTTTATGACTCAACAGGTGTGTCCAAGTAGACCTACTGAAATCATCTACCAAAGTAAGAAAAAATCTAAAATTGTCATGTGTGGGTGTTTGATATGGCCCCCATAAATCAACATGGACTAAGTAAAAAATGGCAGTGCTTCTACTAGTGTTCTGTGGAAAAGGTAGTCTTGTTTGCCTTGCCATTGGGCAGATTGGACAAATGAAAGGTTGTTTGTGTGAAAAATTCATAGGTATGGAGGATATATTCTTCATTTTAACAAAAGGAACATGACCAAGTCTATAATGCCACAACAAGTCTGCACTATCACCAGGGATGACAACATTGCTATTAACAGAAATAGTTTTCTCAGCATTAGATGAACTGTTCAATACAGAAACATTTTGATGAGGCAAACATGAATGAGAAATACACTGACTATGTAACCTATTAGTTCTATGAAGTGATAGACATGTGGTAGATGAAATGGAATTCTTGCTCTTTTGTAAACAATCTGAGCAAAGAAGATATAAGCCATCATGAGCTTTACCAATTTCCAGAGGCCTCTTCAGTGAAGGGGCCTGCAACAGACAAGATGTGTTAGAGAAAGAACACAACACATTTAAGATGTAGAGTTAAAGAATTATTGATATTAAGTTGTACTTGAAAGAAGGAATGAACAAGACATTGTACAATGTAATCTGTGAAGTTATTCTCACATTTCCAACTTCTGTGACCTTGACTTATAGCCATTTGGTAATCTGACTAAAACAGGTTCAGGTAAGGGTAGAATGTTGGTGAGATGTTGTTTGTTAAAGGTCATATGGTGTGATGCACCTGAGTCTAAGATCCACAAGTCAGTTTTAGCTTATAACATTCGCATGACAGTTTGTCAAAAGCTATAGATGAAGTGCATGTAATGATACCTGCAAAATTCACAACAGGATTTGTTGCTTGCATGTTACTTGAATTTTCTGCCTGAAATTGTTGAAGCAGGTAGGCAATTTGTCCATACTGTTCCTTTGAGATGCCAATATCTTGGCTGGTGACTTGACCTCAAGAGTTGCAGCCTTGTTCCACATTAGAATCACATGACATTGCAGAATTAGCTGCTACACCTTTTCCTTTGCTATTGTTTCTGTATTGCTGATTAGAACCAGGATTTTCACATTATTGTTGTCTCTGAAATTGATTATAGCCTTGCTGTCCATTAGATTGAGATCTTTGAGGTCTATTATTATTCTGTGGATATCCATGCAACTGATAACATTTTGCTTTAAAATGTCCTGGTCTCCTGCAGTGTTCACAATATGGCCTCCCTCTATGATTTGAAGAAGTAGATGAGTAATTCGTCTGGAAATTCTGGCCTTTTTGATTACCAGAAGTGCTAGAAGTACTTGAAGAAGCAGCCACAAGAGAACTAGTTTCAGCAAAGGATTGATTATTTGTCTTAAACTCTCTTTGTTTCTCCTCTTGTATCAACAGGGCAAAAGCTTGTGCTACAGATGGCATTGGATTCATCATCAAAATGTTCCCTCTAATCGTTGTATAAACCTCATTAAGACCCATAAGAAACTGAATTAATCGTCTATCCTGTTCAACCTTGTGCATCATATCCTTTGCTCCACAGCTACATGCACAGTTGCAGTGAGTTTTGATGCATAAACCACTCAATTCTTCCCAAAGTTTCTTCATCTTGGTGTAGTAAGCTGTGATATCCATAACTCCTTGAATGAGATCATTGATTTCCTTTTGAATCTGATATAACTTGGCACCATTAGTTTGATCATAATGATCCTCCAAATCAGTCCATAATTCCAGAGCACTATCAACATATGCTACACTATCAGCGATATCTCGACTTAATGAGTTTAAAATCCAAGACGTAACCATATTATCACACCTCTCCCATTGTTTGTAGTTTGGATCTGTAGGAAGTGGTTTCTTAGAATCTCCATTAATGAATCCCAATTTATTTTTAACTGATAAAGACCTGATCATGCCTCTCTTCCAGGTTCGATAACCAATTCCATCGAAGACAACTGGTACAAGAGGTTCACCTGGATTGTCTGATGGATGTAGATACAGCACACTTCCTATCTCAATTCCCTTAGTTACTTCCAGATTAGTTACTTCTACCATTGTAGTGTAACAAAATCAAACAGATGAAAGGATGAAAATGAGTAAAAATGCAACAGAAAAACAGCAGAAAAACAGAATGAACACAGGCAAACTCGATAGATTCAATCTTCACAAGAAGAACAGAGATGGAAGACAAACAGAGAGATTCGAGATCTTCACAGCTTGAACAAAGACGAAAACAAGCGGAAGTGATCGAACGAGAGCTTTGATACCATGTTGAAGCTCAAAGTTGAGATAAACCACCATTATGGTGGCTGCAACTGAATGTAGAGATGAAGATAAAGAGAGAACCATTTCTCAGATTGAAAGAGAGGAAAAAAGTGTGATGAACTACATGTAGTAGTCATACTTATACAATTGAAAATTGAAGGAAAAAAAATAACTAACACTAACAGAAAGCTAACTAACTAAACAAAGTTGTTAACTATAACGAAAGCTAACTAACTATAACTAACTTCTTCATAATCTTATCTCTTATCAACTTCAACAAGCTTGTTACACTTCGAATAGTAGACACTTTAATCATTTTGCTATTTTTAACTTTACTTATGTTGTTGCATTTGACTTTTTGTCGTAGCGAATATGTGGGTAATTTTCGAGTTTTCAAAAAGTCTGCCTAATACAGATATTGATCACTATAATTAAGAATCTCTTGTTGCTTCAATTGATATTTTGCTTATCTCCTAGTCTAAGCTTTCCAATAAAGATAATATAAAGTAATTTTCTAAAAAATCGATGGGTTGTGAACGCAATGACCCGAAGATCCGACCAACTCTAAGGGTGTGTTTGGTATGGAGGAAAATGTTTTTCATGGAAAATGTTTTCCTAGAAAATGTTTTCTTGGAAAACAAGTAGATTTTGGACTTATTTTCTCATGTTTGGTTGGTGAGTAGAAAATATTTTTCGGAAATGATTTTTAGTGTTTGATTTATGAATGAAAAATATTTTTGTGGAACATCTTTTATTTTTACTAGAGTAAAAAATAATTTATGTAATTGAAAATATTTTTAAAACATTTTTAGGGTGGGTTGGTTGGGGTGGGGAGGCAGGGGAGGGGGATAGGAGTGAAAAAATAAAAATTAAAGTTGATAGTATTTTTAAAAAGCAAAATTAATTTTTTGAACGGTTGGGGGTGGGGTGGGGGCTGATGGGGGTCGGTAGGGAGGCTGGCCAGGGGGGAGGTAGGAGTTTAAAAATAAAATTTGAAATTGAAAAATTTTTAAAAAGCAAAATTAATTTTTTGTGAAGGGGGTGGGGTTGGGGGAGGGGGTCAGGGATCGGGTTTTTTTTTAAAATAAAATTTGAAACTGAAAATATTTTTATTTTTTTTAAAAATTGATGTTTTTTCAAAAAAAAAAAGTAATTTGAAAATGGAGTAGAGATTTGGAAAATGTTTTTCTTAATTTTTGAAGGGAAATCATTTCCTTAATTTTGAGGAAAATGAGTTGATTTGAAAAACATTTTCCAAAAATTTTGCCCCAACCAAAAATGAGAAAATTGGAAACCAAACACACTCTGAGTTTTTTTGTAGCTTTTGCAGCACCATGATAAGACTGAAACTTCAATCTTTACTATTACCTTAACATTGTTTTCCTTTTCCTTTTTTTTATTGAATGAATCCAAAGATTAATGCCACCACAACAGTTAAGAAAATAAATATTAATGTAACTAAAGTGAATTACTTGAAGCTAATAAATGTATAATTCAAAAGAAAATGAATCTACTATGATACCATGTGAATCCTGATTTCATATCATAACCACAAGCTCTCACCATATGTTTTTACATTTTGTCATATTAGTAAATCTACACTGTTGATGTGAAAAGACATGCCTGCCTGATTCTTATGTTTGGTATGCTTTTCTTGTCTAAGTTGATAATTTTTTTTTAACTTGAACTGAAACTACCCGAAAGTTGTTGTATTCAAAGTTATTTGCAAAATCAAAAATTAAGTTAGCAAAAAATTAGCAAGAGTATTTCCCTCCTTTAGAGGAGCGTTGTACTTAGGGGTGTCAAATGGGCGAGTTCAATTGAAATTGGAGATATTAAAATGGGTTGAAAATAGAAGTCAAGTTGGGACTTGATCCGTCCAAGTTTACTTTGGGCTCAAATGAGATAAGACTGATATGGGCTAAAAAATGGGTTGGGTCTTAATCCGCACAATTTGACTCGATTAATCTCAATGATTTAACATATTGATATTTAACTTTTATAATCACAATTTGAAATTCAGCTCAATAATTTCTTTTAAAAAGTAACAAATGGATAGATAAATCCTAACAAATGTAAATAGATATTAATTCATACCTTCAATATAGTAGCACATCTTAATAAAATATTTTAAAACAGGTTGAAATTGGAGATTGAATTAGGCTAAATTTAGAGTTCTCTTCAAATTGATTTGGCTTAAATGAGTTGAAATTAAACCCAATTCAAATAATCTTGAGCCCAATCTTTAAAATTCTAAGCGGGTTGGACGGGTTACTTGTCTTTAGGTTTATTTTTGACGCCCCTATTTGTACTCTTACGGTCAAATCATTCCTTAGCCTATTAATTGAGTTGACCTACATTGTCACTCTCCAATGCACTTCTCTTGTCACAATCCCGACCATCGTGATTGACACCCATACTAACATTCTGATGGGAGAACCGCTACTATGACCCAAACTAAGTAGATAATCTAAAAACTAAGGCAGTTAAGTTACGGAAGCAAGTTAAATAAACTAAGTAAAAAGTTTTCATAAACTTCAACAAGGATTCCAAAGAGCTAACTAAACAAATGCGGAACTACACAACCTAGACCTAAAAGTCAATGTACAAAATTATTAAACGATATCCAAGTCGAAAATAAGAAGGGATGCAACCCTAAGCTAATCATCTAAATAACTAACTAGAGAAAATGTTTAAGTCCAAAAATGGTGGACATAAACTAAAGATAATTCCATGGTAGCTTGGACTATGCTAGCTCACCCTTGAATTCAGAAGCAACGATCACAAATTTTCTAAGTGAGGTCTGTCAATAGCCGTCGAAAGATGTCCTATACTCAATAAAAATAAGAGCAAGTGCAATATTAATTTACAACCGTGTATTAGTAAGATCAAATGGCTACCCACTAAGTGCAACATAAACAAGTTAATACACCAATATAATCATGCAATATATCAAATATATACAATATTGAATATCACATGCTCCAACAAATTCACATTTATCACAATTAGTTAGTCCTCTCATGGAACCCAAACCCAAACTATTAGTGCACCGAAACGTGGTACACGATCCCATAGTTATACTGGAACATGACAATCCAATCCATCTACGTTGGAATGTGGCAATTCGATCCAAGTTAGTGATGCCAAAATGTGACAATCCAATCCAAGTTAGTTATGCCGGACCGTGACAATTCAATCCAAGTTAGTTATGTCGCAACGTGACAATCTGATCCATCACACCACAATCACAAACACAAATATATTTCCAAGTCATACATTCAAGTGATTCAAGACATATAATGATTCATTTATCTCATTTACAACAATTGTGAATCAACAATGCAACATTCACATACATACATGTATCACAATGAAGCAATAATAAGAATACATCACACAATCATATAATCACAACCATCACCTACCTCAAAATAAACTTGAAACCCTAAGAAACTTGATCATTCTCTTTTCGAATTAGTTTCGCTTGTTCTTGGTCTATAAACAATCATAATAACATGAAAATCAACAAACAATTGCTAATTACCCAAATCTATATAATTCTATGAGCCCTAGATCAAACCCATGATCCCAAGTATCTAATTTATGGTTGTTTCTACCATAAAATCTATATCATAATCCTCCCTCATCAATATTAACCAGTTCTATTACGTTCTACGAATTGAAAAAATGGATTTGGGGAGTGAAAAACCTACCTTTAGTCTCAAGAATGATGAAAAACTGTTAGGAGTCACCTAGGGTTCATTTCTTAGCTCTAAAAGTCAAAAAAGACATAATGAGATCGTTTCAGGGTTTATTAACAACTTTAGTTCGCATACTGCCCGCCACAACGACCATCACCCCACGACAATGATGACGCCAGAGCTACACAAACCCCCGCCAAAGCAGCCGAAATGAAACAAAGAGCTAACTAAAGAATTTCAAAATCCCCATTTCACAATAGACGTCTAACCCGCGACCCTCAGAAAATACTATAACACGAAGATCGATTCCGAGAGTTCTATTCACCCAAATTCAATTCCATAAAGTCGTAAAGATTCCTTAACGATTTATCTAACTACTCATGAAATCAAAATCATAAATGGTTCACCCGATTGTTATCATATTTTCCTACACCATTGTGACTTTGATTTCTTCAAAATCTCGACGAGGTTGGCAAAATTCCAAATACTACAAAAAAGTTTTTTGGCCCCAAATTTTTCCCCGTTGGATTTTCAATAACGAGGGATTTCAATCGTTGCAATAGATACCAATTTACTCATCACTCGTCCTCGAGTGACAAACTTGAAAAAAATAGGCTAAGGAAGGAATGAAGTAGTAGTTGATTCAACGAACAATTGAGGATACTTGTATCGCATATCCTTCTCGATCTCCCAAGTAGCTTTCTCAACTGGACGATACTTCCATTAAACCTTCACAGACTTAATTTCCTTGGTCCTCAATCTGCGCACATCACGATCTAGAATCACAATCAGTTCCTCCTCATATTGGAGGTCCTTGTCTAACACAATTGAGTCCCATTTAATGATATAATTCCCATTACCATGATAACTCTTCAACATGGATACATGGAATACCGGATGAACGCTTGATAAATTTGGAGGTAAAACCAACCTATACGCTACCAGTCCCACACATTCAAGAATTTTGAAGGGACCAATGTGTTGGGAAAACGCAGACAAGCACAAAAATATATATGGTAAAAGTAATGGAAATAAAATGAGAAAAATAACGACACCAAGAATTTTACGTGGAAACCCTTCTGAATAAGGGAAAAAACCACGGACTAAGAGGAGCAACTGATATTACTATAGTAAGGAATTTTACACTGTAGTCAAATACAAACTCAAAGTGACTACTACACACTCAAAAGGAACAACACTCTTTTGATTTCCGTCTTACTAAAATATCGCTCACACTCTATTTTTCTTCACAGACTATTTTCTTATATAGTCTATGGAATACCTCACTTTGCTCTCAAATAGTTTTTCTCTCTAACTTGGTGTGTTCTACAAATGAGCAAGAATGCTCTATTTATAGAAGGATAAAACCATGCTTATGTCACTAATGACATAGGTAAATATAGCAAAGTCAAAAAATGGTTGCAAATCTTACCAATTGCCAACTACCAAATCTTTTCTTTTCAACTCCAATTACTATTCCTTTTTAACAATTGCTTGTACCAATTGAATAGCTAAAGTTGACTAAAACAATGGGATGGATTCAACAAATCTCCCCCTCCAGTCCCATTTACTGGAAGAAGGTATCTTCAACTTCTTTAGAGAGAGCTCATACCACAAGTTCTTTGCAAAACTCGAACTTGTCTCTCGGTATCATCTTGGTCACATATCTGCAGGATTTTCACTTGTGTGAATCTTTTTGACGTGAAATGATTCATTCTCCACTTTCTCACGAATCCAATGATATCTGACGTCAATGTGTTTTGTTCTTGCATGGTACATGGAGTTCTTACTCAAGTCTATTGCACTCTGGCTGTCACAATAGACAATATACTCCACCTGATTCAAACCAAGCTCTTGAAGAAATCGCTTTAGCCATATCATCTTCTTGCCGGCTTCAGTAGCTGCAATATACTCAGCTTCAGTTGTAGATAGTGCAACACACTTCTGCAACTTTGACTCCATGATATAGCTCCCCCTGAAAAAGTAAACAAATATCCAGTAGTGGATTTTCTATTATCAAGGTCACCTGCCATATCAGAATCTGTATAGCCTTTCAAGATTGGATTTGATGCTCCAAAACACAAGCATTCATCTGAGCTTCCTCTAAGATACCTGAGTATCCATTTCACAGCTTCCCAATGCTCTTTTCCCGGATTTTCAAGAAATCTACTGACAACACCAACTGCGTGAGCAATATCAGGTCTAGTGCACACCATTACATATATTAGACTTCCGACAACAGAGGAATATGGAACTTTGGCCATGTTCTCTTTTTCTCCCTAGCTGTAGGACACATCTTCTTGCTCAACTTCATATGACCAGCAAGAGGTATACTCATAGGCTTCGCATTCTTCATATTGAAGCGCTCCAATACGCGTTCAATGTACTTCTTCTAGGATAAATAAATCTTCCTTTTATCTCTAAGACGAGTAATTCTCATGCCCAAAATTTGTTTGGCATGACCCAAGTCTTTCATAGAAAAAGACTTACATAACTCTTTCTTGAGCTCGTCAATCTTGGAAGTATTCTTGCCCACAATCAACATATCATCCACATACAACAAAAGGATGATGAAATCATTGTCAGAAAATTTTTGTACAAATACGCAATGATCTGAAGAAGTCTTCTTATAGCCTTGCTCCCCCATAACATATTCAAACTTTTTGTACCACTGTCTGGGAGCTTGTTTGAGGCCATAGAGACTCTTTTTGAGTTTGCATATAAAATTTTCTTTACCATCTACTTTGAAGCCCTCAGGTTGTTCCATAAAAATCTCTTCTTCTAGGTCACCGTGAAGGAAAGTCGTCTTCACATCCATCTGCTCAATCTCTAAATTAAGACTAGCAGCCAAACCTAGAACTGTGCGAATCGAGGACATTTTCACAACAGGAGAAAATATTTCGTCAAAGTCAATACCTTTCCTTTGACCGAATCCCTTAACAACCAATCTAGCTTTGTACCTGGGCTTCAAGTGTTATTCTTCAACTTTAACTTTGAACACCCACTTGTTCTTCAAAGCTCTCATGCCCTTGGGCAATTTTACCAACTCATAAGTGTGGTTCTCATGCAAAGACTTCATCTCGTCTTGCATGGCTTCAATCCATTGATTTGTGTGCTCATCTTCCCTGGCCTCCTCATAACATTCAGGTTCTCCCCCGTCAGTGAGTAACACATACTCATTGGGTGAATAACGGGAGGAAGGAAAACGCTGTCTTGTGGACCTCCGAAGCGGAATATTTGATTCGTCCACAACTTCATGAGCAAAAGGATCATCAATAACAATATCATTTTTATTATCAACATCAACATGTTGATTCGATACATGATTCTGGGCGTCACCATGATTATCAAACCCAACAACATCATGCACACTTGTGTGAGGAACTTCATCACGATGAACTATACCATCAAAACTTGAAGATTCTACCTTCTCCGCTTTGTCAATATCTTCAATTGTTTGATTCTCCATGAAAATAATATCACGGCTTCTCACAAGTTTCTTTTCAATTGGATCATATAGCCTGTAACCAAATTCATCTAGGCCACATATCCAATGAAGATGCATTGCCTTGTCTTGGCATCTAATTTTGACCTCTCATCTTTCGGCACATATACAAAAGCTTTGCAACCAAATACTCTCAAATGGTCATAGGAAACATCCTTTCCATACAAACACTATTTGGGAACACACTTTGCAAAGCAACAACAGGAGATAGATTAATAACATGTGCAGCGGTCAATAAAGCCTCACCCCAAAATGAGTTCGGCAACTTGCTTCAGAAACCAAACATCTAACTCTTTCCATCAAGGTCCTGTTCATCCTCTCAGCCAACCATTAAGCTGAGGAGTCTTGGGAGGAGTCTTCTGGTGTCTAATACCTTGATGCTTGCAATATTCGTCAAATGGTCCACTATATTCACCACCATTATCAGTACGAATACATTTCAATTTCTTTCCAGTTTCTCTTTCAACTGAAGCCTGAAACTGCTTAAAGACACCTAACACTTGGTCTTTAGTCTTCAAGACATAGACCCAAAGTTTTCTCGAGCAATCATCAATGAAAGTGACAAAGTAAAGTGCACACCCAATGTCTTTGTCTCATTGGACCACATAAATCAGAGTGCACTAACTCAAGCAACTCTGTCTTTCTCGAAGGAGGGTAGGACTTAAAGGAAACTCTATTTTGTTTACCAGCCAAGCAGTGCTCACATTTTTCTAATTTAGCACTTTGGAAATTTGACAATAATTTCTTCTTGGCTAGAACATTAAGTCCTTTCTCGCTAATGTGGCTAAGCCTCTTGTGCCATAATGTTGAAGAGCTATCGCTCTCAACTGCATTCACCATATCAACACAAGCAGAGGCCGTAGTCCAGTATAGACCATGACGTTTGTTACCACGAGCCACAACCAAGAACCCTTAATGAGTTTCCATTTTCCATCACCGTTGGTACTAACATATCCTTCATCATCTAAAACACCAACAGAAATTAGGTGCAGACGAACATCAGGAGCATGTTTCACATTGTTCAAAACTAGTTTAGTTCCAATACTAGTTTCCAAACAAATTGTACCAATACCAACCACCCTAGAAACAATCTCATTACCCATACTCAAGGTTCCAAAATCACCAGGAGTGTAGGAAGAGAAAAAATCCTTCCTTGATGTCACATGATATGCGACACAAGTGTCCACAACCCAGCTTGACTCATCACAAGCAATATTTATCATGTTTGCATCAAGAACGGTAACAAGATCTTCGGTGGTAACGGTGGCTAGGCAATTTTCATTGCCATCTTGTTTAGTTTCCTCTTTATTGTTCTCCCTCTTCAACTTCCTGTAGAACTTCTTTGTGTGCCCTTTCATGCCACAATGATAGCACTCAATATCCTTAAGTCTGCCTTTGGATTTGCTCCTATTTTGTTCTCTGCTGAGAACCACGAGTTTTATTTCTCCCCCTGGGGCCAGTTATCAGGACATTCGACGAAGAGGAACTTTGAGTTTTTCTTCTCATCTCTTCGTTCAAGACACTACTCTTGGCGGAATCCATAGAGATCACCACCATCCGGAGTAGAATTTGACAATGACGTTCTAAATGTTTCCCATGAATCTGGTAGGGAACCAAGTAGAAGCAAGCCTTGAATTCTTCATCAAATTTGATGCCCATAGCAGATAATTGGTTCATTATCCCCTGAAAATTATTCAGATGGTCTGTCATCGGAGAACCATCATGATACTTCAAACTCAACATCTGCTTTATTAAGAACATTTTGTTGTTGCCAGTCTTTCGAGCATACAAACTTTCAAGATGCTCCCAAAAGGTTCGAGCATGTGTTTCTCCAGAGATATGGTTCAACACATTATCGTCGACCCATTGCCTAATGAATCCACAAACCTGTCTATGCAACAGATTCCACTCTTCATCTGTCATATTATCAGGCTTTACAGTGGTAAATACTGGTTTATAAAAATTCTTGACATAAAGCAGATCTTCCATTTTTCCTTTCCAAATGGCATAATTAACACCATTCAAAGTAACCATTCTACTTGTGTTGGCTTCCATTGTTTTCCCCAAAAAATATAGTTATCGCAAATCAAAGTAAATCTTTTCTGATGTGGAAGTTCAGACTGTGCTGCAACCACAGAGCATACTCAGATAAAACCTTGGCTCTGATACCAATGTTGGGTGGTCTTGGGCCTTCTCAACCCAAAAGCTAGCTCAAAGGTTAAAGCTTTCCCTCACACTTATAAATTGACCACCAACCCCTTCCACTTCCGATGTGGGATAACCCAACAATCTCCCCCTTCACACATCGGGCCTTGGGTCGGAGAGAACGACAACCCAGTTCCTCCCGGTGGGCTGAGACTTGTTGACAACCTGGCTCTGATACCAGTTTGTTGGGAAAACGCAGACAAGCACAAAAATATATATGGTAAAAGTAATGGAAATAAAATAATAAAATAACGACACCAAGAATTTTACGTGGAAACCCTTCTGAATAAGGGAAAAAACCACGGACTAAGAGGAGCAACTGATATTACTATAGTAAGGAATTTTACACTGTAGTCACGAATACAACACTCAAAGTGACTACTACACACTCAAAAGGAACAACACTCTTTTGGTTTCCATCTTACTAAAATATCGCTCACACTCTATTTTTCTTCATAGACTATTTTCTTATATAGTCTATGGAATACCTCACTTTGCTCTCAAAATAGTTTTTCTCTCTAACTTGGTGTGTTTAACAAATGAGCAAGAATGCTCTATTTATAGAAGGATAAAACCATGCTTATGTCACTAATGACATAGGTAAATATAGCAAAGTAAAAAATGGTTGCAAATCTTACCAATTTGCCAACTACCAAATCTTTTCTTTTCAACTCCAATTACTATTCCTTTTTAACAATTGCTTGTACCAATTGAATAGCTAAGTTGACTAAAACAATGGGATGGATTCAACACAATGTACCTAGGACTTGGCTTACCCCTCTTGCTGAATCTCATCACCCCCTTCATGGGTGATTTCTTAAAGAGAACACTTTCACCGGATTGAAACACCATGTCTCTTACTTTATGATCCGCATACTTCTTTTGTCTACTCTGGGCTACTAGAAGCTTAGCTTGAATACTCCTCGCCTCATCTTGATCATCTTTCACTAAATCAACCCCCAAAGGTTTCACATCTCTGGCCTCTAACCATCCTATGTATGATCTACATCCACTTCCATAGAATGCCTTAAATGATTCTATATCTATGTTGGAGCGATAACTATAATTATAAGAGAATTCAAAACTTATCCCAATGCCTTTCAAAGTCAATTACACATGCTCTCAACAGGTTTTCCAACACTTGAATAGTCCTCTCGGACTGGCATCTCTGGAGATGAAAGTTGTACTAAAAATGGTTAATAATTTTAAAATATTAAATATGTTTTTGTATAATTTATGTAAATTTAATTATAGAAATTTTTAACAATTAAATAGATCTCTTCAATTAGTATATATTTATTTTGAAAATTATAATTACTTTAGTATTTAAAAAATTCTTACGTTTTAGGTATTATAATAATAATAATTTACTACCTAATCGTATTATATGTAATCAATTTTAATTATTTTTAAAAATGTTTTTTGTGAAGTTGAAAGATGACATATTTTTACTTCTCCTATCATATATATATATATATATATATATATATATATTATATATATATATATATATATAAAAAACTAAATTGTTAGTAGCTAAAATAAAAATAAATCTCAAACATGCACTAATAAGATTGATACATATACTAGATGAATATGACTATTAAGCAAAATTGGACAGAAATTTACAAGAAAGGTGTTGTGAAATAGGATTTTGGGTTTGTATTATATATTATATAAAGGTTTAAGAAATTGAATTTAATTTAGGCATAATAATAATTAGGTAGCAAGCAAGAAGAACCTCTGCCTCTTGCTTTTGATTCGAAAATTGGAAGTAGAAGGGGAAGTAGCAATCCTAGCAAGCAACAGCCTAAGAGAGTGTTTGATAGAATGAGTAGTGCAAACAACATTAATGGATTGAAGGGATAAAATGCATTTAATTCTGCCACCCAAACTAGTTATTTTAGCCTCCATTGTTGTTAGTTTCAGGTTCTTGAGACCCCTGTTTAGTTCTGAGAACAATTCAGGCCGATCATCACACGAAAAAGAAACCTTCACAACTATGTTGTTGTTGGAACTTTCATCTTCTTCCTCAATTACTACTTCATCAATGTCACTTGGAGTGTTCAATACGTTGCTCATTTCTTTTGCTTTTCCTTCCAGATCTTTAACATGCTCAACAACACTTCTTAGTAGACCTGCCTTATCCATCTGCAACTCAAATTATGTAGTTCGTTATCAATTATGAAAAAAGTGACTTAAATACTTGAAATGTTGGGTTTTATTT
Organism: Solanum peruvianum; assembly: GCA_027705065.1. Classification (NCBI taxonomy): domain Eukaryota; kingdom Viridiplantae; phylum Streptophyta; class Magnoliopsida; order Solanales; family Solanaceae; genus Solanum; species Solanum peruvianum. Next base: position 36,400,213 of record JAKWJD010001760.1, on the reverse strand, counting down.
GTCCTGATTTTTTACCATAAATAGATTTTTTTTTTAGGAAAAGATTTTGGATTGACTAATCCTTCTTCTAGTAGGAAAAAGTTTAGGACACTATAAATAGAGAAATTTTTCTTCTTAACTTAATTAACATTCACAATGTAGTCTTAAAGGATTTGAGAGTTTTGGTTAGGGGAAGAATTTATGGGTCACAAGCTTGATACGTTATCACTTGTGTGAACCTCCCATGTATTCCGAGTGAATTGGTTGAAGTTGTTTCCCTCTGTATTTTGTACTCTCATATTTATAGTGGATTGCTCATCTCCTTTGTGGACGTAAGTCGATTGACCGAACCACGTTAAATCTTTGTGTCGTTTGGTATATTTCTCGTTGTGTTATTACTCGTGGTCTTTCGAGGTTTGTTTTGCTAGCTTCCGCATTTATACCTACTTATTTTCGATCCTAACATTAAAATCATATGGATTCGCACTTGTGACCTAAACAAACGAAGAATCCCCTTACCAACACCAAGTTCTAGGTAAAATATACGCAGACCTTATCACTATTTCAAACAGCAAATGGAGAGGCCCCTTACCATTGCACTAAAATTTCCTCAATTCAACTGTTTATCACAAATTATCTTTATCAATTTTTATTGGCAAGTAACACTTTCTTAGCAATATTAGTTTGAACGACAATTAACTAATACCATCAAAGAATTCAATACTCTTTATTAATGAATATATTTATTGCTGCTAATAATTGCATTTGTTTCAATTTTAAAAGATTTACCTTTTCAGAAGTGGGAATGAGTTTTCTAAGAGTAGAAAGCTGAGCATTAATTCTGTCTCTGCGCCTTTTCTCAGCTTCACTATGGCTCCTAGAAGCAGAAAACTGTTGAGACCAACAGCAAGAATTAGTAGGAATCAATGGAAGTTCTTGTAAATTATGACACCATGATGAAAGAGTTTCATGAGTGTATTTGGAGCAAGAGGAATCATCCATCATCTCTCTTAATTGTATGGATCTTAGCATATCTTAGTGTTTTGATTTAAAGAAGGTTGGATGACACTGTGTATGCCACTAGCTAGCTAGCTAACTTTTTCAAGTACTGATGGTGATGTGTGTGATATCTAGTTGGAGTTACCTTTATTTGGTCAAATGAAAAATCATATTTGGCCTTATCACTTATCATCATGTCATTTCAATCTTTCACCAACAGACACTTAGATGGGCAGAGTACATTTAAATTTCAAGGCACCATTTACACTACAATTTTAGGTTTGCCCTATATAATTTTTTACCCTTGTTTTGCCATATAAAGTGATGGACTTAGGGCAAGTTTGGATTGACTTAATAAAATCAGCTTTAAAAAAGTACTTTTGAAAGTGTCGAAATTTATTTTTAAAATAAGCAGTTGTGCGTTTGGATAAAATTGCTGAAGTTAAAAAAAAGTTGTTGATGTGTTTGACAAATAAGTGCTGATAAACAGCTTTTTAAATCAAAATGTCTGAAATACCCTTAAATATTGTTAACATAATAAAAGTTAATTAATTTATATTTTACAACCATAAATAATTATATTTTGCTATCATTCACATGTTTCTTTCTCATCACAAATTATTTATAAGAGGAATATAAACTTATTATAGATTTTAAAGATATATAATTTGAATAGATCAAAAAATGATTTAAGATTTTATTTTAGTTTCATCCATATGTAATAATAATAGTCTATCATTCACATATTTCTTTATTATCACAAATTATTTATAAGAGGAATATAAATTTTTATTAAGTTATATGTGCAACTTATTTTACATTTTAATAATATATAATTTGAATAGATCACTTGAAAGATTTAAGATTTAATTTTATTTTCATTCATTAGTAATAGTAATTGTCTATCATCCACAAGTGAAAAAGGAAAAATAGAAGAAAGAGATGTTAGAGTTATGTGGGTAATTTGGAGATTGTATAAAAATATTAAGGGTAAAAATGTAAAAATGTGGTCAACTTAAAACAACTTATAAGCTGGAAAAAAAAAACATTCTTACCCCAGCTTTTAACTTTTGGCTTAAAATATATTTTTTTTAACTTAAAATAAGTTATTTTGAGGATTGCCAAACAGCTAAATAAGTCAAAAACCAGCTTTTAAGTCAGTTTGACGAGCTTTTAAACTGAGCCAAACAGGTTCTTAATCATCCTTCAAATTTGCTACTAGTTTAAATAGGAGAAAACTTCGAAAATAGCAAATAAAATAGACATAATAAGGTTCTATAACTATAGTTTTGATAATTCCGCTCTATAGCTATAATTTTGTTTGCAATGGCGACTTTGTTTTATATACTTCACTTGCGAATATACTAATAGAGTAAGTATATTCAAATTCTGTATTTATATATTTAGGATTTTTTCATAACTACGCTTATATATTTTGCTTGACAAATAGGATGGTTAACTACGATTTTTTAACAAATTGTGTACTAATAGCTAAGGTTAGAATACATAATATTATAGATTTATACAATTAAGAACCGAATTACTCAACTCTGGATTTATATAAATCAAGTCATTATACAAATAAGGTGAATAACAAGAATTGGGAAAACTCTAGCTACAAATTATAATTTTCTTAAACTATAGTTATAGTACCTATTATAGGCTATTTTATATGCAGCCCTTTTTTTAATTCGTCTAGAAAAGAATGGTATCTTATCATAACTAGAAATAATTTAATTTTAAATTATTATTATTATTATTATTATATTATTATTATTATTATTATTATTATTATTATTATTATTATTATTATTTTAACCATATAAATATTTAAAGATTGTTTAGACCATAAATTTTAAAAATATTTTTTTAAACATCATATAAAATAGAATGAAAGGAGTATAAAATATACTCTACAATGTCATTATTCAAACAGTTAATTATTCGACTAAAGTAATCTAAATAAAATGATGATAGAGGAATTGAATGAAAAAAATAAAATAAACTCTAATCAAGCTTGTCCTCATAAGTTAACCCTTTTTGTTTGACGATACATATAAGAAAAGAGTTGTTTTTTTTTATAGTGGGAATGACACTATACATAAAATATACCTTTTTTCCACTTGTTCATATATTTTGTGATAAATTATTTTGATTCGTTAATAAAGTCTTTCTTCAACTTAGTTCTCTATTTTTACGAGCAAATAGAGTGAATTTTCTATTTAGAGAAAATCAACTGAAATCGACAGCTTTATTTTTTACCAAACAAAAAAAATCTTCTTTTCTGTTTTTTAATATTATATTATTATTATTATTATTTTATCTATAGTTTCTTATTTCATAAAATAAATATTTTTTTTTCATAATCAAAACCTATATAATTCAAAATCTTTTATAAAACCTCATGAAATATAAATTTATATTTTACCTAATTTTAAATTACATAAACTGCAAGCAAGTAGTATATATTATACATATTAATGAGTAATTCAACTAAAAAAGAAATCATCGATGAAAGAAAATATTGTACATTCTTCATAGTGAAAAATAATTATATTTTTAGTTTAAATATTTAAAATGACAAAATTTTGTAACGACCTGTTTAGTCGTTTTGAGCAGCAGATTGAAATTCGGGAAAAACTGGCTGGGACAACGGAAGTCGCGACGGACCGTCGTAGTCACGACGGCCCGTCGTGGATGTTTCGTCCCATGACACTTAGAATTCTGAAATTGGAAACTAAAAATCGACTCTCTGTAAATTGTGACGGACCTGCAGGACGTGCCGTCACATCCACGACGAACCGTCGTGAGTTTCCGTTGCAAAACACTTCAACTTTTGAGAATTTGGTGCAAGAAACGAGTTTCTGACCGTCATGACGGAGGTGCAGGACGGACCGTCACAGGTGTGACGGGCCGTCACAGACCACCTGGGATTTGGGAGGTTGCGACGGCCATCGTGACGGACCGTCGCAGGCACGACGGCCCGTCACAGGCTGCGCAATCCCAGGCAGTTTAGGATTTCTCCACACGTTTTAAGGGTCGTTTTTGACTATTCTTTCCTTAATTATAAAGATTGAGGGTTAACATTAATAAGTCTGATTACTTAGGGGTTAAAAGGGGTAACCTTAAGTTAATTAGTGGGGTTTATTGTCCTTTTTCACACTTAATTATATGATTAATTAGGGTAAAAGAAAGAGGGTTTGAACATAAGAAAACAAAAAAGAAAAGAACAGAAAGAGAGGAGAAACGAACGAGTAGAGAGAGAGAAACGAAAAGGATAGCAAGGATTTTGAGAAGATAGCTTGTTGATTCAATTCTTCGGTGGAGGTAGGTTATGGTTTATATTACGATACTCGTAGTGAACTCTTAATAGTGAATAATATGTGTTGATGATATTGTAAACCTGTCTATATGCTTAATTGTATGCTTGCATGAACATGATTATGTGATTTTGATAAAACAAGCATGATGAAAACCCTTGAATCCCAAATCTTGAAAGAAACTTTAATCTACGATATTAATGATGATGCCCTGGCATAAAAGAGGGCTTGATGAACTAAAGTAATGGGATTGATGATGCCTTGGTATAGAGAAGGCTTGATGAACGGATAGAATGAATGTAGTGGATCGAGAGTGTCACGTTCCGACACATAGTATTAGTGGATCGGAGTGTCACGTTCCGACACATAGTATTAGTGGGACGGGTGTCACGAACCGACACGTAGATATAGGGGATCGGAGTGTCACGTACCGACACATATAGGGGATCGGAGTGTCACTTCCGACACATGTAGGGGATCGGAGTGTCACGTACCGACACATAGTGGTAGGGGATCGGAGTGTCACGTACCGACACAAGAGGAAGAAAGATAATGAATCTTGAAAGATGATAATATACTCAACATAATGAACTTATTTCCCAAATGAGTATGGTAATGAGAGCTTGAGCCCTCATGAATGAACTTGATGGTATTTGTTGACGATTATGATACTTGTTGTTGCTACATGTTGAGCTTATAGTTGATTTATAATATTACTTGATATATATTATCTTCTATTTTGAGTTGGCCGATGATATCTACTCAGTACGTGTGGTTGTACTGACCCCCTACTTTTATGTTTTCCTCTTTGTTATTTGTTATGCAGCAAACGTTCTGTCAACTTCAACACACAGTAACTCGGGCCAGATTTCGTCATACGGATCTCAGGGTGAGCTAACGCTTCTAGCTTGGACTGGATCTTCTTCTATAAGTCTTGATGCCTTAACTTCCGGCATGGACTAGTTTCTTATGTATTTTTAGCTTCTTAGACATTCTTAGATAGTTTAGTTTAGTAAATTGATCATAGATGTTCTTGTGATGATGACTTCCAGATTTTGGGAATATTAATAATAGTTGAGTTGTTTATTATGAGTTAAGTCTTCCGCATTATTTCTGTTGATATTATATTGAAATGTTAAGGTTTAGATGGGTTGGTTCGCTCACATAGGAGGGTAAATGTGGGTGCCAGTCGCGTCCCCGATTTGGGTCGTGACAGACTTGGTATCAGAGCATTAGGTTCGTTGGTCTCATCACACAAGAACAGGTCTAGTAGAGTCTTAAGAACGGTAGGGGGACGCCTTTACTTTTCTTGAGAGGCTATAAGACTTTAGGAAAATTCCATTCTTTCATTCTTTCTTTCGTGCTACTACTTGAGTCCAATTGGTATCTAGGTGATACAAATTGGTATCTGACCATCTTCACTCTATTTCGCAGATGGTTAGAACTAGAGCAACGACCGCACCAGCAGCGACAACGGAAATACATGAAACTACTGAGCCAGCCACTGGGGCTGTGGCTCGAGGAGGAGGAACAGCGGCAAGAGGCCGTGGAAGAGGTCGTGGGAGGACGTCCTCTAGAGGGAAGGACGAGCCCCTAGCCCATCAGATACTAGGGCAGTGACTCCTCCACCGACCGAGGATGTAGTAAGAGAGGGTGAGGAAGGGGAAACTGAACAAGGGAAATGAGGAATTGCCACCCCAACCTACCCCAGAGATGATCAACCAAGTACTTGCTTATCTTAGCGGGTTATCCGATCAGGGTCAAGCACCTCCAGTGGTTTCTGCACCAACACCTCCGGTTTCAGAGATACGACATGCGGCTACTATGGCTCCCCGCATGGATGCAACATTGGGAATAGGCACATTTCCACGTCTGACTACTGGGCCTATTATGACAAACGATCAACACGAACTTTTCAGTAAGTTCTTGAAATTGAAACCCCCAGTCTTCAAGGGTGCAGAATCTGAGGATGCTTATGATTTTCTGGTTGATTGTCATGAGCTACTACACAAGATGGGGATAGTAGAGAGGTTTGGTGTCGAGTTCGTGAGCTATCAGTTCCAAGGGAACGCCAAAATGTGGTGGCGTTCACATGTTGAGTGTCAACCAACAGAGGCACCACCTATGACTTGGGAATCATTCTCTACCCTGTTTATGGAGAAGTATATCCCAAGGACCTTGAGAGATAGAAAGAGGGATGAGTTTTTGAGTCTTGACAAGGAAGGATGACAGTAAACGCGTATGAGGCTAAATTTCGCGCACTATCCAGATATGCCACCCAACTTTGTTTCAGTCCACAAGAACGGATTCGCCGTTTCGTGAAGGGGTTGAGGTCGGAGTTGCGGATTTCAGCCTTACAGGTAGCGGCAACGGCAACATCTTTCCAAGAGGTGGTAGACTTTGTGATAGAGGTGGAAGGAGTGAAGCCAGATGACTTCACCACGACATCGACATCAAAGAGGTTTCGAAGGGGAGGTGAGTTTAATGGTTCCTACTCTAGAGGACAGAACTCCGGAGGTTACTCAGTTCGACCAATACAGTCTTCACTACAGACTGTAGTTGGGGGTCCACCTCAGAACGGTCAACACTACTCCGAGAGACCTATGCCCGATTCCAGAGAGTGCTATGGATGTGGGGAGATTGGACATATTAGGAGGAATTGTCCAAAACAGAGTTACAGAGCCCCACTAGCTAGAGGTAGGGGAGGTCATGGTAGAGGCCGTTTTTCTGGAGGACGTGGTGGTCGAGGCAATGGCGGTCACCAAAACGGCAGAGGTGATGGGCAAAACGGAGCCACTACTACACAACATGGTAGGGGCAACGGACAGACGAATGATAGGGCCCATTGTTATGCTTTCCCTGGGAGGTCTGAAGCGGAGGCGTCTGATGCTGTTATCACAGGTAATCTCTTGGTTTGTGATTGCATGGCATCTGTATTATTTGACCCTGGCTCCACGTTTTCATATGTATCTTCCTCATTTGCTAACGGTCTAAATTTACATTGTGAATTACTTGACATGCCTATTCGTGTTTCTACTCCGGTGGGTGAGTCTGTGATAGTCGAAAAAGTGTATAGGTCTTGTTTGGTGAATTTTGTGGGGAGCAACACTTATGTAGATTTGGTTATTTTAGAAATGGGTGACTTTGATGTAATTCTGGGTATGACTTGGCTTTCTCTAAACTTTGCGATTTTGGATTGTAATGCTAAAACGGTAACGTTAGCCAAGCCTGGGGCAGATCCGTTAGTATGGGAGGGTGACTACACTCCCAATCCGGTGCGTATCATCTCCTTTATTCGTGCTCAGAAGATGGTAGTAAGGGTTGTCTAGCTTTCTTGGCACATCTCAAGGATGACACTACCCAAGTACCTTCGATCGAGTCGGTTTCAGTGGTCTGTGAGTTTTTGGATGTGTTCCCTGCAGATCTTCCCGGTATGCCACCAGATAGGGATATAGACTTCTGCATTGATTTGGAACCCGTACTCGCCCCATTTCTATACCCCCGTATAGAATGGCTCCCGCCGAATTAAGAGAGTTAAAGGCACAACTTCAAGAGTTGTTGAGCAAAGGCTTCATTAGACCAAGTGCATCTCCTTGGGGTGCTCCGGTGCTATTTGTGAAGAAGAAGGATGGGAGTTTCCGAATGTGCATAGATTACCGACAGTTGAACAAAGTAACTATTAAGAACAAGTACCCCATTCCTCGCATTGATGACTGTTCGATCAGTTACAAGGTGCTTGTGTCTTCTCAAAGATTGACTTGAGGTCCGGTTATCACCAATTGAAAATACGAGCAACGGATGTTCCAAAGACTGCTTTTCGAACTAGGTATGGGCATTATGAATTTGTGGTAATGTCGTTTGGTCTTACTAATGCCCCTGCTGCCTTCATGAGCTTGATGAACGGGATTTTCAAGCCATACTTGGACCTCTTTGTGATTGTGTTTATTGATGATATACTGATATACTCCAAAAGTAAGAAAGAACATGAGGAGCATTTGAAAATGGTGTTAGAGTTGTTGAGAAAGAAAAAGCTTTATGCGAAATTCTCCAAGTGTGAGTTTTGGCTAGATTCAGTGTCCTTCTTGGGGCACGTGGTTCTAAGGATGGAGTGATGGTAGATCCTTCTAAGATTGAAACAGTGAAAAATTGGGTAAGACCCACTAATGTGTCAGAAATACGGAGTTTTGTTGGGTTAGCTAGCTACTACCGCCGATTCGTCAAGGGATTCTCTTCTATTGCTTCCCAATTGACGAACTTGACTAAGCAGAATGTTCCATTTGTTGGTCAGATGAGTGTGAGGAAAGCTTCCAGAAGCTTAAGACTTTGTTGACTACCGCGCCTATCCTCACCTTGCCGGTAGAGGGTAAAAACTTTATTGTTTATTGTGATGCATCCTATTCTGGGTTGGGTGCAGTACTAATGCAAGAGAAGAATGTGATTGCTTATGCTTCGAGGCAATTAAAGGTGCATGAACGTAACTATCCGACCCATGATTTGGAGTTGGCCGCGGTAGTATTTGCACTAAGCAATGGAGACACTACTTGTATGGGGTTAAGTGTGAAGTCTACACGGACCATCGTAGCCTACAGTATGTATTCACTCAGAAAAACTTGAACTTGAGACAGAGGAGATGGATGGAACTACTGAAGGACTACGACATCACTATTTTGTATCATCCGGGAAGGCGAATGTTGTGGCAGATGCTTAAGTAGAAAGGCCGGAAGCATGGGAAGTCTAGCTCATTTGCAAGCTTCTAGACGCCCATTGGCTAGAGAAGTGCAGATTTTGGCTAATGACCTTATGAGGTTAGAAATAAACGAGAAGGGAGGATTGTTAGCTTGTGTAGAGGCAAAATCTCTTTTCTTGATCAGATTAAGGGGAAACAGTTTGATGATGAGAAACTAAGGCGAATTCGAGATAAAGTGTGCAAGGAGAGGCCAAGGAAGCAATAATCGATGGGGAAGGTATTTTGAGGATTAAGGGAAGAGTATGTGTACCCCGCATCGATGATTTGATCACCACTATTCTTACAGAAGCTCATAGTTCCGGATATTCTATACATCCTGGTGCAACCAAGATGTACCGCGACCTAAAGCAACACTTCTGGTGGAGTAGAATGAAGCGAGATATTGTTGAGTTTGTGGCCAAATGTCCAAATTGTCACAAGTAAAGTATGAACACCAGAGGCCCGGAGGAACACTTCAGAGAATGCCCATTCCTGAATGGAAGTGGGAGAGAATCGCAATGGACTTTGTGGGGGTCTTCCAAAGACCTTGGGCAAGTATGACTCCATTTGGGTGATCGTTGATAGGTTAACTAAGTCTGCTCACTTCATTCCTGTCAAGGTGACCTACAATGCAGAGAAGTTAGCCAAGATCTACATCGCAGAGATCGTTCGGTTGCATGGAATTCCACTCTCCATCATATCTGATAGAGGTACGCAGTTTACTTCTAAGTTTTGGAGGACATTACATGCTGAATTAGGTACTAGGTTGGACCTTAGCACTGCATTTCACCCTCAGACCGATGGTCAGTCTGAGCGAACGATTCAAGTGCTGGAGGATATGCTTCGTGCATGTGTGATAGAGTTTGGTGGCCATTGGGATAGCTTCTTACCGTTGGCAGAGTTTTCATACAATAATAGCTATCACTCCAGTATCGACATGGCTCCCTTTGAAGCATTGTATGGGAGGAGGTGTAGATCTCCCATTGGGTGGTTTGATGCATTTGAAGTTAGACCTTGGGGGACTGATCTGTTAGAGATTCTATGGAGAAGGTGAAAGCTATTCAAGAAAAGCTTTTTCGGCTCAAAGTAGACAAAAGGAGTATGCAGACCGAAAAGTTAGAGACTTGGAGTTCATGGAAGGTGAACAAGTCTTGTTGAAGGTTTCACCCATGAAAGGGGTGATGCGGTTTGGAAAAAGAGGTAAGCTAAGTCCAAGGTATATTGGACCATTCGAGGTACTAAAGCGAATAGGGGAGGTGGCTTATGAATTAGCCTTGCCCCCAGGGCTGTCCGGAGTGCATCCGTGTTTTTCATGTGTCCATGTTGAAGAGATACCACGGAGATGGAAACTACATTATCCGTTGGGATTCAGTGTTGTTGGATGAGAATTGACTTATGAAGAGGAACCAATTGCTATTTAGATAGAGAAGTTCGCAAGTTGAGGTCGAGAGAATTGCATCCATCAAGGTCAATGGAAGAATCGACCGGTTGAAGAGGCTACTTGGGAGAAGGAGGCGGATATACAAGAAAAATACCCACATCTGTTTACAGATTCAGGTACTCCTTTTCGCCATTGTTTTTCTTCTTTTGATCGTTCGGGGACGAACGATGGGTAAATTGGTATCTATTGTAACGACCTGTTTAGTCGTTTTGAGCAGCAGATTGAAATTCGGGAAAAACTGGCTGGGACAACGGAAGTCGCGACGGAGACCGTCGTAGTCATGACGGCCCGTCGTGGATGTTTCGTCCCATGACACTTAGAATTCTGAAATTGGAAACTAAAAATCGACTCTCTGTAAATTGTGACGGACCTGCAGGACGTGCCGTCACATCCACGACGAACCGTCGTGAGTTTCCGTTGCAAAACACTTCAACTTTTGAGAATTTGGTGCAAGAAACGAGTTTCTGACCGTCATGACGGAGGTGCAGGACGGACCGTCACAGGTGTGACGGGCCATCACAGACCACCTGGGATTTGGGAGGTTGCGACGGCCATCGTGACGGACCGTCGCAGGCACGACAGCCCGTCACAGGCTGCGCAATCCCAGGCAGTTTAGGATTTCTCCACACGTTTTAAGGGTCTTTTTGACTATTCTTCCTTAATTATAAAGATTGAGGGTTAACATTAATAAGTCTGATTACTTAGGGGTTAAAAGGGGTAACCTTAAGTTAATTAGTGGGGTTTATTGTCCTTTTCCACTTAATTATATGATTAATTAGGGTAAAAAAAGAGGGTTTGAACATAAAAAAACAAAAAGAAAAGAACAGAAAGAGAGGAGAAACGAACGAGTAGAGAGAGAAACGAAGAGGATAGCAAGGATTTTGAGAAGATAGCTTGTTGATTCAATTCTTCGGTGGAGGTAGGTTATGGTTTATATTACGATACTCGTAGTGAACTCTTAATAGTGAATAATATGTGTTGATGATATTGTAAACCTGTCTATATGCTTAATTGTATGCTTGCATGAACATGATTATGTGATTTTGATAAAACAAGCATGATGAAAACCTTGAATCCCAAATCTTGAAAGAAACTTTAATCTACGATATTAATGATGATGCCCTGGCATAAAAGAGGGCTTGATGAACTAAAGTAATGGGATTGATGATGCCTTGGTATAGAGAAGGCTTGATGAACGGATAGAATGAATGTAGTGGATCGGAGTGTCACGTTCCGACACATAGTATTAGTGGATCGGAGTGTCACGTTCCGACACATAGTATTAGTGGGACGGGTGTCACGAACCGACACGTAGATATAGGGGATCGGAGTGTCACGTACCGACACATATAGGGGATCGGAGTGTCACGTTCCGACACATGTAGGGGATCGGAGTGTCACGTACCGACACATAGTGGTAAGGGATCGGAGTGTCACGTACCGACACAAGAGGAAGAAAGATAATGAATCTTGAAAGATGATAATATACTCAACATAATGAACTTATTTCCCAAATGAGTATGGTAATGAGGCTTGAGCCCTCATGAATGAACTTGATGGTATTTGTTGACGATTATGATACTTGTTGTTGCTACATGTTGAGCTTATAGTTGATTTATAATATTACTTGATATATATTATCTTCTATTTTGAGTTGGCCGATGATATCTACTCAGTACGTGTGGTTGTACTGACCCCCTACTTTTATGTTTTCCTCTTTGTTATTTGTGTTATGCAAAACGTTCCGTCAACTTCAACACAACAGTAACTCGGGCCAATTTCGTCATACCGGATCTCAGGGTGAGCTAACGCTTCTAGCTTGGACTGGATCTTCTTCTATACGTCTTGATGCCTTGACTTCCGGCATGGACTAGTTTCTTATGTATTTTTAGCTTCTTAGACATTCTTAGATAGTTTAGTTTAGTAAATTGATCATAGATGTTCTTGTGATGATGACTTCCAGATTTTGGGAATATTAATAATAGTTGAGTTGTTTATTATGAGTTAAGTCTTCCGCATTATTTCTGTTGATATTATATTGAAATGTTAAGGTTTAGATGGGTTGGTTCGCTCACATAGGAGGGTAAATGTGGGTGCCAGTCGCGTCCCCGATTTGGGTCGTGACAAATTTAAAGCTAGAAAAAAAATGAAAATTCGAAATAAAAGTAGTATACTCATCATAATAAACTTAGATGTTTTTTTATTTATTTAATTACTCATTACACGCATACTTTTCATTGTATGATTGTTAATAAAACTATTTATATCTAAAATTAAAATATATTTTATGGAAACTCATTTACAAAAATTGTAAATTAATACAAAATCAATAAAATAAAGATATTATATTAGAAAATAATTGTGAACATTAAAGACTTAATTAATAATTTTATATAATTTATAATATATCAAATTAAAAATTTTATAATATAATAATAATAATATATATAATATAATATAATAATATAATTAAAAAGTGAAATAGAGATGATGAATCTGAGAGATCTAATATTCCTCATTTCAATTATTTAGTCTGCCCCTAAATGATGGAGTAGGGTCGCAATTACTCTTCTTCTGTAACGTCAACCAATAAAGAGGATTTAAATAAAATGTTGATATGACTAGAAATCTACCACCACTTCAATCAAATCTGATAAAACTGTGTGGTCCTTGTAGTTTTCACCTTCCATAATTTGATGTATTGCTACTTACTTTCAAGTGCAACTATATTATTTTTACGGAAAACATATTTGGTAGGGCATCTTTTTGACACAAATTAACACAAACATTTAATTTTAATTTATTTTTTTTGTAATTTTACTGAAAAAGTGAAGGTTGATTGGATAAATTTATTTATTTTTTGTATCCACAATATCTTTAAAAATAAAATCACTTTGAATATATCAAATTATTTCTGAAAAATTCATCATATAATTATTAATTTCAGTTCATACGCCCAAAAAAATTGGGGTCCCACCTACAAAAAATATGTGCTAAAGTTTCATTTCTTTCTCCTTTTCATTATTCCTTATTTTCTTCTACTCTTTTTTTTTCTTTACGTTTCGTCATAATTTTTTTTTATTATTCTTATTAAATATATTTATTCATCAAACTTGAAACTTCATATTTTTAGTAGGATTGTTTTGCTTGTGATTTAGTTTGGATTATTTTTTAATTAAACGAAAATTATTTAATTAATTTGATTTTTCAAATGTTAAAATCAATTTTTTTAATATTAAAAAATATTAATTATTTTTTAATATTTTTTATATTAATTTGCACCTTTCTCCATTTGGCAGTACAATCCTTACTATGTAAGGGAGCATGTTGCATGCATTTTAGGAGTTACAAGTATCACTCTTAATGTGATATTCATCTAGTGTCCGTTGGTTTCCTAGCATGCGTGTAATGGTCATCTAGGATCATTATTTCTCCATAACATTTCACTCTTTATTCCCTCTATGTAACTCCTAAAACCATTATCTTTACTATTTACTACACAATTTATCTTCCTATTCATTGCTAGGAAAAATTCTTCTAGTTTAAATAGTGGTGATCTTCATTTGGTTTGAGATAGAATACACAAGAAAACACATAGAGTGAAGGAGTTAGCCTAATAGAGAGTTCTTATTTGTTGAAGAGAAGTGTTTTTTTTTTGTGGAGCTTTGGACTCAACTCTTGTCCAGAGTTGTTGAATTATTTTTATGTAAAGGCTGTTGTATCCTGGAGGGGACAAGTCAAAGAAGACTACTGCTGGACCGGTGAAAAATATTTGCTGTAGTAGGCTTGAAACTCCTTAAAGAAAGCGAGATATCCGCGTCTCATCATTGAAGAGAATTATTTTCTTCTTTTTATTTTCAATTGTAATATTGTATTTTTTGTTGTCTTGTAATTTTTCACTAACAATTTTAAGGAAATCAACGTGGCTACAAATGAAAAAATCGTGGATGTCAAGATGGGAGATGTTAACAAGCATTTCGCTTCAATGGTAACCATTTCAATATATGGAAGGGTAAAATACTTTTCTACTTAAGTCTCATCAATGTTTCTTATGTAATCACTGAGAAGAATCCAAATATAGAAGACATCACCTCTATGAATGATGATGAAACTATTTCTCATCTAGAAAAAGTGGAAAAGTACGATGGTGATTTCTACAAGTATCGGTATTATCTTCTTAATTGTCTATCTAATAATTTTTATGATTATTATGATAGAACTTACTCTAGTGCAAAGAAAATTTGGAAGACATTGTAGAGTAAGTATGATACCGAAGAGGATGGAGCGAAAAAATATGCAGCTAGTAGATTTTTTCATTTCTAAATGGTGGACAACAAATCAGTGGTAGATCAAGTTGGAGACTTCATCATGATTGTTGGAGAGCTTAGGTCCGAAGAGGTAAAAATTGGAGATAACCTTATTGTTTGTGGCATAGTGGATAAACTTCCACCTTCTTGGAAGGAATTTCAAAAAACTATGCACCACAAACAAAAGGAAACCTCTTTTGAAACCTTGATAATGAAAATCTGCATGGAAGAAGAAGCAAGGGGCCAAGATGCATTTTTACAAACAGAAGAGAACAACATCACAACGAAGGTAAATTTAATTACTTCGAATAATGCTACTCCTGAAACTCACAAAAATACTTCTTTGAAGCCTAAGAAGAAAAAATTCAACAAAAATAATGGTAGACCTCCCAAGAAAACTAATGGTGAAAATCACCAAGCACAAAATCAACAAATTCAAGAAAAGGGACCATGCTTTGTTTGTGGCAAGAGTGGGCATTTGCTCGATTTTGCAGATTCCAAAAATGTGGTCCAACCCTCAGACAAATGTTACCGAGAACCTTTTGTGGCGGTGAATACTGACATAAACATGGTTGATAAATTTGATGGATGGTGGGCTGTTTCTGGTGCAAACCGTCATGTCTGTTATGACAAAGACTGGTTAAAAAAATATACTTATTTTGAGGAGCCCAAAATCATCATGCTTGGTAATGCTCACACTACTCAAGTACTTGGAAAGGGAGATGTTGAATTGTGTTTTTCTTCTGAAAGGGTATTAACTTTAAAAGATGTACTTTATACTCCTTCTATGAGAAAAAAAATTGATGTCTAGTTTTCTTCTTAATAAAGCAGACTTTAAACAGATTATTGAATCTGATCAATATGTAATAGTGAAGAAAGGTGTTTCTGTGGGGAAGGGGTATGAATGTGATGTGATGTTTAAATTGAATGTTGAGATGAATAAAATTTCTATTTCTGTTTATATGCTTTTTTCTACCAATTTTTGGCATGCTCGTCTGTGTCATATTAATGATCATTATGTTGGAATCATGAGTAGTTTAGGATTAATACCAATGGTTAAAAAGAATTTTGAAAAGTGTGAGGCTTTTAGTAAAGCTACGATCACTAAAAGGCCTCATTTTCAAGTTGAAAGAAAAATTGATTTGTTAGAATTAGTTCATATTGATATTTGTGAACTTGATAGAATTCTAACTCGTGGAGGTAATAGATATTTTATCACTTTCATTGATGATTTTTCTAAGTTTACATATGTTTACTTGATGAAAAATAAAAGTGATGCTTTTGAAAATTTCAAAACATATCTCCATGAGGTTGAAAATTAGTTTGGAAGAAAAATAAAAAGAATTAGAAGTGATAGAGGCCGTCAATATGAATCAAATGAGTTTAATTATTTTGTTAGATCATTGGGAATGATTAATGAAACTACTCATCCTTACTCTCCTTCATCTAATGGGGTAGCAGAAAGAAAAAATAGAACTTTGGTTGAATTGACTAATGCCATTCTTATTGAGTCACATGCACTTTTAAATTTTTAGGGTGAAGCTATCTTAATTGCTTGTTATGTGTTGAATCGTGTGTCTCATAAAAAGTCTAAATTGACACATTTTGAATTGTGGAAAGGTTACAAGCCAAGTTTGAGATATCTAAGAGTTTGGGGTTGTCTAGCTTTTGTGAGGCTAATGGATCTCAAGATTACAAAGTTGGGTAAGAAAGTTACTACTTTTGCTTTTTCTTGGTTATGCTTCAAATAGTACAACCTATAGATTTTTTAATTTGAAGATAATATTGTGATAGAATCAGGTGATGCTATTTTTTATGAAAATAAATTTCCTTTTGACACTAAAAATAGTGGGGGTCAAAGAATTGAACAAAATATTTTGTCACTACCTTGTTCATCTACTTCTACTTTGAAAAATAAAGAAGTTAATTATTTTGATTTAAGAAGAAGTAAAAGAGCTAGAGTAGTTATAATAGAATTAAGTTAAGTCTGAACTATTTTCCTCGTGGGAACGATGCCAACCTCATTAGTTGGGTTCTTTACCTGATACGACCGCTTTACTTCTTATTTGAGAAGTAAGTTTGAGCGTATCACCATCAACGACTTGATTATCTCTACAAAGCCATCCACTGTGGAAAACACATACATTTTCTTGATCGCGAGATGTTCTCCCTCACTGGTAGTGTGTAAAACAAATTAGATAGTTCTCAATAAACTTTTCTCAAGTTCTAAAATCAAAAATCTCTTTTTTTATGTTAACAATAGGAAAAAGTTGGCACTCAGCTTAACATAGTAAACAACAACATACTCAGTGTAATCCCACTAGAATCGAGGTAACTACATTATGTACAAAACTGTGTGTTAAGTGTAACAGTATCAGGTAGTCCTTATCATTTTTAAAGGCAACAGATTGCTAATCTAAGGTCACACATTCAAATGTGCATCAAATGAACTAAGTCTAGTACTTTAAGTGGAGAAGGATAGAGGGGCAGACCCTTCATACACAAACTTCGAGGGTAGTGGTTGGTCCAAAGTTTCATTTCCAGATAGTTTTTCGACCATTAAACATTTACATGAAAATATATCATGTTTTTTGTCACGACCGGAATCTAGACCCCAGATGATACCCACGTCGTTGACCTCTCAGAGGTCGTGGAGAAGTCTACATATGTCATTCTTACTTCATCTAGGTTAATTTTAGCGGAAAATTTGAACTTTTTATTTGCTTATTTCATGCTAAATATTTTAAACTTAACATCATAGATGTTCACAAATCAACCATCTAATATATAGGTACTCAAATGAAAGAAACAGTTCATAATTGCATTAAACGTATTCTTGTCAAAACGACATCAATACAAAGTCTGAAATGAAAGTGGAAAGAAACACTAGTGGAACATTTTCCACTAACTAAATCCTACATCTAAGCTAGATAATAACGGTAGACATCCTCGAAAGCATGAGAGCCTACCAAGTCTGGATGAAAGCTCCACGTCCGAGTAGATGCAACGTCAACCTGTAAGCTCTAGCGTCCACCCTGCCTGCACCTAAAAATATAGAGTTGTATGGATTAGTACACACTTGTACTAAGTATGGGTATATGCAAGCACACACCAAGGACATGTATGAGTAAGAATAACTCTTTCCTAACAACATGATTATGGAAAGTCAAGTCAGTGGACTTGCCAAATAAGATTAGGAAAGTTAGTGAGCTTCCAAAATTTGGATTAGGAAAGTCATGCCATGAGAGTTATATGCATCATCATACTTATTATATTGCAGACATCACATAACATCTTGCACATAGCACATAACATATTGCATATAAAACAAAACATTTTTCATATCATTCGTTCATATGACATGAGACCTTGGAATCATGGACTTGACATCAAGACTTCTCAAAATGAGGGCTCAACATGTGGGACCTCAACTAGGGAGTCTTCTTTAGCAAACACAGAGTCTGCTCCATTAATTCATATGTACTTCATTTTATTTCTTTCACAGGCTACTGTAAACACCAGCTATACATAGGATGTAGTTTAATCTTTCATCGGGTTCGCTGTGCAATGATCAAGAATCACCTAGTGTCATTACTTAAGTCTAGATCACCTATTGATCATCCTATCCTAACACATTTGGTATCATTTATTTTATTATGTGCATCATTTGAGGCTGGCCTTATTCTTTCATTGGGAACTTTAACTTTAACCGACATAAATCATGTGAGCATCATGAAATCCAATGTCTCCCCCACACCAAAAAGAGGTGGAATAATCGGCCATAGTGACCCCAAAACATGCTAGCGTACATGGGAATTGAACCCCGCTAGATCCCTATATTGGCAGTATAGGTTTAAAGACTAGGAGATATAAGGAGACTCATACCCAGCATGCCAGATAGTCCCATCTCATGAGACTTACGTGAACCTCCGCCCTTCCCAAAAGAAGGCATCATTGCTCATAGCTAGTCTATCGGTGCTCAGTATATTTCATTACATTCAAATCATACGTCATGGAAGTTGGCTTCTAGTATGAGGACATCATAGCTCAATAGATGATTTCTCATCTAATCATTAGTATTCAGTGTATATTACTCTCAATACTTTCATTAGAGTGTTCATAGAGATTGGTCTCTTCATTAACTTTACACTCTCAAAGGTGAGTACGTTTTGGTAGCATTTACTTAGGCTCATTTGAGATTGCTCTAATCTTTTACATTAGCCTCATATCATGTTGTCACCACATTCATTAACATTAGCACATTTGATCTTCATAATTACTCACCCCTTTTTACGTGAATGTTCATTTCATCATATGCCAATGCACTTGGCCATTTAGTGTGTTTCACACACTTACTTAACCCTTCTAGGGTTTCTTCATTTCATTGTTCATTTCATCATTTCATCATTTCATCGTTCATTTCATCAAATCATCGTTCATTTCATCATTTCATTGTTCATTTCATAATTTCATTACATACATCTTAAGTTCACTTATTTTTAAACGTATGTTAGACTATGGGTCTATACATACAAGTAATGAGGATTCACTCATAGTTCGTTTAACTGATTCATATCTTACTAAGATTATGTGATACAAGACTTATGCATCTTGTATGTATGCCAAGATCTTGATTTTGATCTAAGTAGGCAACATTATTCTTGAATATTTAATTCACGCATGAATTATGTATCAATACGGGATTCGAACAAACGAACCCGGTTTCAAATCCCTTGGACAACACTTACATTTTATTATTCATTTTAGTTTGAACCATGCGGCTTGGGGACCTAAGATCGAGCCCCAACGCCTTCAATTTATTTTTCCCTTAATTGTTCTCTTTATTTTACGCTCAATAGGACTGAGAGGATGTGGGTTCGAACCCCCACTACCTCATTTACTTTGAGTTTCCAATTCTTTTAATTTCTCTCCTTTGGTCAAGGGTAGTGAGTGTTCGAACCCCCACAGCCCAACTTTAATTTCTTCTCCTTAATTTCCCTTGGTTCTGCCTAGTGGTCATGGGTTCGATTCCCATGCGCCTCACCCTTTATTTTTCTTTTAATTTTCTTAAGTTGATTGAGAGGTGGTGGGTTCGAAATGCACTCCTCTCATTTCGTATTTTCATATTTCATTTTCCAGCCAAGGTCATGGGTTCGAATCCCATATGTCACATTCACTTTTTTTTTTCATCTTATTTCATTGATATTTAACATGGAGAGGTCATGGGTTCAATCCTCAATGATCTCACATATTTTAAGTAGTTTTTAGTGAGTTCTTTAGGTACATTTGTAAGATTTCATTCGATAAAGAATTGCACTCAAATCACCATATTTACATCACTCATGAACACCATAATTTACATAAACAAGTGTACATGAAATACAAAGAACTAACATCACATTTTAGAGTCTTAAACCTGAGGCACATAGTCATGGTTCACATTGCACACATATGAACATAGTTTCAGATCACATAGTTGATCCTTCATACGATTTCAAACACACATACATGAACATATTCATCACGAAAATACAACACACGCCTGATATCTACCAGCAAACATACCCAACCTACGAATCATTGGAAGCTAGTGACAGGGACATGTAACGGGGAACAACCCTAGTTTTCAGATTGAATATACTGAACCTTAGGGGTCTCTAGGGAAATGGACCAAGAGAGAAGAGAACCCACACCGTTTTGACGTTCAAACATCAACTTGCTGCCCAAAAACTTCTCCAAACACAAGTCCAACACCGAAAGTTCAACACCTCACTCAACGGAAAACCTTCTCTTTGCCTGCATGATTGATTAACTTTTGTTTTTTCTTATATTTTTGTGTGAAATCTTCAAGTGTGAAGAACCTTGGTAAATTTTCTGTTCTTGGATGTTATTTGGCAGAGACAAACGTGAATGGGAAGAGAGAATGATCGTGAATGTTGAGGAGATAAACGTGAGAGAGTGAGATTTTTATTAGGCTTAGAAGTCTAGTTTAGGACTTAGTCAAATAAGGTTCTTATTAAATGATAAAAGATATGATTTCCCTTTTATTTTAAATCAACTAATAAATAATAAATATTAGTTAATTACATTAATTTATCAACTTAAATTAAAACAAATTTAATTCATTGCTTCCACCTAGGTTCGAATCCGGGTGGAGCAAGACTTCACTCTAAGAGCCAATTTTTGGCCCTCTCTCCCAAATATACCCCTCCATCTTATTCATTAAATAATTAATTATATATTTAGGGTAATTGCGATACTACCCTTATCCTGGAAAAAAACCATTTTAACCGTAGACCCTCCAAACTTAGATTTCCCCTTTTTAAGTCCGGAAAAGACTAATCCGGGTAAATCTTCATATTCGGGAGCCTTACATGGCTGGACCCAACCTTCCTAGCTCAACTAACTCCCCAAGTTCGTTGGCTTGGTTGTTGTAAGGGTTCAGAGGTCTGGTTCTACGCGCATCAACCCGTGTGAACCCGGTCTAATCGTAGGCATTCTAGACACATTAAGTATTACTTAGCATATCCATTTTTAAGATTGTTACATCTCTACAGATAACAAATTTGAAGTTGATACACAGTGTCAAATGTACAATCTGAAAAAACAAATATGCAGTCATTAGTTGCAATTCTTTCAAATAAACTACAGATACACATGACTGTCATTTAGGCATAGGGGTCACAAAGTTGTATTTGTATTAACAAATCTGCGTCATATGTATAAATAATTTATTGAGAACCCAAAATTCTCAATCCACCCAAGTGTACCTTTAAAAACAAAGCCACTAAAAGGTTTACTTTCAATAGCCTATATGTTCGCATAATCTTTTTCATAATACATGTAAACTTAGAAAAATGTCCTAAAACATAGAAATGAAATAACAAAAACTAAAGTCAAATTTTCTCATCTATCGTGCAAAAAGGATCAATAGTACTCTTCCTATACTTTTCATACAAAACTAATTTTGTGTTACTAACTGGCTCATATAGGTGGACGTCCAATCACACGTGACAATGATATTTTTTGCAAGATGGACACCACATAGCATGCCATCTCACTGCCCCCAATCCTTCACTTCTTCTCCCCCCCCCCCCCACACACACACAATACCACAACCTATTTCTTGAAAAAATCCATAATTTCTCCAAAATCCAAAGTATTGAACGCGATGTAAATGAGAATTGATTACGTAAAGAGATAAAATTTAAATGACTCCCAACAATTTCATGCAAGGAACCATTTACTTTCAAAATACTTTCTCCCAGAGGCTACTCTTCTTTTTTGTCGATCGAGCCGCTTTCCCTCATTCCACTCGTCCAGCCCTCTTCACGAACTTGTACAATCGATGCCACAAAGATAGTCAACTCTAACCAAAGCCACAGATTTGGAAGTCATTGAAGCATCACACATATGACAGATACTCTTCCAGCTCTCACCTACTCTAACCTTGCCAAACTGAGAATGCAGCAGGTGAGATAAGGAGTATGTAGTAACCTAACCTTTAAGAATTTGTTCAAGGGAGGACCCTCTGATCTGTTGTACTAAATGAAAATAACCCAACAACTTTAATTTTTTCAAATTATATAACAGAGAATAACATGAATAACTTATTAGAAGAACATGGTGAGATTCATCTATATTTAGTAAAGTGAAATACACATGTCACTGGTAGAAACACAATAATTCAATTGCCAATCAAATAGGTCCAAAACAATTCAACAAAGAGTACAACTCCTACTATCTTTTTTTATAATTAGTGAATGTAGTTGGTAACGACCCTTTTGGTCGTTTTGAGAGTAAAGCCTTGCGTTTATAAAATATCTTCCGATAGATTTAAATGGGTGTCTTGGACTATTCATAATTATAATTATAAAATTAGTGGGGTAATTAATAATTTATTTAGTTGTGATTAAAGAAAATAACATTAAAATTAATAGTGGACTACTTTCATAATTGGTGTTGTATATACTAATTAGGGTAATAAATAATGGGAGAGGAAAGAAAATAAAATAGAAGCATGGTTACGGAAGGACGTGGAGGCGGCTTCTTCTTCAGGTAAAAATTCAAGAAGTTTTAATATTTGTATGTACATTGATTGATATGTGCATATATTATATTTTAATGGAAAGTAACCAATTGATTACGTAATGGTAGTGGATATATTTTGGACAAAGGTACTGGATTGAAATTGTAACTAAGGGAATCTTTGTACAAGGAATTAATGATGGTATTGGTTAGAATAATGAGTTGAGAAGGAATAGAAGGGATGAATTGATAACTGGAAAAGTTATGCATATAATTTCTTATTTGTTCTTCCTTGTTGTTTCCATTAGAAGTTCCCAAATCCTCTTTTGATCAGAATTACTAAGGAATACAATCACCTTCAATTATTCATCGTAAGCAATATGAGATGTTATGGTACGACATGTATATTGGATTAAAGTTTGATCGTAAAATATCATATAATAATTCAAATTTTGATATCTTAAGATAGATAATTAAATTTTAAGGCATTAGGTATGTAATGTAGGAATTGAGATTTAACACTAGGTTTAAAATTTGAGACTTATGATATTTGATAAATTAGTTGGTATTAAAGCTTAGGAATTTGACTATCGATTTGGAGAGTTGTTGATTCTAGGCTCTCATTATAGTAATATGGATGTCAATGGACTCGTTAACTTACATATATTATATACTTGATAGATTGAAAAGGTTCGGAGACGTTGAGGAAAGAAAAAGTATTGGAGACGTAACTGGTGTCACTTTGGTTCTTCGGTGGAGGTAGGTTATAGGTTTTTTACGATAATCGTAGTGAACTCTTGATAGGAATGATATGTATTGATGATATTGTAAACTTGTCTATATGCTTAATTGTATGCTTGTATGAATATGATTATGTTGATTTTGATAAAAACAAGCATGATGAAAACCATTGAATCCCAAATCTTGAAAGAAACTTTAATCTACTTATTAATGATAATGCCTTGGTATAAAAAGAAGGCTTGATGAATTAAAGTGATTGGGATTGATGATGCCTTGGTATAGAGAGGCTTGATGAACGGATACAATGAGATTAGTGGATCGGAGTGTCACGTTCCGACACATAGTATTAGTGGATCGGAGTGTCACGTTCCGACACATAGTATTAGTGGATCGGAGTGTCACGTTCCGACACATAGTATTAGTGGGACGGGTGTCACGAACCGACACGTAGATGTAGGGGATCGGAGTGTCACTTACCGACACATATAGGGGATCGGAGTGTCACGTTCCGACACATATAGGGGATCGGAGTGTCACGTTCCGACACATATAGGGGATCGGAGTGTCACGTTCCGACACATATAGGGGATCGGAGTGTCACGTACCGACACAAGAGGAAGAAAGATAATGAATCTTGAAAGATGATAATATACTCAACATAATGAACTTAATCCCAAATGAGTATGGTATTGAGGCTTGAGCCCTCATGGATGAACTTGATGGTATTTATTGATGATTATAACACTTGTTGTTGCTACATGTGGAGCTTATAGCTGATTTATAATATTACTTGATATATATGATCTTCTATTTTGAGTTAGCCGATGATATCTACTCAGTACTTGTGGTTGTACTGACCCCCTACTTTTATGTTTTCTTCTTGTTATTTGTGGAGTGCAGCAAACGTTCCGTCATCTTCAACTCAACAGTGATTCTAGCCAGTCTTCGTCATACCGGATATTCAGGGTGAGCTAATGCTTCTAGCTTGGACTGGGTCTTCTTCTTCAAGTCTTGATGCCTTGAACTTCCGGCATGGACTAGCTTTTACTAGTTTTTGCTTTCTTAGATACTCTTAGTTTAGTAATTTGAAGGTAGATGTTCTTGTGGTGATGACTTCCAGATTTTGGGGATGATAATAATAGTTTGAATTGTTTTTATTAATAAGTTTAAGTCTTCCGCATTATTTTCTGTTGATATATGTTGAAATGATAAGGTTTAGATTGGTTGGTTCGCTCACATAGGAGGGTAAATGTGGGTGCCAGTCGCGGCCCCGATTTGGGTCGTGACAAACTTGGTATCAGAGCATTAGGTTCGTTGGTCTCATCACACAAGAACGAGTCTAGTAGAGTCTTGAGGAACGGTAGGGGGACGCCTTTACTTTTCTTTGAGAGGCTATAGGACTTTAGGAAAATTCCATTCTTTCTTTTTCTTTCGTGCTATTACTTGGATCCAATTGGTATCTGGGTGATACAAATTGGTATCTGAACTTCTTCACTCTATTTCAAATATGGGTACTACTAGAGTATTTGAAGTTGAAAAATAGAACAACAACAGAAAAAAAAAAATGTGTCCTTAGAAATAGATATATTTCTCGATCGCAAAATGTGGTGGTAGTCTCATGTCGAGTGTCGGTTAATAAAGACACTACTATGACTTCATCGAGTGAGGGTATATTAGAGAAAGTCATCGATGCTTACTTGGTTAGAGTTAGGAAGTGTGTTATTTTTTGTTATTGAATTGATCTAAGAAGTAAAACAAATTGTTTGGTCTAGAGAGAGAACATATTTGATAATGTTTTGCAATTATTCAATGGTTAGAAATATGTGGGCTATTTGGGTACGATAATAGTTACAGGTATGATGTGTTCTAGTGAGGTATCTAACGGACTTTCACGGTGTGGCAGTATTAGGGTTATGTGGAAACAGGTACGTCGATTGTCAAGTATGAATACTAATTACTAAAGGAGTTACAAGTTGTACGACATGGTCAGATAATAAGATTTAGTGTTGCATTCACATCTGAGAAACCAACTAGTTTATTACTACAAGAACTTAGATTGAGCCATTATTTTGAAGGAAAATTTTAGTGGTTGAGCATTATTTTAAAGGTAAATTTTATTGGTGGATCTTTGGTACAATATTAATACATTTAGGTTGTGAAATGTATCTTGAGGGTTCTGAATGAGTACCGACAATTTATTCTTAAGCTTCAAAAGGTAGATTGATACTAAAATGACAAACTTATAGGGAAAAGAAAGTCCTAGCGGATATACTTGGGTGAAGTAAATTGAAGATTTAGCAAGAAAGTGCATATAAATTGGGTTAGTCCCTTGAATTTGATTGGTATACCTAAGTTTAAGGTGTTAGATTGAGGAAAAGGTTCCCTTCATGGTGATAAAAGGGTTAACTGAGCATGATGGAAAATATAATTTGTGAGAATTTGTAATTGGGATGAAAGTGTATGATTAGAATTTGTTGGTTAAATAAATTTTGTATGTAATAAAGACTTGTGAGTATCTAAGGTTGTGATTTTCTACTATTTTGTGAAGTAAAATGTCATGGGTTGTTGGTAAAAGGATGAGATCGATGAATGATCTAAAGAAACAAGAATATTGATATATTGAAGGGTCGAACAGAATTTTGCACCATGAGAAGAATTTGAGAAGAGTTAAGGAATAAGACCTCTCGTATAAACCCATGGGTTGTGTTGAAGGTGGTATTGATTTTTGCCTATGAGTTTAGATATGACTGTGAGATGTGATTTAGATAGAATTTATCATCGACTTTTAAAAAGATTGAGTTTTGATTTGGATTGCAAACAATGAGGCATGAAGAATTTAGTATATTACATGGGGTTAGATTGCTCAAATTTGGATAGATGACTTAAGAATGATGCATAAGGTGTAATATAATTCTACATGGTTATTAATAATTTAGAGTTGGAATAATACTACTCTATTTATGGGATTACATAGAATATTATGATGTGTTACATAGATATTTAATGGTGAATAGAGGTTATGAGCTAATAGGATACATAATAATTTGAATGACCAAGAAACTTCCTAAGAGTTGGCATGAGGTATGTGATGGTTTAGAAGGGTAGCTAAATCATGATATGTAGTGGTGTGAGGTTGACTTGGGGTTTGATTTAATAGTTTATCATGATGGAAAGGTACTATCAAATTTTAAATGATGTTACTAGCCTTGTTTGGAACTCGTAATTGTCATGAAATGCTTAAATAGAAAGAGATATAGCCATAGTTTGAACATATATTTTATAAGAATACTTTGATACTAATGGTGGTTTGGGAGTAAGGTAGATGATCGATGTGGTTATGATGTTTTGTTAGCAAAGGTAGATGATCGATGTGGTTATGATGTTCTGTTAGCACTAAAAGTGTCGATTTCAGTGGATGTAGGGTTTGATAAAGTAAGTATATGTGCAATTATAATAGGGACTAAAATTGGTGATTGTGGGTAGCTAGAAAATCAAAGAGATAGAGTCAGATTAATGAAGATGTTTGATATGAAAACTATTGAGAGAGAAAAAAAAATATATTTGAAGTTATTCGACCTTGGTTATATACACTCTTACGTGAACAACTACTTCATTTCGAGTATGATGTAGAGTATGATTCATTTTCTACGTCCATGCGTGTTTTCACATCTATGGGTTGATTTCTAGTGGTGAATCGGATGTAAAGATCCTCTTATGTTCTCTTGATAGGGTAGGATCCTTGGCGAACTTGGTATTTTAGTTATGATAGAATTGGGTATTTTTGGAATAGCTAAAGTATATCAGTAGTTCTATACGCACAAACTTGCTTATGAGAATCTATATAAGAGTTGCTATGAAGATTACAATTGCCTAAGAGAAATGTTAGAGGTTCTGCATTTTGAAGTGTATCCCTTGTTGGTGTTTACTTGATATCATTCTTCCCTGGGTTAGATATGTCTCCCTTGATGAGTAATCGATGTCTAAAGCTAATATTTTCATCACTTAAGCTTGTGATGAGATTGTGTTGTGAAAAGAAAATCCTGATAAGATCTGTGATGGTTTGTGCATTATGAGTGTGTGGTAGTTGGTTAAAAAAATCCACTTCTTGTTGTAGCCACTTTTGCTTTAAAATTTTATCGTGGTTATGTTAGATAATATTTGTTCAGATGGTTGTGTCAGATCTAGTTGGAGATAGATCAGTTGAAAAGTCCATTATTAGAATTTTTTTTGTGTTAGTTGAGTTTACATACATCAATAATTATTCCTAGAGTAGTGAGATAGACCCATTTAAGGCATTGTTGTGAGGAGGTGTAGATCTGCAATTAATTGGTTTAACACTTTTGATATAAGACCAAGGGTACTACTATTTCGAATGAACTTTTGAGACAACTACCCTTTCTTGCCTTGCCTTCCTTTGATCGTTCGAGGACGAACGATGGGTAAATTGGTATCTATTGTAACGACCCTTTTGGTCGTTTTGAGAGTTAAAGCCTTGCGTTTTATAAATATCTTCCGATAGATTTAAATGGGTGTCTTGGACTATTCATAATTATAATTATGAAATTAGTGGGGTAATTTTAATAATTTATTTAGTTGGTGGTTAAAGAAAATAACATTAAAATTAATAGTGGACTACTTTCATAATTGGTTGTATATACTAATTAGGGTAATAAATAATTGGGAGAAGGAAAGAAAATAAAATAGAAGCATGGTTACGGAAGGACGTGGAGGCGGCTTCTTCTTCAGGTAAAATTCAAGAAGTTTTAATATTTGTATGTACATTGATTGATATGTGCATATATTATATTTTAATGGAAAGTAACCAATTGATTACGTAATGGTAGTGATATATTTTGGACAAAGGTACTGGATTGAAATTGTAACTAAGGGAATCTTTGTACAAGGAATTAATGATGGTATTGGTTAGAATAATGAGTTGAGAAGGAATAGAAGGGATGAATTGATAACTGGAAAAGTTATGCATATAATTTCTTATTTGTTCTTCCTTGTTTTTCCATTAGAAGTTCCCAAATCCTCTTTTGATCAGAATTACTAAGGAATACAATCACCTTCAATTATTCATCGTAAGCAATATGAGATGTTATGGTACGACATGTATATTGGATTAAAGTTTGATCGTAAATATCATATAATAATTCAAATTTGATATCTTAAGATAGATAATTAAATTTTAAGGCATTAGGTATGTAATGTAGGAATTGAGATTTAACACTAGGTTTAAAATTTGAGACTTATGATATTTGATAAATTAGTTGGTATTAAAGCTTAGGAATTTGACTATCGATTTGGAGAGTTGTTGATTCTAGGCTCTCATTATAGTAAATGGATGGATGTCAATGGACTCGTTAACTTACTATATTAATATACTTGATAGATTGAAAAGGTTCGGAGACGTTGAGGAAAGAAAAAGTATTGGAGACGTAACTGGTGTCACTTTGGTTCTTCGGTGGAGGTAGGTTATGGTTTTTACGATAATCGTAGTGAACTCTTGATAGGGAATGATATGTATTGATGATATTGTAAACTTGTCTATATGCTTAATTGTATGCTTGTATGAATATGATTATGTGATTTTGATAAAACAAGCATGATGAAAACCATTGAATCCCAAATCTTGAAAGAAACTTTAATCTCTTATTAATGATAATGCCTTGGTATAAAAAGAAGGCTTGATGAATTAAAGTGATTGGGATTGATGATGCCTTGGTATAGAGAAGGCTTGATGAACGGATACAATGAGATTAGTGGATCGGAGTGTCACGTTCCGACACATAGTATTAGTGGATCGGAGTGTCACGTTCCGACACATAGTATTAGTGGATCGGAGTGTCACGTTCCGACACATAGTATTAGTGGGACGGGTGTCACGAACCGACACGTAGATGTAGGGGATCGGAGTGTCACTTACCGACACATATAGGGGATCGGAGTGTCACGTTCCGACACATATAGGGGATCGGAGTGTCACGTTCCGACACATATAGGGGATCGGAGTGTCACGTTCCGACACATATAGGGGATCGGAGTGTCACGTACCGACACAAGAGGAAGAAAGATAATGAATCTTGAAAGATGATAATATACTCAACATAATGAACTTAATTCCCAAATGAGTATGGTATTGAGGCTTGAGCCCTCATGGATGAACTTGATGGTATTTATTGATGATTATAACACTTGTTGTTGCTACATGTGGAGCTTATAGCTGATTTATAATATTACTTGATATATATGATCTTCTATTTTGAGTTAGCCGATGATATCTACTCAGTACTTGTGGTTGTACTGACCCCCTACTTTTATGTTTTCTTCTTGTTATTTGTGGAGTGCAGCAAACGTTCTGTCATCTTCAACTCAACAGTGATTCTAGCCAGTCTTCGTCATACCGGATATTCAGGGTGAGCTAATGCTTCTAGCTTGGACTGGGTCTTCTTCTTCAAGTCTTGATGCCTTGAACTTCCGGCATGGACTAGCTTTTACTAGTTTTTGCTTTCTTAGATACTCTTAGTTTAGTAATTTGAAGGTAGATGTTCTTGTGGTGATGACTTCCAGATTTTGGGGATGATAATAATAGTTTGAATTGTTTTTATTAATAAGTTTAAGTCTTCCGCATTATTTTCTGTTGATATATGTTGAAATGATAAGGTTTAGATTGGTTGGTTCGCTCACATAGGAGGGTAAATGTGGGTGTCAGTCGCGGCCCCGATTTGGGTCGTGACAGTTCGTCATCTTAAACTCTCACATCTAATTCTAATAATTAAGAGTACACTAATAATTAAACTGTAGTTTTCTTCCATCCCGAGTCCATTTTTTTTGGTAAGAAATATGTGAGGTCTTTAAAATCATAATTGTCCCTTGTGAAAGTCTAGCTTTTCTGATTATTAACACTGCAGGTGCTAAATATTGCTACTTTCATTGTATTTTATTGTTTCTATGAAATCTGAGTTTGTTGATTCTAAAATCGTGATGAGATGCATGTTCTTTAAGTGCTACATTGGGCACGTATGTTATACATATTAGTATGCTTTTGTTAGAAATCATTTGGGGTCAAATATACATTAGTCGAAAATTGGTGTGGTTAATTTGTTATTTTTATTGTAAATGAGTGTTAATGATTATCATTTATGTTTTTTTTTTTTAATTTTTGCATGAAATATGTCTCGAGTTTATCTTGGACTCCATCCTTCTTCCCTTTGCATTCCGACGGTTATAAAGGCCCAAAATTCATTTTTTGGAGTCAACCAATCGATGTTCCAGCGAAGATGAACAAGCCTTTGGAGGCTATATATAGGGCTGGAAATTGAATTGCAGGTGTCCAAAAGTCCAAAAGTTGATTGTATACAACTGCATACACTAATATACAAGTTTAAAGTGTTGAAAATACAGGATCATGTATTGAGAATGAGACATACAAGGTTCGCGAGTCTAAAAATGAATGTATACGCTAAAATACACAAAAAACAATGATAATTGTATGGAAAAATTTTCAAAATGTCAATATTTTAGCATTTAAGAGGGCTCATTAGCAACACTTTCAATATTTAGTAAAAATGTCAAATTTTAGTTTGTTATGTATCTTATTTATGTTTTTATTATTTGTTTTTATTTAAAGAATATAATTATTTAATAACAAAAGGGAGAAAATCAAGGGAGATAATATTTCAAAAAAAGGTAAGGATCCTTAATTTTCTCATCAGTTACATTTTCAAATAAAATTTAAATTTTATTCTTTTTTTCCTCTAGAATTTTTACCTTTTTAAAATTATATTCATTCCACAATATATTTTATTTATATTATAGATATTTATTAGTTTGTATTCGTTCCAATAGGTATGACGGATTTATCTATATAGTCATTTAAGAAATATATTTGTATTCATATATTTTTTTTCCTATATAGTTATTTTTTCATCAAAAATCTTGTATTATTCATTTCAATATTTATTTTATTTGTATTTCTATTTATTCTAGTTTTTATTTAGAAATTTCTATAATAATATATAAATACAAAATTCGTATGATGAAAAGTGAATGAAAATATAAAATTGAAAAGAATTGGTGTAGTCATTCTTAGATAAAATACATAACTAGTTGACATACCTTTAGAATAAATACAAATTAGAAAAAAATGTCAAATTCAGAAACAATGTAACGTAATTTTTGAATGAATACAACTGTTAATTGTAAAAATACATACTGACTAAAACAATAGCAAAAAATTCAATATATACATCCAAATTTATGAATACAAAAAACAATAAAAACTATGAAATTCAAAATAAATACTAATTGTGGTACATTGACATAACTATAAAAAAATACGAAATGAATTAAAATATGAAATACGATTCCAAATCTATGGATACAAAATACAATAAAACAATGAAATACAAAAATACATACTGACTAAAACAACAACAAAATTCAATATATACTTTCAAATCTATGAATACAAAAAATATTAAAACTATAAAATATACACAATCAAACTCATATAATGTGTTACATTGACATAACTAACACATAAAAAAAAAACAGAATACAAAATACAATAGATATATGAAATACAAAAATAAATACTAACTATAACATAATAAAAATTCCATATACACTTCCAAAGCATTTTAACATGAATTTTTTTAATCCTAAAAATTACTAAACAAATTAAACTAAACATGCAAGATACAGAACATGCAAAAAAAAAAAAAAAACTCCTTCTCCAACAAATTGGTCTTCTTCAACTTCATAGTTATGAATTTGTGTGGGATTTTCCCCCGTCGTATATCCTCCTTAGATTTAGAAGAGGAACCTACGTTGTTGTTTAATTTTTGAGTGATAAAAAAAAATGATGGAAAATCGGAAGAACTTTGATTATTTTGTCCAATACCTTTAGTAACTCTCTTGAAAACGTCAATTGAAGAGAGAATTATGTAGTCTCAAACCCTAAAAAATGTTTTAAGAACAACAACAAAATTAAAAAAAAATTAAAAAAACACAAGTAAATAAATAAGGAATCTGAAAAACATGATACCCAAATCAATGTTAATCTTCAAATCAAATCTTGCAACGAAATTAAATGAAAATAATATAAAAATATTAATATATTGAATCAAAAATATGTGAAATTGATTTGGAAGAATGTTAGAGAGAGAAATTGAAAGAAGAATAAAAAAGAGAGAAAAATCTGAAAATTTGATTAGGAAAAAAAACTAAGAAAGAGAAATTGATAAACTTAAGAAAAGAGAGAAAAAAATTCAAATGACATTAATATCTATCCAATTACAAAAATATAGGAAAATGTGTAATCTATGAGAGAGAAAGAAAGGGTTGTAAATATGAGAGAGAAAATATTAATAATATCATAATAATTATTTATTTTTAAATAATAACATTTTTGACATGTTTACTAATATTATTAAAGTATAGATATTATCACTAAATAAGTTGATTTTTTTGACTAATTAACTAAATTCCCTAATTGTATACACGATGATTCGTAATGAAATGGGCCAAAGCTCAATTTTGTTTGTTGTTGTAGGTCCAGGCTTAAATGGGTTAAAATGCCCAAAGAAAAAATGTTCAATGGTGGATTCCAATCCAAATGAACCAGAGCTCATTATTTTGACAATGTTTAGACTTCGAACATGATTTGGACCAAAGATCTATCAAATCGGAAGAGGCTTCTCTCCATTATTTTTTCTCTCCGTTTTCTCAAGTTCTCACTTAGATGAAAAACACGTGTTATAATTAAAAATTAAGGGTGGAGATTTTAAAATAACAAATAAATCTCTACCTTTAATAACACATGACTTTTATCCAACTGGGAACTTGTGGAAATGGAGAGAAAAAGAGATGGAGAGGAGCCTTCTCCCATCAAATTTGGAATTTGGGCAAGGAGGCCCAAATTTGACATTTCTTTTCCTTATACTTATTTATTTGATTATTTTGTTAACTAACTTTTGTTTTAATTTGGTCCAAGTTAATTAAATTTCCGAGAGTAGGTAGGGTAATAGGGCCCTCCAAGTATGAGAGACAGGTTCAAATTTAAGTACAAACAAAAAGAACACTAAATAATTTGTTTCAATTATATGAATGGCTTGTGGGTAGTAGTTACCCGATGTAGTTGGTGGTTGAATCAAATGTTATCTAAATATTTATACCAAATATTATATCTAAACTTATTACTATAACAATGGTGATTGAACCATCGTAGTGCTATATCTACCATTTAAATTAATTTATGTAATATTTTAAAAATATACAATGACAACATAATATTTTTTAAAAGTTTCTCATCACACACATATATTTCCCAACAAAAATTGTTTCACTTTTTTTAAAAAAAATCATTTAATGACTTCAATTCTTCTTCTTTTTTTTACAATTAAGTAGAATGACAATAATCTTGTGCATTTGCATGATAAAAATGTATCTAAAGTGAAAACTGACCTTTTTTGTGTAAACGTCCCAACCATTACAACATAGCACCACAGTAGTTGTGCTTCCTATGAACATATAAGTTACTAGCGGTCTGTTGAGCAAAGTTATCAAAAACGTGGAATCATTAGAATGTGTGTAAAATATTCTCAGAAGTTATATATATATATATATATATATATATATATATAACTATCAGAAGTCTTAGTAATTAAGACCTAAACTAGTGAAATTTTGTATATTTCGTTGCTTGTTTGTATATTTCACTTGAAAATATATAAATGGAGATTGAAGTTTGTATATTTTGTTTATCGATTTGTGTATTTCACTTGCGATAAACAAACATGGTAAGTATATACAAATTTTGTATTGACATTTAGAATTTTTTCAGAACTCTGTTTGTATATTTCGCTTATCAATATACAAACATGGTAATTTAAAATGAATTTTTCACATATCATATACAAATAGTTAGGATAAGCATATACAAATTGTGAATTTATACAATTAGGAATCGAATTATACAAATTTTAGATTAATACAATCATGATCGAATTATAAAAATTCTAAATTTATACAATTATGAAATCGAATATCAAAATTTCATAAAACTATAATCACAGATTAAAGATTAAAAATAATCAAAATTATAATTATTTTACATACTCTAGATATTTATCATTTCGCTAAACTTTCCCTTAATAGTACATAGTAGTAATATTTTACCATTTTATCACAATGGTGAATATACGAGGATATCTCGGAGATATAATAATACCACATTTTATTTTGGGATTGTTATTCCTTATCCGTCGATCAAGCTACTCCTCATACATGTTATATATGCACAACTTCAAAAATAAGGGAAACTTAATTATATAAATCTCACTAGTTTAGGAGTTAGTTGTTTAGGTATAATCTAGTTTGTTGTAATAATGATCTGACCAGATTTTAGTGCATTGAGATATGTCTGGAAATAAGTATCTCCGGATATATGGGGTCAAAATTAAGTGTAATTTGTTTTAAATATATATATATCCAAGTGAATTTGCATGCATCTGTGATACATAGACAATTTCACTCGCCTATATCCTATGCATCTAGTATCCCAAATACATGTGAATGATACATAAAAGTACACATATATCTAGTGTGATTCACATATGTTCGAAATACATGATTGTCTCGCTTGTTTCCCTCCATATTTGAGTGTATATGATATATCTTCTTATAGTTTGTTTCCCTCCATATTTGAGTGTATATGATATATCTTCCTCACTATAAGATAGGAAACATTTAAATAATATATATGGTATGGGTGTCTGTTTTATAAGGTAATTTTCCATAAATATAAGGACAAAATCTAAAGGGGTCATTTGGTGTGATGGATAAGAGGAATTAGTCATGGAATAACTTTTGAGTGGTTCTTATTTATTGTTTGGTCGCAAAGGTAGAGACTTTTATCTAAGTATTAACAATTAGTCCTGGCATAAGTTATCTCTCAATGGGGTGGTATAGTTATCCCAGAATAAGTTATCGTGGGATAAGGTGTGTAAGTTGACAAAAATATCTCTTTAAGCTTTCTTTTATACATCACTTTTACATTCATACATATTAACATAATTTTTGACAACATTTATAATAATATTTGCAACCTTAATTATTCGTTGTTTTAATGATAAATATATTTTTCTATTAAAAATTTACATTTTATAAATACTCTCTCTGTTTTAAAGAGAATGATCCTATTTTCTTTTTAGTATGTTTCAAAAAGAATGATCCCTTTCCTTTTTTGACAACACTTTAACTTTAATTTTCCATGTGGCATGTTTAAGACCACAAGATTAAAATTTTTTGGTACATTTGATATAACTTTAATCTAGAACCACAAGATTAAAAAGTCTTCTTTTTTTTTTCTAAGATTAAAGGATTTTGGTACATTTGATATAACTTTAATCTAGAACCACAAGATTAAAAAGTCTTTTTTTTTCTTAAACTCCGTTCCAAGTCAAACTAGGTCATCCTTTTTTAAAGGGAGGGAGTACAATATTTATTTATGAATGAATATATTATAAGTTGAATTTATTTTCCTAATTATTATGTTTATTTATATTTCGATATCTCTTAAAATGTTCACTCCACTACTAAATTACATATTTTTTATTAAAAAGTTTATTACTCACTTAAAAATTATATTTTATCTATAATTCGAATGTAGATAACTTTAATAATAATTTTTCTTTTACTTTAATAAATTTAAAATGAAATTTTTATTTTTAAGCTAAATAAGATGGAATTTCTATTTTTAAACTAAATAAGATAAAAGTTTTATTTTAAAGCTAAATAAGATTGAAAATTTTATTTTTAAGAGAAAAAAGATGAACATTTTATTTGTAAGCTAAATAAGATGAATGTTCTATTTTTAAGTCAATCGAGATGAAAGATTAATTTTTAAAATATATGACACAATCATAGAAATTCTCATACAAAAATATTTAAGATAACTGAGATGGAAATTTTATTTTTAAGAATGAATAACGTAAAGAAAATGTATAAAAAAACTAACTAAATAAGGTGAGGGTATTTTGTAAATGAACAACTTGTTTTTAAAAAATATACAATGAATATTAGTTTGAATATGACAAACCAAACAAGCAATAAAAATTAATCCAAACATATAACTTATCCAACATAACTAATCACAACATAACTTGCAGATTCATAAACTAAGACCTTACGCAAGATAAAGAGTCTGATCATTCTATCTTTTGTTGACTATAAATTCAGAAGACTAACCTCAATTTTCTGCATTGAATTGGTGAACATTTGCTGCATATTTTTCTAACTAACAAATATCTAGTTTGTGTGAGTTGTTATTGTCTTGGGTTCAATGAAATTATTGACGTTTGAGATACTGTTACTCAAAACCACGTATACAATGAGAGAATTAAATTCCACAAGGACAAATAATGATTTTATAATATTAAATGTTTTTTTAAGAATTTCTTTATTTTGTTTCCATATTATATTTAAAAATTCTACTTTATTGTTTTAAACAGAGATACTAACAAAATATCCTTAAACCAAAAAAGCCTTCTGGTATGACAGGCCTGATCTGCGGTGGAAATTTACTCTAAAAATGAAAACAAGAATTACATCTCTACTCACTCCATCTTTAATCATAAATTCGTCTTATTTTAATTAGGGATATGATATAAGTATCCTTAGACTCTAAGCTTTTAATATTCATGAACTTATTTTTTTTTAATTGTATACTTGACTTAGCACACTCCTTGATTCCACGTAACAAAGAAGCGCAAGAGATGTCTGGAGGCCGCGTAGTCCAAGAAAATGCACAAAATTATTAAACAAATAAATTCGAAGATAATAAGACTTTAGTTTAGTTAAGATGTATCTCTTTTAATTACTCGTAAACATAAAATCTCAATAGTATAGTGAATATTGAATTACCCAACTTCTCTCTATAATTAAAAACACAAAAAGAAGAGTTGAGCGAGTCGCCGGTAGCGCGGAGCTAGGATTTCTAATAAGAAATTTAAAATCTAAAAAAATAAATACACAAACTAACCAAAAAGGTTCACATCAACTATGTATACATAAAAAAAAATTAACCAGATATACATAGTAATATTTTCCACTGAAAGAAGGTTCAAATAAACCCCCAAACGTATGTTGGCTCTGCCCCTTGGAGTTAGATGGGTAAGTCAAATTGGAGGGAGGCACGACAAAGAGGGCAACTGGACTGATTTCTAAGCCACCTATCAACACAATCGGAATGATAAGCATGTTGACAAGTGGGCAACACTTTTAACTTATCACCATCTTGAAAAATTCCCAAACAAATACAACACTCAATTACAGTACTACTACTATCCGAACAAGCTCTGTACTGTATAATTGGCAAGTCATTCATAAAAATTGGGTCAAGACCTTGTGGCGCAGGCGGAGGCGTATGAACTGAACCACTACTCCCAATCGGATCTGTAGTTGGTGGAGAACGGAACTTGTTGATCCAGCGAGCGTAAAGGAAAAAAAGTGTAGTTATAATTATGATGGCGAAAAGAAGGATGACGAAGAAGAGAGTATGGCCGCGGATTTGAAAATCGTTGTCCTCGAATTCAGATAACTGCCAATGGAAGGAGTGTGAGTTTTGTGAAGATGCCATTCTGGAAGAGATATTATTATTGGGATTGGATCTGAAAGCATAAGTTGTTGTAGATGACATGGAATGGTAGGTTCATAATTATAATAAAGAGACAAATCAATGGGTCCTAATAATTATGGAATGTGAACTACACTCACATTTATTTTATTTTGTTATATTTAGATTATTACCTGCAATAACATATATAATTATTTATATCAATTTTGAGAAATAGTCCATTCTCCCCTTTTCATCATTAAATTCTTTAAATGTCTGTCTTATCCTTAGGGAATAGGGTTTGATAGACTCATTAACTTTGTCATTTGGAGTTGATACATCCCCTCGTTATAAAAGTGGCTTATATATGCCCTTACCGTTATACAAACGGCTCACATATACCCCTGCCGTTACAAAATGGCTCACATATACCCTTCATTTAACGGAATTTTAAATAATTAGTTTTAAATTATATTATTACTTATAATTTTTTTAAAAAAATTATTTAGTGGTATATATGATTCATATAAAAACTTCAAGGTATATTTTAATTTTTTTCATACATAAATTATTTTTTGACTTCTTTTATTATAATTATTTGATTTCTTATTCTTATTTTATTTTTTTCTTTCATTCCTTAGTTTAAAGAAAAAAAATTAATTATTTTTGTGTGTATTGTAATTTAATTTCGTATTCGAAAATTTTTTTGGTCATCTACAATAAGTTTTACAGAATATTACTTGAAAACATAAATAAATTTGATTATCAAAATAATAATTATAAATTAGTCATTGAAACAAAAAAAAGTCAAAAAAATATGTTTGACGAGGATTAAATTTACTCATATGCGATTATATTTTTAGAAAAAAATAATAAAAATTTAGATTGAAAAAATTATTTTTCCATTTCCGTTACAGGAAAAGGGTATATGTGTGCCATTTGTTTACAAGTAGGGGTATATATGAGCTACTTTCATAACAAGGGATATATCAACTTTAAATGACAAAGTTGAGGGGTATATCAAACCCTTTTCCCTTATCCTTGTATTAACTACCTTAATTTTTATTTTATACTTCTTTGAAATTATAATATTTTTATTTTTTAATTTATATAGCCAAATATCCTATAATAAAATATTAATTTTGTCCAAAAAAAAATGAAAAATATTGATTAAGTATGAATCGAGATACGAAAGAATCCATATTCCCTATCTCATATTCTCTACCCCCTAAATTAGCCTAATTAGATTCAATTTTTCTTTTTTGTGGATTTCTTGACTTTTCGCCAAGAAGGGGTTAAATTAAATCTATTATATGCATATCCGAGGGAAAATGATTAATTTTTAAAGTTGGAGGGAGGGGTGGGGGGTGGGGGGAGGGGTTGATTGTTAAACCAATGGGATGTAAATAATTTTCACTCTATTTTATATCATTCTACTAATTTAGAAATAAAAAGTTATTGATAACACTAAAATATCCCAAAAAAAATATTATTTTTTTCATACATATTAAAGGTAACAGACAAACATAAAAATTTATTTCTTACACAACGGAAAATAAAAATGGACAAAGAAAGGAGTACTTACTACCTTTGGGAATTTTACGCAAAAAGGAATAAATGCTTGTTTTTTTCCCCTTGTCTATTACCGATTTTGGACGTGAAACTTAATTATTTTATATTTATTTTAATTACTAATTAATTTTAAATATAACTTTTTTCTATATATCAATTGTATAAATACTTTTATATCGATATCACTTATAGTTTAAATAATAATAAGGTAACTTAGGTCTTATTTTTTACACTTAATTAATGTCTAAATCTTAATCATTCAAATTCAATTTATTAAGTGCTTTATTTTTTAGGTTTAAATTTTAATCATTCATATGACTTCATTAGATTGATCTGATTTTTTTTTAAAAAAAAAGGTCTTTTAATTGATATGAACGAATCAAATTTGTAAGAAAATTTTAACATCATTCATATTTATTTCATAAGCTAAAATAATCATATTGTTTTGCCTCTCTCTCTGTCTTTAATTACCAACATTTTTTCCATTCTTTTTTCTCAACCAAACATCAATTTATTTATTTTTTTCAACTGGTGAGTTTTCAAAAATCTGTACGAGTATTTTGTTTAATATTTTTTTATTTCAGCAATTTTTTTTTCGCGAGTGTATATGTTTGTCAAGAACTCTTGTTTCCCATAATGTTTTTCGGTGTTTTGATATTTATCAACAACTCAAGATTTTTGGGTTTAAAAAATAAGCTAGCATTAAAAACAATAACTATGTATATACTTGAGGTCTCTTATTAAATTTTTTATGAGATTCTTTGATTGTTAAAATTTTGTTTTAGGCCATTAAATTTATTGAGACTCTATGATCATCAATCTCACTTGTGAGGTTATACTAGATATATTGTTACTATTGTCCTCTGAATAAGTAATATATTTTGTTGAGATGAAATTTTTTAAAGATTTTATTGATATAGTACTTAATTTCATATGTACATTTAGATATTAAAAATTAAATAATTGTAAACATTTAATATTCAGATGTAGAACACACTTCTTAATATTTAAATATGCATTCATATCTAGACATCTAGATCTTAATACATATGTCGATATTCTATGTTTATTCAGATGTAGACGTCTTAATTTAATTTTAATAAAAACCAATGAGACCTTACTTTATTTAATGTCGTACCTTTTTGGGAAATAATAGAGACGACGTGTCACTAGTGGACTAAAATCTAATCAATCTCATTAATTTCTTTTAATTGCATATAATGTGAGCATATCTTTGTGTAACAACCTGTTTAGTCGGTTCGAGCAGTAGAATTATTTTTGACAAAAATTAACTGGGTCGACGGATCACGCGACGAACCGTCATGGTCACGACGGACCGTGATGGACTCCGTCGTCCCATACTTGTGTAATTTTTTCTGCTGCTCTCCTCATTACCCTCGACGACAGGTAGGACGAACCGTCATAGGCACGACGGTCCGTCGAGGGTCTCCGTTCCAAAACACTTCAACTCTGAAATCTGGGTACTGGGATCGACTCTCTGAACTTCACGACGGAACTGCAGCACGGACCGTCACAGGCTGCGTAACCCCGACTGCGTAACCCCGACTTGGTCAGACTTCCGCTAAAAGTTTTAAAGGGGTGTTTCGGACTATTCATGATTTTAATTATGAAATTAGTGAGGTAAGTTTAATAATTTATTTAGTTAGGGGTTAAAGAAGATAATATGGAATAAATAGTGGGTTACTTTTATCATAATGGATTATATGGTAATTAGGGTAAAAAGAATCTGTAGAAGAAAAAATAAAAAAGAATAGAAGTGGAGAACGAGCGAGAGAGAG
This sequence comes from Solanum peruvianum, assembly GCA_027705065.1. Classification (NCBI taxonomy): domain Eukaryota; kingdom Viridiplantae; phylum Streptophyta; class Magnoliopsida; order Solanales; family Solanaceae; genus Solanum; species Solanum peruvianum. The sequence continues at coordinate 36,358,681 of JAKWJD010001760.1, read as the reverse complement.
AGAACGAAGAAGAAAGCAAGTGACTTAGACTTCAGATTGAAAAGGTTCATAGGCATTGAGGAAAGCAAAGACATTGGGGAGGTAGCTTGCTTGATCACGATTCTCCGGTGGAGGTAGGTTATGGTTTATTTCTATGTGATAGATAAACTCTAAATGACAATTGATATGTATTGAATGATATTGTAAAGTCTCCTATGTACTTGATTGTGTGGTTGTGTGTTCCTGATTGTGTGGTTTGTGGTTGGCCTAAAGTTAGAAGAATGTTGAATTTCTAATCTTGAATCCTCTCTATTAAAGATGACGCCTTGAATAAATAAGGCTTGATGAAATAAAAATGATGAGATAATTGGATCGGAGTGTCACGTTCCGACACGGTATTATGGGATCGGAGTGTCACGTCCTGACACGATATATGGGATCGGAGTGTCACGTTCCAATACAATAACATTAAAGGAAAGGAATCTGGAATTAACTTAATATACTCAAACTTAAGGAACCTATTTCCCAAATGAGTATGATGTGGAGGCATGAGTCCTCATAGGTGTGCTTGATGTTGTGATTGATGGTGTACCTAGTATGGAGTTGTTGTTGTCAATGATTCATGTGTTTGTTGCTTGTCACCTGTTAAGTATTGTAGTTGGTTTTACACTATTATTTAATATATAATGATTTCTATTTTGAGTTGGCCGATGATACCTACTCAGTACGTGTTTCTTGTACTGACCCCTACTTGTATTTTCTTCTTGTTGTTTTGTGGAGTGCAGCAAGTGCACCATCGACTTCGACTCGCCCTCAACTCTAGCCAGTCTCCAGCACATCAGATTTCAGGGTGAGCTATTATTCTAGCTCGGACTGGATTCTCTCCCTCACGTCTTGATGTCTTTGAAGTTCGGACATGGACCATCTTTTACTTATTTTAGCTTCTTAAATACTCTTAGATTTAGAAATTTGAGGATAGATGTTCTTGATGTGATGACTTCCAGATTTTGGAATAATAAGTATTAAACTTTAGAAGTATATTTAAATTGATTACATTAATATGTTTTGGATCTTCCGTATTATTTTTACTATTCATAATTGATATACTGGTAAATGTTGGGGTTTTAGATTTGTTGGTTCGCTCACCTAGGAGGATAAGCGTGGGTGCCACTCGCGGCTCGTTTTGGGTCGTGACACTTTGAAAATAATAAATAGTTGAATTACGAAGGTATTAATGAAGTAGATATTGATTATGTCAATTTTTTTATAAATAAATTGATTTTAACGATATTAATAATGTAAAACTAGTGATGCAAGATAACTTTTTTTTTTTTTTTATATAAAGAAATGGATTATGAGCCAGATTGAATTGGTTTTTGGCTTATAATAATCCTTACTTATGAATTTAGATTTATTTTTATCAGTTTAGCTTAAGACCAAGTGTTTATAAATTTATTTTAGTACTTATAAGTTTCATTTACTCAAATACTAAAAAAGTTTTAAGATCATTTTGAGTTAAAAACATTCAAACAAGTCAATTCAAACCATCTCTTTATTACCAAGTGACAATTACATAGCAAAAAATAGAATCTGAACAATTCCCTACATGCAAACAAGAAACTACTATAATTAACCATACTAGCTATCCATTCTACAAAAGCTTAAGAACAATACATCAAATGTCCAAATAAAGTACAAACAATAAAACTTTAAGAGTATATAATAGAATGGCCAAATTAGGTTTCAACATGCCCCTAAGATTAGAAGTGTTCATGGTTATGATTTAAAAATTAAAGGGAACCATAATATGAAAAATCGATTTAAAAATGGATATATGATTAGGTTAGGTTCGGTTAGATTTTAAATTTTAAAAATTGATACTATTTGGTTTGGTTTTGATTTTAGGAATAAGGTTTCAACATGCCCCTAAGAATAGTGGTTTTCATGGTTATAATAAGAAAATTAAATCGAACCGCAATATGAACTAATCCGATTGAAAAATTGATATATGATTAGGTTAGGTTAGTTCTGGTTTTGAATCTTAAAAATCGATACTGTTTGGTATGCTTTGATTTTACTTTTTAATTTTTTTAAAAAAAAAAACCAAAAAAAACAGAATGAAAAATATATATATATATATATAAATTTATAATTAGTTATATATCATTCATAAATAAAATATTAATATTTTATTAAATTTTAATTAGCTAAAGTCTTTAATTTTACGATTTCTCAAGCCCAACACTTAATTATAGTTTAACTTTAACTATTACATCCCTATGTCCAAGTCCATCAAAATCCACAACTTTAGTCCTTACCCACCCTACCTCATATAAATTAATCACATTTTCTCTTAATTGAATCACTTTGTTTGGGTAATAATAACTCTAGTACTCCTTAATTGCTTAACTAAATCCACAATAGCTTTCATGTGGATTGTTCATGAATTAGATGACTATGTTTGTCAACATACATATGCCTTCTAAAAATTAATTACTTTTAAATTGTCAAAAATATAAAAAATTTGAACCAAACCGACAATAACCAAACTGACGGATATTTTTTTCCATTTGACTTGATTTTAGAAATTTAAAAACCAACTAAACTGATTTGATTTTTATTTTAACCAACAATTGGTCCAAACTAGGGCTGCATATCGGTCGATTTAATTTTAAACATTATCGAGTTTTCTTATCGGTTATCGTTTTGTAGACTAGCCAAAACATTAAAGAACCATTAAGTTATCGATTAATCGGTTATCGACTCTTATCAATTTAGTTATCGGGTTAACCGTTAACATATCATATAGTTTTTTAAATAAAAATCACATAAAAATTTGAAGATGATGTAATTAAACTAATTAAGTCTACAGAATTGCAGACTGCAATTTGCACTTTTGAGAGGAAAAAACATTTTCTAAGAAGCACAGGAAAAAGGAATATATTATATTTAGCAAAACACGATCAAAATAACGTCTTTCAATGGATCGGAGTGTCACGTTCCGACACTAGGATAGTATATGGATCGAGTGTCACGTTTCGACACCAGGATAGTAATAGAGGATCGGTGTCACGTTCCGACACCAGGATAGTATATGGATCGGAGTGTCCACGTTCCGGCACAAGGATAGTATATGGATCGGAGTGTCACGTTCCGACACAAGATAGTATATGGATCGGAGTGTCATGTTCCGACACCAGGATAGTATATGGATCGGAGTGTCACGTTCCGACACCAGGATAGTATAGGACCGAGTAGTGTCACGTTCTGACACCAGGATAGTAAAGAGAATGAATCTTGAAATATGTTAATATACTCAATCTAAAGAACCTGTTGCCCAAATGAGTATGGTGTGGAGGCTTGAGTCCTCATAGATGTGCTTGGCGTTGCGACCAAGGGTTATGGTAATTGTTGTTGTCGCCTGTTAAGAATATTAGTTGATTTTATGTTATTATCTGACATATATTGCTTTCTATTTTGAGTTGGCCGATGATACCTACTCAGTACTTGTGCCTTGTACTGACCCCTACTTGTATTTGTTTTTCTTTGTAAATTGTGGAGTGCAGCAAACGTGCCATTGTCTTCAACTCAACCGCAACTCTAGCCAGTCTTCATCACGCCAGATTTCAGGGTGAGCTATTGCTTCTAGCTTGGACTGGATCTTCCTCTTCATGTCTTGATGCCTTGAATTTCCGGCATGAACTAGCTGTTTATTTATGTTAGCTTCTTAGATGCTCTTAGATTTAGTAAATTTGAGGATAGATGTTCTTGTGGTGATGACTTCCAGATTTTGGGGATAATAGTTAATAAATTTTAGAAGTTATTTATTGGTTATATTAATGAGTTTAAAGTCTTCCGCATTATATTCTGTTTATTATGTTGAAATGTTGGGGTTTAGATTGGTTGGTTCGCTCACATAGTAGGATAAGTGTGGGTGCCACTCGCGGCTCGTTTTGGGTCGTGACATTCAATCGACAATCAATCATAATAAGACACAAGACAACATGAGTATGAACATATACTGAAATATGAAAATAGCTTGCTAGATGAGAATTGAGAATCATCTAATAAGCTTATCCTTTGTATTAGTAACACGTTACAACACCCACAACATATCACATATGCATAGTCTCATTTTGCAATTAAACTTACAATATCACCAATAATTATCCTTTTTCAAAACGACTTTCTTGTGGGACTGCAATCTGGAGAAAGGAAAAGTTGTACTGTATAAGCAACAACAACAACCAAAAGGAAATGCTAATTGTCTTTCATATTACTAATACAACAACCACCTCTTCTCGATTAGATGAGAATTGATATGTCCCTTTCACCTTTGTCTTTCTCCTGCTCCTCCTTGTTCAACACAACAACAAGCCATCAACACTTATAAGGCCTCACTGTCACCCAACTCTCAACACAACACAACACCCCTAAGGCCTAGTCGTCAACAACACTTGTATACTTACAACTGAATAGTGAACAATCAACACCAAACACTCAGCAGCTAGCCAGCCAGCACAACAACAATCCAACAACTCATTACGTACACATATCTCAATTCAATCACTTAATAGTTAATACCCAACAGGCCAATACTCAAGACAAGTACACAATGTCACAACAATAATAGTCTTACTGCCAACAGCCACAACAGTACGTCAAGTCGTCAACAGTTAAAACTTAACAATACGTCACATAAATAAACTTTTCAACACAAATATGAAATCTCATAATTAGAGCCGTCAATATGGGATAGGTCCGTTGGGCAGGCTTGGCCTAACTCGAGATTTAATAGGGTTGGGCTAAGATTTTTGGAGCCCATTTAAGAAAAGAGCTTTTTAGCCCGGCCTGAATAAGTCTGTTGATTTGATGGGCTTGAGAAATATAGTTAGGGCCGACCCATTGGACAATAATAATTAATTAAAAAATATAATATAATATTAAAATTTAAAATTAAAGAGAGTTCAAATTCAAAATAATTAGGTTAATATTTTTTTTTTATATATTTATACTTTTACTTGAAAAAAAAAACTTAATAAATAGAGATAATTTCGGAGACCTCCCTCCAGGCTTTGCTATATAACACTCACCTTCCCTGTGGTTTACGATATTACGTCTACCTCCCTTATTTTCATTTTCTTGTAACCATTCTTTAAACCTATTAAAACAAATATGAATTAATTTAGATTTGACAAATTTACCCTTATATATGAATGTTTAGATCTAATTTTCAATGATTTATCTTTCTTCGTTGAATCATGTTTCTTCTTCGCTTGTGTAAATGTTTAACTAGAAAATTTTTTATTGTTCTTATCGAATTTCTTTCTTGGAAGATCAATTTTGTATTCTATTTGAAGAAATTGTTGCCGGAAAATGATGGGTTATTGTGGGGGGAAAAATTACGTGAATTGGTAAAGGTGAAATAGAGATAAAGAGTTAATATTTGGTAAAAATGTGGGTCAGCTTAGTTAAAGACTTTAATCTTTGTTGGTTTAAAAAAATAAGTTTTTGTGTTAATTTATTTTTAAAGTATTTGTTAAATGAGTTATTTTTTATATCATATTTATTAATAAGAAGAAATTTATATAAAAAGAGTAAATTGTCAAATCTATATTAATTTATATTTATTTTAATAAGTTTAAAGAATGGTTACAAGTAAATGAAAATAAGGGAGGTAGACGTAATATCGTAAACCAAAGGGAGGTGACTGTTATAAAGCGAAACATGGAGGTCTATGAAATTATCCGTAATAAATATAATAAAAATAGTTTTATTTTGATTTGATTAACAAGTACTAACATTAACATCATGTAATATTATTTTATCGATATTTATGATAATATTTTAAATTATAGAGACATCCATCAACTTACGTTTTTCTTCATCAAAAAGATCAAAACAGTCATGAGTCACAGTTGTACGGAAAGGAATGTGGAAACAAGGTTGTTCTAATTTCATAAATTGTTTAAAACCTTCTTTTTCAACAAATCTGAAAGGAAGCTCATTAATAATTACCATAGGACACAATACTCTTTCTTACAATAATTACAAACAATCTTTTTACTTTCGTCAGAACCAGTTTTATGAGTAAAATGATCCCACGCACGAGATATTTTTCCCTTCCTTTCCTTAATTTAGAATAAATAGTTTGACTTTGATCCATTGCATTTGAATTAGAAGTCCCACTTTCACCAATAACCTTATCAATTATGATATTTTCATCCATGGTAATTTCACCAAAAACTGCGGAAAGATATAAACACTAAGTAGTTTTATTAAAGAAAGAATTACAAAGTACAAACAATAGGCTAAGTAGTATCAAATTTTTACACACTTGAAAATAGACACATCACAGTTCACACAAAGCTGCAGCTAGAAGACAACAAAGTACATACAAATGAGCCAAAGCGCCAAGGTGTGAATTTCTACAACATTGAACAACTTTCAAAAATTCTTGAGACCATACTAGAAGTTTCGATCAAGCTATATCAGCAACCATCAAAATTTCCCCTTGATTGTTTCTTTGTATTTCTAAAACATTAAAGTTTTAAACCATTATTCACATACTTTGGACCAGTAGGCAGTGGCTGATCTTAAAGGAAGAACTACAAAGTACAAAGTGCAAACACTTACTTGTGAGGCATGAGCAGTGAGCGACTGAGAATCTAAGACTGGAGACATGATTAACGAGTAGTTCTGTGCTGACTACAAAAGTCGTGGAAACTGAAAAAAGTAAGACTCAAAGTCTCGAGCAGACTTCTGAAATTTGAGCTTGTTCACCTATTAGACAACCAACAAATGAACAAATGACATTTAAAGGAGGAATCTTCACACCAATGCAGAACAAGGTGCTACTGTGATACAAATGAACTAAACCATCACTAAAATCATACATTAGACTAAAAATGCACTGAATTCATATCTCAATTCGACATTAGACAACAAACTAGTATGACATAGAAAAGAGACACTATCAGAATTCAAAAGATACAAAAAAAAGTACGATGTAGCCTGTACGCATCAATATGCCTATTTTCAAAGTAATTTATGAAGTCTGACTAACAAACCAACATTATGTTTTTTGTTTGAACTTTGAATCATGAAAGTAGAAATACATGTTAAATGAAATGAATTAAAAAATTGTTGGCTTGAAGCGTCATTGTTAGTCGTTACCTTGTGTCCTTGCCGAGTAACTAGAGACTGGAGTAGTCGTCGACTCGTTGCCTCCCCTGAGTTTGGAATTTGGAGAAAATTTCGATTTGGAGGTCAGAGGAGCTACAATTGACTTTGAACTTTCCTAAGTCCTAAAATTTTAAAACCCTAAGTCCCAACCCATCTGTCGAACCGATTACCCTATAAAATAGATTCCTGAACTGAGCCCCGAACCAATTACCCAATAACCCAAATCGTTATCCCAATAAACCGAAAATGATTTGGGTTAATGGTTTGAACCGAATTTTTTTACACATTCCTAGTACAAACCGAATCATGAACATTGCTACTTATTGTAACACATCTGTCTTAACTAATTTTATCAAAATTGTCAATCTTTGCAAAATATTTATTTTTAATTTAATTATGATTATGTAATAAAGAAAAGGTTATAATTTAAATGATTTTAATTTGAGCAATTTTGGAAATCCATGTCTCTTTTAATAGGCCAATATGTGTATGCCACGTAGGCTAGCACATGGATTGTGATTCTTTAGATGAAATCTCGCCCCTAAAATTAAATCTAACAATCCTAGTTAACTCAAATTTTACCATTATTTAATATATATATATATGAATTTTTTTTTAATTCCTAATTAATCTTAATCGTTCGATCAAACGATCAGACCACCAAAATCAAATAAGACTTTTTCGCAAAATATTTTCTTTCTTTTCCCAAAAAATAGTACATCAACGCTTGCTTTTACTCTTCTTTTTCCTAGACTGTGCCATAGTCTAGGAAAAGAAAGAAAACTCTTTCCCTTCCCCGGAACTCTCACACTCAAATCCTTCTCCTCCCCATCAACTTCCGACCGTCAGAAAATGGCAATTTCCGGTGGTCATCTCTTCGACTCCCGTCTCCTGCCATCTTCTTCTCTTTCTCCTCCTTCTCTAGGCATCTGCACATTGTGCCCTCACCTAACCCATGCCCCTTCGTCCTCTCTCATCAATCTATTACCTTTTTCCCATGGACCGCCTATAAACAACAATATCCAGCGGTTCCAACACTATCTCCCCCACCGTCCATCAATCATAGCCTTCCTTTCTATCAACTTACATTTTTTCCGATTTATTTATGACCCAAAACAGGCCTAGAAGTCTCGACCATAATTATTGCTCCGCCTGAAAGTGGGGGACGCGAAGAACCATCGAATTTTGATTGGTTACACCCTTGATCCGATGGTTGCAAGATTGGACGCCTCCCCCAAATTCAACTATAAAATTGGCCCTTTGGTTATCTTTCAAGATCATCTGGGGAGAACATCAAAAGAAGGGGAGAACGATTCAAAAAAAAGTGAAGGATCTGAAAATCATCTGTGGAATAGGTTTTAAGGTTATTATTATCTATTTTTGTTCTTCTTTGAGTTAACATCGAGTTGAAAGTTAGAATCTGGACGTCAAGGATCTAGTTTGCTGCCCCATACAAGGTCAGTATTAAGCATGGAATGTGTGTATGCATTGAGTCACTGATAATCGCTATGGTTTTGTTATAGTGAATAATTGAATACAATTTTTTAAGAAATTATACCCATTATCGATTGTTTGTTGAAAAATGAAGAGTTTTCTTTTAAGGGAGCATTTAGTTTGCATTTTTTAGCTCCAGATTTTGTCCCAAAATGATCTCCTCGTAAATCTATCATGTGATTTCTTTGAAATATATTACGGCGAATGTAGTATTCACTTTGTATGATCAAGTGTATAAAGCTTCTAGTCAAGTAATTATGCGAATCATAGATATATCGCATTATAGTTATGACATGAACATGCCTCATTAAAATTGTCTAAATACATACAATTAAGACCATTAAAGTCGTCCTAATACGCCAAGGTATTAGCTTCAGTTGGTTGCGTAATCCTTTAACTAAAAGTCTTCTAAGTTAAATAGTTTGGAATGTGTTCGCTGCCCAGACATCTGTATGTTGAACACTTTTACATGGTCTGATAAATATCCGAATTTTAAAAACTTTCTCCTTGAATCAACCATGTCTTGGAAACGGTAAATATTTCCCCTGTTTTTGATTTTTAAAAATGTTAGCATGTTCCTTTGTTATCGGTTGTTCCATTCTCTGCCTCTGTTTTGTCTAGGATTGGTGTTTTTCTAAAGTTAGTAATGAAGACGGAAATTCTTAGTTTTGCTCAAGAAAATGTGTAAAGTAGACAAAGAACTGTAGTTCTTCTTTGTCTATTTGGTGTGTTTCCAATTGATATTAGTTGTTATCGCTCTTCTCATGATATCACGACATATAATAGAACATGAACAAATCTCTATGAATACAAATGTCCTTTCTATTTACTAAAGTGCACTACTATTTGCTGAAAGTTGGCAGACTTTAAATCGCACATCGGTGTTGTCTCATCTTATTGTGAAATACATGAGATTAATTTTGAGCTTAAGCTTGTCCTAAGTTTATCTTCTTCTTTTCTTGCCTTAGTTGGATGTCTATAAAATATGGAAACTTGCAGATTCTTATGTTGTCAATATAAAGTCGAGTTAGAGTCAGCTTAAAGGCGCTGGACATGTCTATATTTTACCTTTGAGTTTTACAACGATTTTTGCGTTATATATATATATATATAGAAGAGTGAAGTGAGAGGACGATCAAAGGCAAAAATGTAATTTCACGCTAACAAAAATCTATTAAGAAAGATAATAATTAATTCTAGAAACATATTTCTATATATGAAGCGAATAATGATCAATGACAAAAATGTAATTTCACGCTAACAAAAATCTCCGAGGAATGATAACAAAAAATTAAATAGTTCTAGAAACATCTTAAGTTATTGTTAGTACAATTAACTTATTTTGATATTAATTCACTTTCTTTTCTTTTGTGAATATTGTGATATATGTTTTATTATTACTTTGTTTTATAATTATTTTAATTTGATTCTTAATATCTTTTTCTATTCATTATGCTTATAAAAAATGCATAGTTTTTATATAAAAATTTATCGCGAGTTAATTATTTTCATCTTTATTTTGGCTCTAATTGATATACTTGGAAATAAATAAGTGTGATTAAATTAATAATATATACTAATTTGAAATTAACGAAAAAGATGTTAAAAAGTAGCTTTACAAATAAAAATGAATAGGATGATATATTTGTATTATAGACGACTAAGAATGAAAATGTATTTCATTCTAACAAGAATCTATCAAGAATATTCTAGAAACATCTTTATATATATATGAATTGAATCAAATGATGACCAAAGGTAAAAATGTAATTTCATCTACCACGAATGATAACAAGTAAATTAAATAGTTCTAGAACCATCTTTAGTTATTATTATTAATATTACCTCATTTTTGTTATTTCTTCATTTTTTTATGAGTTATTGTGATGTCTATTTATTATATAAAAGTAAATAAAATAATGATTAAGCTTAGGTCTAATTAATATCAAGTATAATATTAGGTGAAATCAATCAAAATTAATATTAAATTAAAATTTTTATGTATATTTAAATTTTGTGCATTGAAATACTTTTTAATTTTTGTGATCTTAATATGCTATAAAAAAATTAAAATTCAGGAATTATTTTCGTTTTGAAATAAAATGAAAAAATAAGTTCATATAAATTGAAAAGAAGGGATTCATATATTAAAATGACATATATGTGTGTTATTATTAAAATGAGCTTTCATATATACATATATACATAGAATGGTACAACTATCATTTGTTTTCAACTTTTAAGTACTAACAACATTTGTAGCTTTTGTTACTCAAAAGATAGGAATCCGGAATATAGATACTAAAGATTTAAAAGTGCAGATTTTTTTAGCTTAAAAGAGATGGGCAGATTTTGAGATCCTTGAGGGTTAGCAATTTGAACTTAAAAATGCATATTTTTGAGGTTAAAAAGTGCAGATTTTAAGCTTTAGAATTGCAGACTTTAGCGAGAAAAAACAGTTTCAGCATGCTTTAGTAAGCAAATTTTTTTTGTTAACTTAAAAATGAAGATTTTCAGATTTGGGAAGTGCAGATTTAAGGTTGAAAAAATACAGATTCTAAGGGGAAAAGGTTTGCTGATTTAACTTACTATGCCAAGCAGATTTTAGTGTAAAAAGTGCAAATTTTAACTTGGAAAAATGCAGTGTTTTATGCTTAAAGAGTGTAATGTTTTGAGCACCAAAAGTACATCATTTTTTAGCCCAAAATAGTGCCAAATTTTAGCTCAAAATGTGCCAGACTTGAGCACAAAAGTGCAGATTTCGAAATAAAATATGCAATTTTAATATACACGTTATTTTATTTACTACATATTTACACCCAATTTTATTTTATTTTCTTTTACGTCTTAAATATATATATATATATAAGTAAAATACAAATTTTATATTCTCAAAATTTATTTTGGATATATTTGTATACGACACATCTCTAGTCTTTTAGCACAAACTTGTCATACACTTTTAATGTCGCACTTGTGGTGATCATTTGGTCAAGCCATAGAATGTTACAACTATCATTTGTTTCAACTTCTAAGTACTAACAATATTTGTAGCTTTCTATACTCAAAAAAATAGGACTCCGGAATATAGATACTAAAGGTTTAAAAGTGCATATTTTTTTAGCTTAAAAGAGGGGGGAATTTTGAGATCCTTGAGGGGTAGCAATTTGAACTTAAAAATATATATTTTTGGGGTTAAATAGTGCAGATTTTTAGCTTTAAAATTGCAGACTTTAGCGCGAAAAAGTAGTTTCAGCATGCTTTAGTAAGCAAATTTTTTTGTTAACTTAAAATTGAAGATTTTCTGGTTTGGAAAGTGCAGATTTAAGGTTGAAAAAATACAGATTTAAAGGGGAAAAGATTTGCTGATTTAACTTGCTCTGCCAAGCAGATTTTAGTGTAAAAAGTGCAAATTTTAACTTGGAAAAATGCATTGTTTTATGCTTAAAGAGTGCAATGTTTTGAGCACCACAAGTACACCATTTTTTAGCCCAAAAGACTGCCAAATTTCAGCTCAAAATGTGTCAGACTTGAGCACAAAAGTGCAGATTTTTAAATTAAAGATGCAATTTTTTGCTCAAAAATCGCAGATTTTTAGTTTTAAAGGGTGCAAACTTTTGAAATGGAAACATCACGTTTAGGGGGCTTCGAAGTATAATAAGTCATGTATTTAAAATCAATACCTTGAAGACAATATTACATAATTTTAGAACTTATAAAAATGAAAATGTAAGTTGATAGATATAGTTAGGTCTATTTTACATTTTATCTCGCTTTTCGACAATATTTTTACTACTATCACTTTTCAAATCAAATATTACAAATACTACTTAATTTTTTAACATATTATATTAAGATTTTAGATATGCCAACATGTTAAAAATACACGGTACATATATATACATAACTTAATTCTATATTTCTTAATACGTAACTTATTATTTTGTTGCACTTCATATATTTTTTTTATATCTATTATCACCTTTACAAATGTTACTTTCTTTATAATTTTTTAAATCTCTACATTTTAATATACACGTTATTTTATTTACTACATATTTACGCCCAATTTTATTTTATTTTCCTTTACGTCTTAAATCTGTATATAAGTAAAATAACAAATTTTATATTCTCAACATTTATTTTGGATATATTTGTATAAGACACATCTCTACTCTTTTAGCACAAACTTGTCAACACTTTTAACGCATTTATTTATTTTTCTTACCGTATAATAAACATACTATTATAATTTTATTTATTAGACACATGTATATCATGCCTTGTATTTACTCTTTTTTCTCAAAACTAATAAAATTTACTCACCATTGATTTTAAAGCAGATAAATAAATACGTTTTCCTAATTATATTTTCCGAAATTGAGTTTAAGGACTATCTTTGAATAGGCTCTGAAGGGTGCTTAACACCTTACCCTCGAGTAACCAAAACCCTTACTTAGAATTTCACTGGTTTCTTAAATCAAAATCAGAGTTTACATTTACATTAAATGTGGGTTTCCTAATATTTTCCTTAAAATTTAGATGGCGACTCTAAAACCAAAATAAATTAATTTTTTCAAAAATCAGAGTGTCAGCCATATTATGTTGTGAACTGTTTTCGGCCAGATCGAAAATAGGGTGCGACAAGTATTCCCCAAGTAAATGCTTTTACATTTAAAATGAGAGAAAACCTTGATTTCCAAATGAGTTCATAAGGAGTTTTGCGCATTATATCTTTTAAGAGAACCTTTAAAGTAATAAACTCAATGTTTGAGGATGAGGAAATGTTTTAAAGAATATGATGATGAGTTATATTATTAGGAGTATCATTGAGCAACGATATAAGAATAAGATCAGATAACTCAAAGTTCTCATAAACCAAGTATGCCCACACGGGTAAAAAGTAATACTTTTTAGATGATTACCTTATTGCTTTTAAGCATATCTTAGTGGAACCACTTAGTTTATGATGTTCTATACTTTGGTAAGGTATACGATAGTTTTGACAGCATGGGCGAGATGTTGTATCATCATGTTGCTCAGTGTTTTAAAAGACTCTTCTGGGACTCGCCTGGGGCGGGGCTCTATCAAAACGCCTCGAGACTCAAGTTTGGGACTTAGTTCTACAATATTTACGCCCTAATCGCCCGACTGTACCCCTAGCGCCCCCGACTGTACGCCCAACACCCAACGCTCGGGACTCGCCTAACAGATCTTACACAAATTATGTGTTAAAATTTTTAATTAACATTGTTGACCCTCATAATTCTTGAACAAATGAATGATACAAAATATTTTAATCTATAAAGATAACAAGATTGAGAGTAACCTAAACAACAAATGTAGTATCACATATTTACTATTTTGTAACACTATGAAGGTAATTATATATTATTGTACAGTACAACATATAATATATATATATATATATATATATATATATATATAATATATATATATATATATATATATTAGAAATAATAATTCTTTTATTATTAAAAATTTAAGATATTAAATTATTTTATACTTGTATAGTCATGATTATTGTTATTAGTGTAATGATATTTCTCAAATAGTAATTATGATATTTTTTTCCTTTATTATAGATTATCAATACTTATCGCAAATAAAAATCATAATATAATTTCTATATATTATAGGTTTTTAATAAAAAAAATTATATGTAAAATCATTGAAAGGAATTTAATTAGTAATAAAACTATAAAATTGAATATACATGAGAGTACGCCCCGTAGATCCATGGGACTTATGCCCTGTTCTCGGGGCTTACGCCTTGCCCCGCACTAAATAAAATGCCTCGCCTCACGCCTCCGCCGTTTAAAACACCGATTCTGCTCATAGTGATGGTTGTCGGTTAGATAATCTCTCAAACAAAACTAAATATTTTAATATTTTTTTTATATATATGCATTGCATTATAATCTATTGTTTTGAAAGCATTGTTTACACTGCATCTTTATTGTTGTTTCTATATTGAATGTAGATACTAAAGGTTTAAAAGTGCAGATTTTTTTAGCTTAAAAGAGGGGGGCAGATTTTGAGATCCTTGAAGGGTAGCAATTTGAACTTAAAAATGCATATTTTTGAGGTTAAAAACTGCAGATTTTTAGCCTTAGGATTGCAGAATTTAGCGCGAAAAAGCAGTTTCAGCATGCTTTAGTAAGCAAATTTTTTTTGTTAACTTAAAAATGAAGATTTTCAGGTTTGGAAAGTGCAGATTTCAGGTTGAAAAAATACAGTTTGTAAGGGGAAAAGGTTTGCTGATTTAGTGTAAAAAGTGCAAAATTTTAACTTGGAAAAATGCAGTGTTTTATGCTTAAAGAGTTCAATGTTTTGAGCACCAAAAGTACACCATCTTTTAGCCCAAAAGAGTGCCAAATTTTAGCTCAAAATGTGCAAAACTTGAGCACAAAAGTGCAGATTTTGAAATTAAAGATGCAATTTTTTTGCTTAAAAATCGCAGATTTTTAGTTTTAAAGGGTGCAAACTTTTGAAATGGAAACATCACGTTTAGGGGGCTTCGAAGTATAATAAGTCATGTGTTAAAAATCAATACCTTGAAGACAATATTACATAATTTTAGAACTTATAAAAAATGAAAATGTAAGTTAGTAGATATAGTTAGGCCTATTTTACATTTTATCTCCCTTTTCGACAATATATATCCTAGTGGGTTAGAGGTGTTTTGTGAAATGGGGAATTTTGAATTCTTTAGTGAGCTCTCTGTCTTGTTTTGTCCACTTTGGCGGGCGTTTTTGTTGCTCTGTCGTCATCGCAGTCACGGGATTATGGCTGGTGTGGTAGGCATGACGCGAATTAAAGTCATTAATAAATCCTTGAACGACCTTATTATGTAATTTTTTAGCTAAGGAATGAACCCTAAGCGACTTCTAACATTTTTTCACCGTTCTTGGGGGGTAAAGGTAAGTTTTTCACTCACCAAATTCATTTTTCAATTCTTTGAACGTAATAGAACATGTTTATATTGTTTTACGAAAATATATATAGTAAAAGAAAAAATGATTAAGTTTCAAAAAATCAATTTATCTTATGATTTAAGAGAAATTGATTTTCCAAATTAACAGAGTCGCCACTTAATTTTATAAGTAAAAAATCAAGAAAAACTTATAATTATTTTCAAAAGATTTAAACAAATATAATCAATTGAAAAAAGGGTTCGAAGTTCAAATTTATATTCCGAGAAGTTATTAGGCCCTC
Source organism: Solanum peruvianum (assembly GCA_027705065.1). Lineage (NCBI taxonomy): Eukaryota > Viridiplantae > Streptophyta > Magnoliopsida > Solanales > Solanaceae > Solanum > Solanum peruvianum. The sequence goes on along the minus strand of JAKWJD010001760.1, from coordinate 36,342,784 downwards.
AGAATGCCCGCTAACTCACGGTTGACCGGCGATTTGACTAAAATGACCTTTTAAATCATTTTCCATATTATAACTAAGTAAAAGAGAATTCATTTTTTCATTTACTTGTTTATTATTATCATTTTCTAATTAATTATTTTAGGGGAAAAGAGGGAGATCATTTTAAGAGGGTAGTTACTAAATGTGGTTGATAAGACTAAAAATAAAAGCTAAGTGACTCGTATAAAATAAATATTTAAGCTTAAAAGAGGGGGGGGGGGGGTCAGGGGTAGCAATTGAACCTTAAAATGCATATTTTTGAGGTTAAAAAGTGCAGATTTTTAGCTTTAGAATTGCAGATCGCGAAAAGCAGTTTTAGCATGCTTTAGTAAGCAGATTTTTTTTTGTTAACTTAAAAATGAAGATTTTCAGGTTTGGAAAGTGTAGATTACAGGTCGAAAAAATACAGACTTGCTCTGCCCAGCAGATTTTAGTGTAAAAAGTGCAAATTTTAACTTGGAAAAATGGAGTGTTTTATGCTTAAAGAGTGCAATGTTTTGAGCACCAAAAGTACACCATTTTTTAGCCCAAAAGAGTGCCAAATTTTAGCTCAAAATGTGCAAAACTTGAGCACAAAAGTGCAGATTTTGAAATCAAAGATGCGATTTTTTGCTCAAAAATCGCAGATTTTTAGTTTTAAAGGGTGCAAACTTTTGAAAGGAAAACATCAAGTTTAGGGGGCTTCGAAGTATAATAAGCCATGTATTAAAAATCAATACCTTAAAGACAATATTACATAATTTTAGAACTTATAAAAAATGAAAATGTAAGTTGGTAGATATAGTTAGGCCTATTTTACATCTTATCTCCCTTTTTGACAATATATTTACTACTATCACTCTTCAAATCAAATATTACAAATACTATTTAATTTCTTAACATATTATTTTAAGATTTTAGATATGCCAACATGTTCAAAATACACGGTATATATATATATATATATATATATATATATATATATATATAATATATATTATATATATATAAAACTTATTATTTTGTTGCACTTCATATATTTTTTTATACCTACTATCACTTTTACAAATGTTACTCTACTGTTTCTTTATAATTTTTAAATCTCTACATTTTGATATACGCATTATTTCTTTACTACATATTTACACCCAATTTTATTTATTTTCTTTTACGTCTTAAATCTATATATAAGTAAACTAACAAATTTTATTTTTTCAACATTTATTTTGGATATATTTGTATATGACACATCTCTACTCTTTTAGCACAAAATTGTCATACACTTTTAGCGCATTTATTTATTTTTCTTACCGTATAATAAACATACTATTATAATTTTATTTATTAGACATATGTATGTTGTGCCTTGTATTTTACTCTTTTTTCTCAGAACTAATAAAATTTATCACCATTAATTTTAATGGAGATAAATAAAACGTTTTCCTAATTATATTTTCCTAAATTGAGTTTAAGGACTATCTTTGAATAGGCTCTGAAGGGTGCTTAACACCTTAAGCTCGAGTAACCAAAACCCTCACTTAGAATTTCAATTGTTTCTTAAATCAAAAACAGAGTTTACATTTACATAAAAAAAATGGGTTTCCTAATATTTTACTTAAAATTTAGGTGGCGACTCTAAAACAAAAATATATTAATTTATCCAAAAATTGGATTATCAGCAATATTATGTTGTGAACTGTTTTCGATCGGATCGAAAATAGGGTGTGACAAGTATTCCCCAAGTGTAAATGCTTTTACATTTAAACTGAGAGGAAACCTTGATTTCCAAATGAGTTCATAAGGAGTTTTGCGCATTATGTCTTTTAAGAGAATCTTTTGCGTAATAAACTCAATGTTTGAGGATGAGGAAATGTTTTAAAGAATATGATCATGAGTTATATTATTGGGAGTAGTATTGAACAACAATATGAGAATAAGATCAGATAACTCAAAGTCCTCATAAACCAAGTATGTCAAAGCGGGTAAAAAGTAATACTTTTTAGATGATTACCTTATTGCTTTTAAGCATATCTTAGTGGATTCACTTAGTTGATGATGTTCTATACTCTGGTAAGGTATAAGATAGTTTTGACAGCATGGGCGAGATGTTATATCATCATGTTGCTCATAGTGATGGTTGTCGGTTAGATAATCTCTCAAATAAAACTAAATATTTTAATATTTTTTTATATATATGCATTGCATTATAATCTATTGTTTTAAAAGCTTTGTTTACATTGCATCTTTATTGTTGTTTCTATATTGAATTGAGTTGAGTGTAGATGAGGTAAGTATATATGTTCTTCCTTTTTATCAGTTCAAGCTTACATCTATGCTTGTACACTCAATGTACTGACGTCATTTCTTCTGCATATTTTCATAATGCAGATAAATGTATTTAGGGTCATCAATCGACTCTCCGTTGATATCACTTACAGTCCCATTTAGCTTTGGTGGGCCTCTTTGCTTACTAAGAATTCAACTTTTACTTCTAGTTTTGTTAGGATGTCGTGGGTCTAGTCCCGTTCCATTTCGATATCTTGGAGGTTTTATAGACAGTGGCAGTTGAGGAGTCTTTTTCTCAGTTCCCTTGTTGATATTTTAAAGCTGGTGAGATAAACACTAATGTTCATTTTAGTATATTGAACTAAATTATTTCATTTATGATATTCTTATTAGTTGAAGTTGTGTATTGAGTTCCTATGTTGTTGAGTAAGTCTTCCGTTGAGTATTGAGTCAGATCAAGGGTTCGCTTGGAGACCAGCGATGTTTCTCGAGTGTCAGTCACGTCCAAAGTGTAGGCTCGGGGTGTGACACTTAAGATGCACCTCTTGGACAATTTGTCTTATTAGTAGTGTGGTAACTTTGGTTATCTCTTGAAAATATTTTTTGATTTCTCTACCTCCAAATATAGTAATTTACTTCATCTATAACTAATTTCTAACAAAGACTACGAGTGTAATAAGAGCATCCGTCGACAAAAGGATCACCCTAAGATGATCATCTCGTAGCTATTGAGAATGAATGAAATCTATACCTTAACTCTTGATTGTGTCATGATCTAAAAACGGACTCTAAAGGTGATATATTGGGATCGAAAAATATGAAAATAATTGATTTTACTAACTTGATTGTTGAGGCCATTGCTAGAGAGAAGGACTTTCATATTGTTTTAAGAAATAATTATCTACAGTTATAATTGAAACTAATTCTCATTGTTATAGAAAAGTCAACAGAAAAATTAGCACAAATTTTTTTTCATAGTATTTGGAATTTTCTCAACCTACTCCATATTTGGACGAAATCAGAGTCACTAAGGTGTGGGGAAATATGGTAACAATTGGGTGAACCATTTATGATTTTGATTTCTTGAGTAGTTACATAATCGTTAAGGAATCCATACGACTTTACACAATTAGAATTTTGGGTGAGTAGAACTCTCGGAATCAATCCTAGCATAAAGGGGAATTTCACATTCTTTAGTGAGCTCTCTATTTTGTTTTGTCCGCTTTGGTGGGGGTTTTTGTTGCTCTGTCGTCATCGCTATCGCTGGATTATGGCTGCTGTGGTAGGCATGACGCGAATTAATGTAATTAATAAATTCTTGAACGACCTTATTATGTAATTATTTAGCTAAGGAATGAACCCTAGGCGACTCCTAACATTTTTTCACCATTCTTGAGGGTAAATGTAAGTTTTTCACTCACCAAATTCATTTTTCAATTCGATGAACGTAATAGAACGGGTTTTATATTGTTTTATGAAAATATATATAGTAAAAGAAAAAATGACTAAGTTTCAAAAAATCAATTTATCTTATGATTTAAGAGAAATTCACTCTCCAAATTAACAAAGTCATCACTTAGTTTTTTATGTAAAAAATCAAGAAAAATTGATAATTATTTTCGAAAGATTTAAACAGATATAATCAATTGAAAAAAGATTTTGAAGTTCAAATGTACATCTCGAGAAGTTAATTAGGCCCTCAGAATGCCAGCTAACTCGCGGTTGACCGGCGATTTGACTAAAATACCCTTTTAAAGAATTTTCCATATTATAACTAAGTAAAAGAGAATTCATTTTTTTTATTTACTTGTTTATTATTATCATTTTGTAATTAATTATTTTAGGGGGAAAGAGGGAGATCATTTTAAGAGGGTAGTGACTTAAAGTGATTGAGAAGACTAAAAATAAAAGCTAAGTGCCTCGTATAAAATAAATATTTAAATATTTTTTATTTGTTTATTTTCAATATAATGAAAAATGGCAATCTTGGAAATTTAATTAAATTGAACCATGAAATAAACAAAGTTAGTCAAAATAATACAAATAAGAGTAAAAAGGGAAGAGAGTATTGGCCCAAATCTTTATAACTTGTCCTAAATTTAAAGTGACCCAAAAAATGGATCTTGCCCCATTTTGGACCTGTTGGGCCTGCTGAAATTCCCTTTGGACTTCTGGCCCTATTTTATTTTTAAAACAAATTTGTGTATACTCTTTGCGTACACCATTGTGTATAGGCCGTATTCTGTTCTTTTCTTTTGTATATTCGACTGTATACTCGATATACACATCTTAGTTCAGCTCCTCAAGCACCTGTATATTTTTTGACCTGTGTATCGTGTTTTACGATTACTGTACACTCAATATGAAGTGAAGTCCCATGGACTCAAAAGAGGTTCACATTCAACAACAAAAAAAAAAGTAAACATATTAATGAATTTGATTTTTTTAATAACTTGAGGAAAGGACATATTTGAAGAATTTTAGCACCAAATCAAATAGATGAGTGAATCAAAACATGGAAGAAAATAATACTTGAGTCACTATATTAAAGTCTTGTATAATCAAGCAATCATTTTATCATAACAAAGGGAATACAATCACATGATGAAAGCATTAGTATTATCTTTTTTCTTTACTGCCTGGTGATCTCAAATAATGAAGGGAATATGAATATGCATTTTTTTATACCTATAATGAAAATACTAGCATAGGTTTCGTGCAATGTGACAAATATACACTTCATGGCCTGACTAAACTGGCAAATGATTTTAGCAATTCAAAAAAAGGAGTCTGTACGTGACATACAAAAGGGAGGAAGACATGAAGCAATAAAATTATCATAAAGACTTGGCTTCAAGTTAGAATAATACACTCAACAAACCATGAAAGCGTGCCGAAAATGAGGAGGAACGAAAGTCGAATTCACATTACAAAATAGGATGGCCATGAAATTTAGTAAAGAAGAAAATAACTACTCATCCCTATTGAAAAACAACTAAGATAACGTATATAACTTCATACTAAAAGATTTTCCCTCATCTCAAAGGAAGAACAAAGATCAAACAGTGGTAAAGGGAATGGAACCTTCAGTATTCAAGATACTAAAACGAAAAGAACATAGATTCGACAACACTCGAGCAATAGATTTAGAAAGGCACGATGAACCCCAAACAAAAGCCAAATGAGTGAAGACATTAACTACAAAACGATATAACATTCAAATCGACATTAAGGATGGAAACAAAGCTCATTGGGAATACAAGCATGGTTTATCATGACACTACAAAGATGAAAAGAGTATTATGAAGGGAGGAAGCATTACCTTTCACTGAGCAGCAAACAGGGACAACAACGAGTTTGAAAGAACAGCGTGTTCAACACCGAAAGAATGACTCCGAGGACTTAAACAAGACAAACTTTTTCCTCTGCTTATTTCATTTTTTTTAAAAACCTTTTCCAACATCCTAGACTGAATGCCAAACGGAGGTTTTATAGAAGGAAATTAGGGTCGAAAAAGGGGGTAAAAAAAGGGGAAGAATTTTAGAATCTGAAATTCAAATTCTCCAAAAGATAAGGCTGGCAACTGATTCCTCAACGGCATATTGATTTGAGCCGCTGGATTGAGAGGAAGGACGAATGAGCAAGGAGATGGAGACACCTGAATTTTATGCAGCGTTTGTTGAGAAAACGCGGACAAGCACAAAAGTATATATGGTAAAAGTAATAGAAATAAAATGGGAAAATAACGACACCAAGAATTTTACGTGGAAACCCTTCTGAATAAGGGAAAAAACCACGGACCAAGAGGAACAATTGATATTACTATAGTAAGGAATTTTACACTGAGTAGTCACGAATACAATACTCAAAGTGACTACTACACACTCAAAAGGAACAACACTCTTTTGGTTTCCGTCTTACTAAAATATCGCTCACACTCTATTTTTCTTCACAGACTATTTTCTTATATAGTCTATGGAATACCTCACTTTGCTCTCAAAATGGTTTTTATCTCTAACTTGGTGTGTTCTACAAATAAGCAAGAATGCTCTATTTATAGAAGGATAAAACCATGTCTATGTCACTAATGACATATGTAAACATAAGTAAAGTCAAGAATGGTTGCAAATCTTACCAATTTGCCAACTATCAAATCTTTCAAAGTCAAGAATGGTTGCAAATCTTACCAATTTGCCAACTACCAAATCTTTTCTTTTCAACTCCAATTACTATTCCTTTTTAACAATTGCTTGTAACAATTGAATAGCTAAAGTTGACTAAAACAATGGGATGGATTCAACAAATCTCCCCCTCCAGTCCCATTTACTGGAAGAAGGTATCTTCAACTTCTTTAGAGAGGGCTCATACCCACAAGTTCTTTGCATAACTCGAACTTGTCTTTCGGTATCATCTTGGTCAGCATATCTGCAGGATTTTCACTTGTGTGAATCTTTTTGACGTGAAATGATTCATTCTCCACTTTCTTACGAATCCAATGATATCTGACGTCAATGTGTTTTGTTCTTGCATGGTACATGGAGTTCTTGCTCAAGTCTATTGCACTCTGGCTGTCACAATAGACAATATACTCCATCTGATTCAACCAAGCTCTTGAAGAAATAGCTTTAGCCATATCATCTCCTTGCCGGCTTCAGTAGCCGCAATATACTCAGCTTCAGTTGTAGATAGTGCAACACACTTCTGCAACTTTGACTGCCATGATATAGCTCTCCCCTGAAAAAGTAAACAAATATCCAGTAGTGGATTTTCTGTTATCAAGGTCACCTGCCATATCAGAATCTGTATAGCCTTTCAAGATTGGATTTGATGCTCCAAAACACAAGCATTCATCTGAGCTTCCTCTAAGATACCTGAGTATCCATTTCACAGCTTCCCAGTGCTCTTTTCCCGGATTTTCGAGAAATCTACTGACAACACCAACTGCATGAGCAATATCAGGTCTAGTGCACACCATTGCATACATTAGACTTCCGACGACGGAGGAATATGGAACTGTGGCCATGTTCTCTTTTTCCTCCCTAGCTGTAGGACACATCTTCTTGCTCAACTTCATATGACCAGCAAGAGGTATACTCACAGGCTTCGCATTCTTCATATTGAAGCGCTCCAGTATGCGTTCAATGTACTTCTTCTGGGACAAATAAATCTTCCTTTCATCTCTAAGACGAGTAATGCTCATGCCCAAAATTTGTTTAGCATGACCCAAGTCTTTCATAGAAAAAGACTTACACAACTCTTTCTTCAGCTCGTCAATCTTGGAAGTATTCTTGCCCACAATCAACATATCATCCACATACAACAAAAGATGATGAAATCATTGTCAGAAAATTTTGTACAAATACGCAATGATCTGAAGAAGTATTCTTATATCCTTGCTCCCCCATGACAGATTCAAACTTTTTGTACCACTGTCTGGGAGCTTGTTTTAGGCCATAGAGACTCTTTTTGAGTTTGCATACAAAATTTTCTTTACCATGTACTTTGAAGCCCTCAGGTTGTTCCATATAAATCTCTTCTTCTAGGTCACCGTGAAGGAAAGCCGTCTTCACATCCATCTGCTCAATCTCTAAATTAAGACTAGCAGCAAAACCTAGAACTGTGCGAATCGAGGATATTTTCACAACAGGAGAAAATATTTCGTCAAAGTCAATACCTTTCCTTTGACCGAATCCCTTAACAACCAATCTAGCTTTGTACCTGGGCTTCAAGTTGTGTTCTTCAACTTTAACTTTGAACACCCACTTGTTCTTCAAAGCTCTCATGCCCTTGGGCAATTTTACCAAACTCATAAGTGTGGTTCTCATGCAAAGACTTCATCTCGTCTTGCATGGCTTCAATCCATTGATTCTTGTGCTCATCTTCCATGGCCTCCTCATAACATTCAGGTTCTTCCCCCCGTCAGTGAGTAATACATACTCATTGGGTGAATAACGGGAGGAGGAAACCGCTGTCTTGTGGACCTCCGAAGCGGAATATTTGATTCGTCCACAACTTCATGAGCAACATGATCATCAATAACAATATCATTGTTATTATCAACATCAACATGTTGATTCGATACATGATTCTGGGCGTCACCATGATTATCAAACCCAACAACATCATGCACACTTGTGTGAGGAACTTCATCATGATGAACTGTACCATCAAAACTTGAAGATTCTACCTTCTCCGCTTTGTCAATATCTTCAATTGTTTGATTCTCCATGAAAATAATATCACGACTTCTCACAGTTTCTTTTCAATTGGATCATATAGCCTGTAACCAAATTCATCTAGGCCATATCCAATGAAGATGCATTGCCTTGTCTTGGCATCTAACTTTGACCTCTCTCTTTCGGCACATGTACAAAAGCTTTGCAACCAAATACTCTCAAATGGTCATAGGAAACATCCTTTCCATACCAAACACTATTTGGTACATCACTTTGCAAAGCAACAGCAGGAGATATATTAATAACATGTGCAGCGGTCAATAAAGCCTCACCCCAAAATGAGTTTGGCAACTTTGCTTCAGAAAGCAAACATCTAACTCTTTCCATCAAGGTCCTATCATCCTCTCAGCCAAACCATTAAGCTGAGGAGTCTTGGGAGGAGTCTTCTGGTGTCTAATACCTTGATGCTTGCAGTATTCGTCAAATGGTCCACAATATTCACCACCATTATCAGTACGAATACATTTCAATTTCTTTCCAGTTTCTCTTTCAACTGAAGCCTGAAACTGCTTAAAGACACACTAACACTTGGTCTTTAGTCTTCAAGACATAGACCCAAAGTTTTCTCGAGCAATCATCAATGAAAGTGACAAAGTAAAGTGCACCACCCAATGTCTTTGTCTTCATTGGACCACATAAATCAGAGTGCACTAACTCAAGCAACACTGTCTTTCTCGAAGGAGGGTAGCACTTAAAGGAAACTCTATTTTGTTTACCAGCCAAGCAGTGCTCACAGTTTTCTAATTTAGCACTTTGGAAATTTGACAATAATTTCTTCTTGGCTAGAACATTAAGTCCTTTCTCGCTAATGTGGCTAAGCCTCTTGTGCCATAATGTTGAAGAGTTCTCGCTCTCAACTGCATTCACCATATCAACAACACAAGCAGAGGCCGTAGTCCAGTATAGACCACGATGTTTGTTACCACGAGCCACAACCAAGGAACCCTTAATGAGCTTCCATTTTCCATCACCGTTGGTACTAACATATCCTTCATCATCTAAAACACCAACAGAAATTAGGTGCAGACGAACGATCAGGAGCATGTTTCACCTTGTTCAAAACTAGTTTAGTTCCATACTAGTTTTCCAAACAAATTGTACCAATACCAACCACCCTAGAAACAGTCTCATTACCCATACTCAAGGTTCCAAAATCACGAGGAGTGTAGAAGAGAAAAAATCCTTCCTTGATGTCACATGAGATGCGGCACACCAGTGTCCACAACCCAGCTTGACTCATCACAAGCAATATTTATCATGTTTGCATCAAGAACGGTAACAAGATCTTCGGTGGTGACGTGTGGCTAGGCAATTTTCATTGCCATTGTTGTTTAGTTTCCTCTTTGTTATTGTTCTCCCTCTTCAACTTTTTGCAGAACTTCTTTGTGTGCCCTTTCATGCCACAATGATAGCACTCAATATCCTTAAGTCTGCCTTTGGATTTGCTCCTATTTTGTTCTCTATGCTAAGAACCACGAGTTTTATTTCTCCCCCTGGGGCCAGTTATCAGGACATCCGACGAAGAGGAACCTTGAGTTTTTCTTCTCATCTCTTCGTTCAAGACACTACTCTTGGCGGAATCCATAGAGATCACACCATCCGGAGCAGAATTTGACAATGACGTTCTAAATGTTTCCCAAGAATCTGGTAGGGAACCAAGTAGAAGCAAGCCTTGAATTTCTTCATCAAATTTGATGCCCATAGCAGATAATTGGTTCATAATCCCCTGAAAATTATTCAGATGGTCTGTCATTGGAGAACCATCATGATACTTCAACTCAACATCTGTTTTATTAAGAACATTTTGTTGTTGCCAGTCTTTCGAGCATACAAACTTTCAAGATGCTCCCATAGGGTTCGAGCATGTGTTTCCCCAGAAATATGGTTCAACACATTATCGTCGACCCATTGCCTAATGAATCCACAAACCTGTCTATGCAACAGATTCCACTCTTCATCTGTCATTTTATCAGGCTTTACAGTGGTAAATACTGGTTTATAAAAATTCTTGACATAAAGCAGATCTTCCATTTTCCCCTTCCAAATGGCATAATTAACACCATTCAAAGTAACCATTCTACTTGTGTTGGCTTCCATTATTTTCCCCAAAAAATATAGTTATCGCAAATCAAAGTAAATCTTTTCTGATGTGGAAGTTCAGACTGTGCTGCAACCACAGAGCATACTCAGATAAAACCTTGGCTTTGATACCAGTTTGTTGAGAAAACGCGGACAAGCACAAAAGTATATATGGTAAAAGTAATAGAAATAAAATGGGAAAATAACGACACCAAGAATTTTACGTGGAAACCCTTCTGAATAAGGGAAAAAACCACGGACCAAGAGGAGCAATTGATATTACTATAGTAAGGAATTTTACACTGTGTAGTCACGAATACAATACTCAAAGTGATTACTACACACTCAAAAGGAACAACACTCTTTTGGTTTCCGTCTTACTAAAATATCGCTCACACTCTATTTTTCTTCACAAACTATTTTCTTATATAGTCTATGGAATACCTCACTTTGCTCTCAAAATGGTTTTTATCTCTAACTTGGTGTGTTCTACAAATAAGCAAGAATGCTCTATTTATAGAAGGATAAAACCATGCCTATGTCACTAATGACATATGTAAACATAAGTAAAGTCAAGAATGGTTGCAAATCTTACCAATTTGCCAACAATCAAATCTTTCAAAGTCAAGAATGGTTGCAAATCTTACCAATTTGCCAACTACCAAATCTTTTCTTTTCAACTCCAATTACTATTCCTTTTTAACAATTGCTTGTAACAATTGAATAGCTAAAGTTGACTAAAACAATGGGATGGATTCAACAGCGTTCTTCGTACGGAGAGAACATGTTGAGAGGGAGAGGGATGCTCGGTGGATTTCACGTTGGGGTTGCTGGAATTTCTGGGTTCGTCGCATTGGAGAAGAAGAAATACGCATAGGGTCAGGTAATATTATATTTTTTAATTTTATAAAAAAATTATTTTAAATCGTTTGAAATTGAAGAAACTCGTGAATTAATTTCTATCGAAGAGGATGAAAATTGGGTGTCAACATATATTGATGAGTAGAGGTTTTGATATAGATTCTATGGTAGAAAAAACCTTCAATTGGATCTTGGGATCATGAACTTGATCTAGGGCTCATAGAATAAGTATAGATTTGGGTAATTAGCGACTGTTTGTTGATTCCAGTGTTTTTATGATTGTTTGTAGACCAATAACAAGTGAAACAAATCCAAAAATCAAAGGATCAAGTTTCTTATGGTTTCAAGCTTGTTTCGAGGTAGGTGATGGTTGTGATTCTTAGATTGTGTGATGTATTCTTGTTATTGCTTCATTATGATGCATGTATTTATGTTAATGTTGCATTGTTCATTAACACTTGTTGTAAATAAGATAGATGAATGATTATATGTCATGAATTACTTGAAAGTATACTTGTTTTGTAATTGTGGCGTAATGTATCGGATTGCCACGTTTCGACATAGATGGGATCGGATTGTCACGTTCCAGCATAACTATAGGACCCGGTACTACTTTCCGGTGCACTAATAGTTTGGATTTGGGTTCATTGAGAGGACCAACTAATTGTGATAAATGTGAATTTGTATGAGCATGTGGTATTCAATATTGTATATATTTATTATATTGCATGATTATATTGTTGTATTAACTTGTTTATGTTGCACTTAGTGGGATAGCCACATGATCCTACTAGTACACGGTGGTTGTATAGTGATACTACACTTGCTTTTATTTTTGTTGAGTACAGGGCATCTTCCAGTGGCTATTGACCAACTTCGCGTAGAAGATCTATGATCATTTCTTCCGAATTCAATGGTGAGCTAGCATCTTCCAAGCTGCCATGGAATTCTCCTTAATCCATGTCCACCATTTTCAGACTTAGACATTTGCTCTAGTTAGTTATTTAGTTCATTAGCTTGAGGTTGCATCCCTTCTTGTTTAAGATTCGGATATCGTTTAGTAGTTTTGGTGCATTGACTTTAAGGTTTTAGGTTGTTTACTTTTGCATTTTTTATTTAGTTCTTTAGAATCCTTATTGAAGTTAGCTTATTTAACTTGCTTTCAGAACTTAAATGTCTTAGTTTTCAGATTAATTTCTTAGTTCGGATCATAGTAATAATTCTCCTACCAGAGTATTACAGTGGGTGTCAATCATGATGGTCAGGGTTGTGACAAAGTTGGTATTAGAGCCTACGTTTCTTGATCTCGATGTACCAAAATGAGTCTTATTGAGTCTCACAGAACGGTATGGGATGTCTTTACTTTTCTTCGAAAGGCTACAGGACTTTACGAAATCTCTATATTTTTATATTGTATCATTTCGTGCTATAACTCGATTCCAACTTATACAAATTAATATCTAGGTGATACAAATTGGTATGTAACCTCCACACTCTTTTGTTAGCAGATGGTTAATATAAGATTCAATGGTATTCGTCTCTTCGCTCCCATTAATACTCCCGCTGGAGAACATGCAGCGAGACGTCACAATCGAGGCTGGGGTAGAGGACAACTAGGGGTAGAGGTCGTGGGAGAGTATCGCTTGCTCATATGAATGAGAACCCTCATGTGCATAATGAGGAGTTAGAAGAGGATATTGAGGTCGAGATGTTGCGGAAAATGGACAAGCGGAAAAGGTGGCAATATCGATCTGATGTTAGCTCAAATATTATGGTGTTCTTGAAAGGATTGGTTGGTCCTGGAGTGCTTCCATCTTCTCAAGTACTAATTTTCCTATTGCTAGCACTACGCCCAAGACAGGTGGAAATGTAGGTACTGATACTTTCTTTCGTCCTTTATTGAGTTCCGTTATGAACAGTAATGATCATGACATGTTGACTAAGTTCTTGAAGCTTAAGCCTTCGGTATTTCTGGGTTCTGAGATTGAAGATGCTTATGAATTTATCTTAGACTGTTATGATAGGCTGCATAAATTGGTTATGTATGTTTCTTTTATTATAGTTATAGTTACTGGACATGTTTCTGTTCAAATTTTAGTTTGACAAAGCGGCTAGGCCACTGTCACTTACGTGACTGTAGTTTGAAAAGACACTGTGAAAGAAATATGTTGTAAATTAAGTAGTGATAAACGTGAAAAGTATGAAATATAATCTTAAAATGAGTAAATCATTGGAAACTATAGTATTTTGATAATTCTTTTTAATATAATGTATGTCAGGTTTAGATATTGACTCTAAAGGTTACTGGTGGCTTAATCCTTTGTTGTGTAAGAATTTTTACCATGGTTATCACAGTAAGATCCAAGTTTGATATATTAGCATGTGTAATTGAATATTGGGTGTAGTATATTCAGGGGCGGACACACATGCATCCGTGAGGGTGCATGCCCACTCGGTAACTTTTAGAAAATAATCGTATATATATGTATATCTAGTGGATAAATGATTATATAATTAATTTGTGGTAAGTTCTTAGAGTTTTAGTAGTGCCTCCCTATCTTGGAATCCTGGGTTCGCCTATGATTATGTTATATGAAAACTATTAGGTTTATGGTGTTTGGAGAACTTGAACCTTAAACTCTAGACTTGAAATTTTGAAGTATGAGGATCGACATGATAATTGACATCAAAATTTAGGAACTTGACCTCACCTGACTATGAGTTCATCCAAATCTGGACTAGGCTAAAAAATTTCAAGTCGCTACTCAAAAATTTCTGACCCAAATTCTTTTCCTGTTGGCTTTTATATAACGACGGAAACACGTCGTTACAAAATTCAATTTGGAACAAAAACATTATATTCTCAAATATGAAAAATCTTGCACCACACTTTCAGACGTTTATGATTGCGCGCAACAGCCCTTTAATAACGACGGATCAAGTCATTATGTTGAGCCATTTTTATTCACATATATTACTTGCCTTTATTTATTCAAATAAATATGTGACACGACGTGCTTCAAATATATTCTACTGACACATTTAGAAATTGATATGTTAAAGTATGTAAAGTTCAAACTCATAATACAAAATTAAGAGACCTAATATGTCGGAGATAAAATTACGAATAACAAGATATCTTTAATAAAAATCATTGCAGATTACATGTAGTACGTAGCATTATTGTTATAAAATAACATAAAAAAGTTTAAAGCGCACATAATAATGTGGATCTAAAGTTTCATTTTATTGCATAGGGTTTCGATAAAAGATATTATCTGAAGATGATGTTTATGAAGCACGAATATTAGTCATCTGCATCCTTAGATGGGAATTGTACAGAGGATGAAGCTCCATTTTCTAGCTGTTTCAATTAGACATTTGAGAAATGCTCAGCAGTGTATAAAAACAGGCAAACTTGGCTATGTGCTCTGCATTGTATTGGTCCACGTACTCCCACCAACCTCTATTTCTAGACTCGTTCATTTGATCTATATATATTTGTATGAATATGATATGAGTTGTACACAATGTTATCGTAGTTATATTAAATTTTACAAAAAAAAACTAAACCTTTATACAAAATTGATGCAATTTTATGCATATTTTATATCATTATATATGACACAGTGAGACGCATTTGGAGCGTAATTTTTTCCACATAAAATTCATACAGTTAAATATATATTTCAAATAGCCTTTATACATGAAATTATGAGCGAAATTTTGAGAGGCATTTAAAATGTGATTGAGTATATAATTTTAAGGCCTAACTCATCGGTGACCCTTTAAAGTTGGCACAAACTTTCACTTAGACGCTTCAATTAGACGATGTTCATTTTAGATACCTCATGTAGAGTCTTGATTTGTCACTTTGACAAATTTTTACTAATCAACAAAATTATATAAGATGTTGTGTTACACTAGCGAATGACATGTAAAGTAACAAATTAGACGAGGACATGTGTTATTTACATAGAAAAATAATTCTTAATTAATTATTTTTGAATAAAAATAAAAAGTAACCAATAAATCATTTACATCTGAATTTTCGCCCAATAGTGTTTTTCGAAAAAGATTTAAACCAATAATCCCCTATGCCCCACGCCCACCCCACCACCCATTGTCTTTTCCAAATATATATTCATTTGCAGAAGCATTTGGGCACCCATTTCCTTCTTCAAATACCGATATTTCTTTTTCCTAATATTGGAATCACACCAACCAACAACACACTATTCCTTTTTTATTATTTTCATTTTCAAATATCTTTTTGTTTCTTTTTTACACTAATTAGCAGCTTAAGAATTCACAAAAAAAATTAAATGTACTCCTCTATAAAAATTAATTTCTTTCAAGAAAGAACCTCATGAATAATTTAATATTTAAATGAGTGTTTTTAAATTTTCTAACACAAATTCATCATTTTTCATCATTATATTGTAACTAAATTTCCGGCATTGTTGGATATTAATGTATGCAGGAATGGAGGCTGAAATTGAAAAGAAGAAGAAGAAAAAAAATTAAAAAGTCGACTGAATATATATCTCAGCGCAGTCGTTGAGTGTATTACACTCATTGAGCCAGGTAAGCAAAAAGTGTGAATATGACCCAACAAAAGTTTAGATGTCTAAAATGAACATCATCCGCTTAAGGCGTATAAGTGAAAGTTCGTGTCAATTTTGACGGGCCAACAATGGGTTAGATCTATTTTTAAAAAACGCTTCCTAAGTTTGATAAACATAGGTAAATTACTCTTAATTTGTATATACATATATATATATATGCTTTTTTTTCCCCATAAAATAATTTCGCAGAAGCTTTTTTTGTAAAATGTTTTCACTGACTCTTTCCAAATACATAAAGTGAAGCCCTTTAAAATGAGTATTTTGTCAGTAAAAAATCTAATTAATAACATTTTAAATGAGTATTATGGAGGACCCGTCAAGTTATGATTTTCTTGGATGCATTTTCATTGTACTGTTGCTTCACTTTGAGTAATTTTAACCCGGGCAGATTGAGTTATGACCCCTAGTTCAATCCATCCTAACTCACCCCATTTTGACACGGGGAAGTTGAAAGGTAACTTAAGCAATAGAAAGAAATGGAAATACACAAGTTATAAACAAAATGGATGATTTTACATGACTCTTGTACTACACCTTGATGCTCCATGGTGGCGTATAATTTGTTATGTAAATGAAGGTAGAGGCTCATACATTTGATTGACGCTAGGGAGATAATTTGTATCTTACAGAAGATAAAGCTTCAAGCAGCCATAAGAGGGTAGTTAAGAGGCTTCGATGCAAACAGCCTTGAATCTTGATCTTGGTATTTTATGAAGCAAAGACGGAACAACTCCAGAACTTAAAGAACATACTATTGTAGTTCCAGGAAGCCTCTGGGTTGACGATTAATTTAAAGAAGAGTGAAATCATCCTGGTAGGTTTAAGTTTCTGTATAAAAATCAATCACTAGATCAAAGCACTACCACTATATCCTGTATAAAAATGTTTAAGGGATTTCGCCATAAGAGAATTTGAAGGTATTCTATGTGGCTCTACTAGGAAAATAGCTATAGATGTTTGGGATAGAAGACCAAGCATTGATCGAAGAAAATACAGAATGTACATAGAGGGATGGAGAACAAATCAGAGACAAACGCCACACTCCTCCCCCCATGGAAGAGTATTATAAAAAATTGGGACGATGTCCAGTGTAAGCCAGGAGATGGTATGAGACTCCATTATAGGAAACAAAGATGGTGTCCGAACATTTCATTATGTGAAGTTTTTCAACTTGTTTACAATATCAAGGCGACAGACAGCTATAGTAAATCAATTTGGTGATCAACAGAGGCGATATTATGGGATCTAAAACTGGAAGAAACTTGCAAGATTAGAAATATGAGGATTTGACACAGTAATCTAATTCCTTTTCAGGCAAAGGATTAATTTCATGGGCAGGGTTAGGTGGATACACGAAAAGCAAGACAATGACAATATCAGATGAGGAGAAAAAGGAGTTTCATCATTCAACTGTATAAATCCCGAGAATACCAAGAAGTATCTTAATTTCTATGGTCTGTGCTGGTGCTTCATGTGTAAGAAAGGGGGTGAGGATGTCAACCACTTGTACTTCGTCGTCCAGTTGGGCACAACCTTTTGTGCATGATCAGGGAAATATTTGAAGTTCAATCGGTAATGTCAGGGATGATAAAGGAATCGGTACTATGATGGAAATTAAAAAGAAAAAAACTGAAGACGAGAATGGTGACAACATGAAGGGTAAGGAAGCAGAGGGTTCTTGATGGAAGAGAAAACTCTTATGAACATATTGGGGTAACTCTTTTGTTTCTATTATATCTTCAGCATGCACCTTTGAGATTCCAACCTCATCTAGTGGCAATACTAAGTCATTAAGTCTCTAGCCTCAGGGATGACGCAGGCACTTGTTGTGCTAAATGGAGTTAGTCGTCTAAGTGAAAGTTGCCAAGAATATCTAGGATATCTTTATGAGGTACCGAAAATAGGGTCTACTTCAGATCGAGAAGCATCTGTAGACAATTAAGACTACTAGAATACAGGAATATAGAAGTACTGTGTTTGATATTACTAAAGAAAAATAGGAAGACTAAGAATGAGCAGAAGTACCCATTAGATTTCAGAAACTGGAAAGAAATGTTTGATACAAATGATCAATTTTGCTCTAAGTAAACCTGGTATACCATTTACATGATCGAAAGCTGTCATCATACCACCAGGAACTGCCACGAAATGTATAAAAAAGCAACGGCAATAACATTGCTTCCTAAGAAAAGTACCTACTATCTGCTGTACAGACAAGATGCCACAATCTCAGCAGCCATATCATCAAAAATTTCCTCCACCACGATAAATCTCTGAGCTAGATTATCACTTCCAACAAGGGCAACACCACTTTCTTGACCACATTCGAGAAAAGCGTCTACCTAAGTCATTAAATCGGAGTGACAGTTTCTTACATTTGATGAACATGATAACATGAAATGTATTACTTCTTTAGGTAAAATAACAGAGAAATTATACCTCGATCGTTCAAATGTATCAGCTAAATCTTCTTCTTCTTGTTTCAGGAAGAATTTCGCTATCTAAATCTGAAAGCCTTGAGAAACCACTCAGGTTTTCCATCTGAAGTGTTGCATCAGTAACTTCATTTGATTGTGAAGAGGAAGGAAGAGATACAACAGAGCTTGCCTCTGCAATTGAATCCAGAGTCTGATGCTCTGATCGTATGATAGCAGCGTCACTTCTGAGAGAATTACCTTCATCATGACCAATAGGTGAAACTTGCAAATTGCTTATTTCATGAATGCGATCTGTAATTGACGTTGTAATGTCCTCAAACAGCCTCTGTACATTTCCTAATTCCGATGAAAGAGAAGCCGCGCCCTCTAATAATACCCTCGAAAACACTCGGGAGCGTGGTCGCTGGCTGCCAGTGGCCTCAGTATTTTGCAAGTCGCGAGAACCGCTCAGAGAAGTTGAACTAACGGCACCAGTGTGTAGTTGCTGTGGGTTATGGCCCAATCCAATACTATTCCTAATTCTCCTAAGTGCTTCAGCAACTGGTATATGAGACAATCCCCGAGTGACACGCTGCTGTCTAACACTCTCGACTCTATTTGCTTTTGGCCTTGGTGGTAATTCGAAAGCAGAGTGGACTTGGTTGGAGCAGTAACTGTTGGCATTGCCATAAATTGGAGTAATATTTGCATCAGTGACCTCTCCCTTGCACTCAGGGCACTCTTTTGTAGTTGAATCAACATAGGGTAAGTTATAAAAGCATGACCAGCAATATAAATGGCCACAACAAGTCAAAATAGGTTCTTTTGCAATATCAAAACAAATATTACAGTCAAAGAAACTTGGACCATTCTTATCAACTTTCTTAACCACTACATCCATCTCCAATGCCTTTGCTACTAAATGGGATCTATCTCTTTTGCATCCTTTTCCCTTGCCTAGAGAATTGTGATGTTGAACAGAATTAGGAGAAGAATTATCAGCCGAAGAATTAGGAGCAGAATTATGAACCTGACGCCACCTAGCTGCAACAGACTCAAGGTGAAGAATTCTTTGTTCTATCCTAGAATTGGGCAAAGACCCTAATCCTAAAGCAGAAGACTCCATAGGTTCGTGGTTCAAATCAAGATCCATTACTATAGCATTGATCAAATCATCGTCCATCAAGGGTATACGCTGCCTTTCAAGTCTGTTTCAGAAAGGGGAAAAACACAAACACATAAGTACATCTAAAGGTGAAGATAGATAAGAAGAAAAAAAAACCTGCATAAATGAGATGATGGATGTATCTATACACTGATTTAGGATGAGTTGTAAAATCGGCTTTGCTTGACGAGAGACGAGAAAGATTGGGCAGAACGGTGGGAGCGGGAGCGGGGCGGAGACAAGAAGCCGCCGACTCTATGCTTCCCTTACTAATATATGTGTGTCAATAACCAGGTCAACATGCCTACCTGGCACTTCAAACATATCTTTTATAATCTTTTTAATTTATTTCTTTTATATTATTTAGAATTCCAAGTAATTTTTCTTTCATGTTTTTGACTTAATTTAAGTCATTTTAAATTTATTTTAAGTTATTTTGACCTTCCAAACTAGGGGCGGACCCACATGGTGTCCGCCAGGTGTTCGAGTACCCATTAACTTCGTTACAGAATATGTATATATCTATGTAGAAATTGATAGGTATTTGTATAAAATTAACATAGAGCACCCAATGAATAGATGATTTAGTTGGCCCAATGGCTCTTAGGTGGATACTTAAGACTCTTTTAGTATTGTTGTACAAAGGTTCGAATCTCATTGTTAATACGTATTATTTTTCACTTCAGAGCACACACAACCTTAAAATTATAGATCCGCCACTGTTCCAAACATTTCCTTACTTAAACGGAAAAGGGCCTAAAATACCCTCGAAGTATTGAAAATGGTACACAATTACCCTCCATCCACCTATTGGCCCCCAAATACCCTTCACATCCACCTTTGGGTCCAAATTTACCCCTTCATTAACGGACCAAAATTAAAAATACGAAAAAGGGCCTAAAATACCCTCGAAGTATTGAAAATGGTACACAATTACCCTCCATCCACCTATTGGCCCCCAAATACCCTTCAAATTCACCTTGGGTCCAAATTTACCCCTTCATGAACGGACCAAAATTAAAAATAATTAAATAATACTTTTTAATTACGTTGCACTCAATCATTGGTTGTAATTTAATATTTAAAATATTTTAAACCCACCCATTTTAAATAAACCCGCCCCACTTGACCCAATTTAAAAAAATTAACCCATCTAATTAAAATATCCTAAAATGTTATTCCTCCCATTTTCACAATTTCCATGACTCCATTGTCTTCTTCTTCTTCTTCATGAAGAAAATGTCAACTTCTTCTTCGATTTCTTTCCCCGAAGAACTTAAATTACAATGGAGTCATGGAAATTGAAAAAATGGGAGGAATAAGATTTTAGGATATTTTAATTAGATAGGTTAATTTTTTAAAATTGGGTCAAGTGGGCGGGTTTAGTTAAAATGGGTGGGTTTAAAATTATTTTAAATATTAAATTACAACCAATGATTGAGTGCCACATAATTAAAAATATTATTTAATTATTTTTAATTTTGGTCCGTTAATGAAGGGGTAAATTTGGACCCAAGGTGGATTTGAAGGGTATTTGGGGGCCAATAGGTGGATGGAGGGTAATTGTGTACCATTTTCAATACTTCGAGGGTATTTTAGGCCCTTTTCCGTATTTTAATTTTGGTCCGTTAATGAAGGGGTAAATTTGGACTCAAAGGTGGATGTGAAGGGTATTTGGGGGCCAATAGGTGGATGGAGGGTAATTGTGTACCATTTTCAATACTTCGAGGATATTTTAGGCCCTTTTCCGTATTTTAATTTGTCAAACACTTGAAGTCAAAATTGATTAAACATTGGTTTGACCAACTAAAAGTCAATTTAAACACCCTCTTAATCATTATATATATATATATATATATATATATATATATATATATATATATATAATATATATATATATATATATATATCCAGACAGGTCATAGTCAATATGTCTTCTTAAAAAAAAATTCAAAATATAAATATAGATAAGTACAAGTAAGGGGATTAGGCATTACCTTACTAATCCTAACGAGACAACAGATCTCTACTAATTAACAAACAAAAAGAAAATAAAAACTAGAGAAAACTAGGTATTCTATGATCATCACGGAGTTTATAATACATTTATGATGATATTACAAATGAAGATGTTTATGTAATGCAAGAATATAAAATCAAAGAATAAAGATGAGTTAGCCACCTCAAAGTTCATTTGATATATGTATGAACTACAACAAACAGTTTGCCCGTCTAAAATAATTTAAAGTATTTGTCTCATGTCTTCTTCTTCAAATCTGTCAAAAAATAATTGATATTTTTTTTGTTTTAATTTACTTGTCTTAGTTTTTTTAGTCTTTTGATATATTATAAAAATTGTGTAAAAAATAATTCAAATTTTATTATATGAAAATTATGTAAAAAGTATTGTAAATCTCAATAACTAGGAACTTGATCAAAAAATTGATGGACTCTTGAAATTTTATTTGTCATACATAAGTTGTAACAAATGAAATCACATAAATTTTCTAAAAATTACGTAAAAATACTACAAAACACAATAATTGAAAAGTTAAAATATTTTAAAGATATAGAAAGTCTGATTCGACATGTCGAATTAGTGCCACATAAATAAGGATATATGAGTAACATTTATTGTTTAAAAATGACATTAAAGTAATATATATATTCCAATAATTAAAAACTTAAAAGACGTATATAAATTAAGTTGATTCTCAAAATTTTATCAAGGGAAAAAGATCAAATATACCCCTGAACTAATGTAAATGGTATTTAGATACCCTACGTTACACTTTTGAAAAATTGATGACCCTACCGTCCAAATTTTGGGTGGTATATACCCTTAAAACTAATAGAGAGACATGTGTCACAATCTTAACGATCAATCCAAAATTTATTTACTTTTTATCCCTAATTAAAAAGTTCACAATCTTAGCGATCTATCAAAAATTTATTTACTTTTTATCCCTAATTAAAAATTTCACCCAAAAACCCACCCAAATAAGTATAACAAAAAAAACCCAAATAAACCCATTTTCCCTTATTTCATTGTTCCACCATCCAAACACCCCACAAAATAGATCGACATCGGAAACACCACTGCAATTTCTGTTATTTATCTTGTATTCCTAAGATATTTATAACAAAACTTTGAAGAACCTGATAAGACACAACAAAGTTTAAGAACAGTTTCACTATTAGAAAATGAAAACTAGTAGAGAAACTTGAACAAGCAATAGATTAGAAAAAATATACAAAATATTTTTCTTAAAGAAGAATTGTTGTCAATTTATGTTTAAAAAATCTTACTGATTCCAATAAACTTGCAGAGACGCGAAGTTACCAAATTTTAATGAACAAGTGAAGAACAGAAGAACATGAATTAATTCACAAATTTAAATATGTAACACATACCAGAATCTGGAAAAACAGAAAGAAGATCAAGCTTACTGAATGCACAGTTTCCCCTTAAAAAATTATTTCCCTCCAGTATCCGAGGTTTGATTTGGAATATGTCATCCCAGGATAGAATGATCTCAATCACTAGTGTATTGATACCCAAAACACTGGTGTCAACGAGCCACTCAATGACAGTGCAGTAAACTTTGAATACTAGATTTAGTAGTAGAAGAAGAAGTCCAGAAATTCTATTATTAAAATGAGAGGGAATCCCTCAATTTATAGAAAACAAAGAATAGTGCGAAAATGTTCTTATTATGCCTTACCAGAAAGGTCACAAACCTTTGAAAAGTCAAAAACTTTCAGAAAAGTCGTTACCTTTCATAAAGTTGCAACTTTTCATAAAATTCACAACTTTTCATAAAAATCATAACTTTTCATAATAGTTGCAACCTTTCATAAAAGTCGCAACTCTTTCATTTTCTCATTCACACCTCTTAAAACCCAAAAATCCCCCGCATGAATCTAAGACAAAGAAACGGAAAAGTATGTGTACTTTAAAAGCAAGAACTAATTGCATCTGGATAAGTAGGTTTTCCCTTGGACTTCCCGTAATGAACATATGTCGGATATACTCGGTCAATCGGTAAGTGTGATATCTTTTAACCGTCGAGCTTTGGTGTATACCTACACAACCATATGTCACACAAGTAACCCTTTACCATTTATGGTCTTACGGTTGTGTTCGTTTCAGCCATGAACACCTCATGATTTCATGAGTGTACAGAGAATAGGATTTTGACAATAGTTCTCTTTGAAGCGGCTTACACTTCACACTCACATAAGTGATTTCTAACTGTGTTATCACGTAGATACATTATTTGATTAACTCTGCCAAACTTAGCAAACCATTAAACTCATTAAGCTTTATTAACTCATTGACAATCTTTAATGTTGTATCCTTGTTCCTGAGCATTGTCTTCATCATGATAATAGATTGAGTTGGTTGACATTGTCGAATCGTCATTGACAACTTTGTTTTTCTCCTTAAATCTAACTCTTGGGATCTTCAGTCTGCTAGATAGAGTTACCACCATGATGATTGTCCTATGACGTAAACTCATTCCCTTAGATGATCTTTAAACTTTATCTCTAGTCAGGCCTTTTTGTAAGTGGATCTGATACATTATCCTTTGATTTTACATAGTCTATTCTGATAATTCCACTAGAGAGTAGTTTTCTAACAATATCATGTTTATGTCCTAT
The DNA here is from genome assembly GCA_027705065.1 of Solanum peruvianum. Lineage (NCBI taxonomy): Eukaryota > Viridiplantae > Streptophyta > Magnoliopsida > Solanales > Solanaceae > Solanum > Solanum peruvianum. The sequence continues at coordinate 36,318,429 of JAKWJD010001760.1, read as the reverse complement.
ATGAGATTGTCCGTTATACATCATGCTTCATGCCCTGCCGATTGCATCTTGGCTATCAAAGTGTATGTCTACTAATGCCAATGGTTTGGGCCAAAAAGAATATCTATCAAGAAATTCCGGAGTCTTTCAACTTATTCACCGACCTTATCTTGAGCACCTAGATCAAAGATCATCATAGAGCTAGCGATACATGTCTCTTTTGAAATATTTTCAAGAGATTGATCCTCTACCAAGAGTGAATATAGATCCACTCATGGATTTTACTTCATTTGTCCAATGATCAAATTTGTATCACTGTATCATTTCAATACTGCTGGATATTGTTATAATGCAAGGCATAGTTTTAAGTATTTTTTAGGGATAATACTCAATTACCCCCCTAGCCTATACCCAAAATCCCTACGACACACCTTATCTTTGATTAGGTCCTATTACCCCCTCCAACTTTTTTTTTAAGTAATTTATTACCCCTTGTGTGCCTACGTGGCAATAATAATCTGCAAGGTCGAAGTGTTTGGTTGAACACGCGCCGGACCCACTTTTTCAGCTTTCAATAAAGTAACTTTACACTTCCCAAGTTTGAAAGCTGGCGTTTTATCTTTCCAAATTAATTTATAAAAAAAAGTAGATAGTAGAAAGAGTGAAAGTCTTGCATGTGTGGACGGGATCGATTTCAAAGGTTAGAAATTAGATTTCCAACTGAAATTTGATTTTCGATGTTGAATTTTGGAGTTAATTTTAAACATTGTCAAAACTTATTCAACTCGGATTTTGTCATAACCCTAACTTTATAAACATTGTCAAAAAATAAGAATTATAATCGACATAAAAAGATGTAAAGAATAATACCTTTTTCAAATCAAGGAGCTATTTAACTTGAATGATAATGGATGGAGCTTCTTCAAAAATGAAAACCACGAACATGAGGTTATTATTTGAAAAGAGGAAGAAGAACTTGCTTTTGAGAAACAATAAAATTTATTTTTGAATTTTTTTTCAAATTGCTTTGACACGTGGCTAACTTTTATTGTCATTGTTACCAAATCTGCACTCACTCTGCACACACTCTGCACTCACGCGCCCTACATGGGTGAAATCACGATTATTGCCACGTAGGCACGCAAGGGGTATAAATTACTCAAAAAAAAGTTGGAGGGGGTAATAGGACCTCATCAAAGATAGGGTGTCGTAGGGATTTTGGGTATAGGCTAGGGGGGTAATTGAGTATTATCCCTATTTTTTAAGTACTCCAAAACTCTATTTATTGTCATCTAATGAGTTTATTGGGATCACTTGTGAACTGACTCAGTTTATTAATAGCAAATTCTATACCTGATCGCGCACACTTCATGATAAACATCATAGTTTGCAATACTCTAGCACAATCTAATTGTGAGTCACTTTCGCTTTCACTCTTTTGAAATGTAAAGCTCATATTTATTGGAGACTCGAAAATATTGACATCCAAATATTTGAACTTGTCAAGTACCTTTTCAATGCAATGAGAATGTGAAAATGATAAACATTATAGAGTTCTAAGGATTCTTATACCTAATATCACATCAGCAACTCCAAGATTTTTCATTCCAAACTTGCTTTATAACATACATTTAGTAGCATTTATGTCATTAGTGTCTTTATTGATGATCAACATATCACCACTATACAAACAAACAATGACCTTGTAATTTTAATGTGAACACATTTATCACTTTCATCATTCTTAAATTCATTTGCCAATATGATTTGGTCAAATTTCTTATGTCATTGTTTGGGTGCTTGTTTTAGTCCATAGTGTGACTTAACAAGCTCGCACACTTTCTTTTATTTCTAAGAACCACAAAACCCTCGAGTTGTTCCATGTAAATTTCTTCCTCCAATTCTCCATTTAAGAGAGTTGTTTTCACATTCATTTGATGAATTTAAAGGTCATATATCACAACTAACACAATTAACATCCAAATGAATGTAATTCTAGTTACTGGCGAGTATGTATCGAAAAGATCAAGACCTTGTTTTTGTCTAAAACGTTTGACAAAAAGTCTTGATTTATATCTATAAACAGTTTCATTGACTTTCATTTTCCTTTTGAGGATTCACTTTGAACCCAAAGATTTATTTTTGGGAGGAAGATGAACCAATTTCAAATAGGACTGCTCAAGATTGAACCAATCTTACTATTTACATCATCGGTCCAAAAGAATGAGTCTACATAAGACACAAGAAATGTTACAATATCATATTTGAAGGAAGTATATATCCTTAGACATTTACTACGCCTTTGAATCTATTTATTAAGTACATTCTCCTCTTGTTCTTCCAGAGGTCGTTTAGACCTTCCACTAGACTATTCAAGTCTAAGTTTACAGTCCACAGTCTTAGGCCCTATTTTAATCATTTTATGAATAGAAGCTTGGACTTTGCATAGACACCCCCACACTTTGAAATATTTACAGTTAGATTTCTTTCATTTCCATTTCTCATATGGAATAGATCGTGTCCTGAAAAAACAAAATTATTTTCTTTATGAAAAGACAAAACTTTTTGTTGTTCCCTTTGCAGTAAGGATAGTTCCTCTACAAAAGTTTTGTGGTAACCCCGAACTTATAAATAATGCATCCATCATTTCTTTCAACGTCAGTTTTTCATTATATTGAGGTGAATATGACATTATTTTCATTTATAATTTCATTTTTAAAACACATTTCTGCAAAATGAGATTTATACTCTCCATCCCTATCACTTCTTATCTTTTTCCAACTAGTTTTTAATTTCAATATATATTGTCTAGATGTTTCTATTGCTTCATCCTTACCATTCAGCAAATAGACATAGTCGTTTCTTATGCAATTGTCAATAAAAATAGCGAGATACTTTTTCCCACCACGAGATGGTATTAACTTCATATTACAAATATAAGTGCAAATCAATTATAAGGGATCAGAATTTATTTCAACAAATTTATAAGAATGCTCAGCATACTTAGATTTTACACAAACTTGATATTATTATTTATTGCACTCAAAGTTAGACAAAACTTCTAAGTGGATCAATTTTTCTTACAAGGTTTTTTAAATTGACACGACCAAGTGCTCATGTCACAAACTTTGACTCAAGCAAGTAAGAACAAATAAAAATATTGAGTTTGAAAAGCTCTTCGCGGTTAGATTTTTTCTAAAATATTTTGTTCCAACTTCTTACAATTTTGTGTGATACAAATTGTTTAGAGTCAACACCTTGTCAAATGTCCTTTTCATAAGGACCTTTTCATAACTTTCAATTTCATTGTTATAGAACTACCCATGAACAAAGTTTCATCGGGTCCAATAAATGCGATATAACCCAAATATTTCTTTTACAAAACATGACAAATGACTATTCACCAATGTTCATGTCTATAAAAATAATTATATATAACAGACATATCTTTACATAGAAAATGTAACATTTTAAGTGACATTTTTTCATAAAAGAACTCAATCATTTTGATTAAGTATATATATAATTTGATAGTTTCATACTAGTAAAATCATATACTAGTAATAGAGAAACTCAACAACCATAATACCAAATATACTCCAAGATTTTTGTGGGTCTAAAGTAATGCAAAAGTATCGTTCAAATTCATATCTTTTGCTCCAAAATTAAAGTAGACACCAAGTCTAATTTTATTTTTATCATAAGCAAAGAACCCCCACATTTTAAATGTGACCTCCAAAAAAAATTTTCAAGTATTTGAAAATAGTTTTTCCACATATTTTTCTAGATTATCAAAAAGTAATTGGCAATATGAAATCTCTTTTGAAAATATTATTCTTTGAAAGAATTATAGAGTTTCAATTCTCTTTGATAATCTTTACATACTGTTTAGAATTTAGAATGTTTCTAAGTCAGTGGTCTTTTTTCTCTATCACAAATAGACATACCACTTAGTATTTAGAATGTTTCTATATAATAGTGAAATTTATAGAAAATCAAAAGTACAACACCGACTTACTAGGTGAAGTTTTCATATTCTACAAGTCAATTGCACAGTGTGATTTATTCAGAGTAGAAAACTACAAATAATTTTAATCCACAGCAATCAAATATGATTTTATCTCTCATATTGTCATGTTTCCATCATCAATTGTTTAAAAATTGCATTTATTAAATTTTGAGCATTTTATTGTAATGCCTGGAAGCTCACTGTTAAGTTTTTGGAACATTGACTAAATTGTTCTTTGGTTGAAAATTGTTTTAATGTGTATAGAAATGATATATATAAGCATGATAATGTATGGAGAAGGATTTAATCCGATTTGAAATGAAATATGTGGTCTTATTTGCATGATGAGTCGTAAATTAGTTTTTATTTTCTTGTTGTGTTTTGAGTCTCTTGATTATGTGAAATTGGTGCTCCTCCAAAATATTTGTTATGTGTATGGTGTGGTATGGTTATGTGCTGCTATTCTTGAGTTTATTATCTCTTGATAGTGTCTAAAATGAAGCAAGTGTCATTCAAGGAAAAAAGTTGTCCTAGTGGGGGAGAATGTAACACCTCTAAAATGACTTAGGTGAAACTAGAGCCTAACACTTGCGTCTTGGTGTTTTGAAGTCCTAAAATGAGTTAAAATGAGGTTAAGAGGCAGTGTCTAAAGTTTCGTGAAGTTTGAAGGTCAAACGTTCATGACGTTCGAAAGGTTTTCCTTGAGACGTGTTTGTGTGCCTTAGTGTGTTTCGTCGAATTTTACGTGTTCGTTTTGGATGAAATTGATGTGATAGGTCCTTGAAATGTGTAATAATATATTTGAGTTGGAAACGTCTGGTCAAAACTCACCAAGGATCAATCAAGGGGTTCTTGAGAAGGACCCAAAATGTGAGCTAAGGTTGTCCAAAACTGCATCACTTACGAATGGCAATCGACGCCCAGTAGGTTGGTCGACGCCTCATAGGTGGAGGGCGTTGGTAAAACTTAGTCTAGATAGTTTATGCTCCCATTTTGACAGCCTTTGACCCAAACCACATGACCAATAGGACGGGTCGTTGGTTGGGCAACGAGACGTTGGTGAGCAACCGTCGATTGACCCCTGCAATGATGCAGATGTCTCAACCAAGTGGGTAGTATTTTGGGGTTTTCACCTAGACTTACAAAAATTAGTTGGACGACTTCTTAAGGTTATTTTGGGTATTTTAAGTGGTTTTATAAGTCTAAAACACTTAGATGAATTCACTTTTCAAAATCAAAACCCAAAACTTCTAAAGAGCTCTCCAAAACACCATTGAAGCTTGAAGGGAGATTGGAACTTGGAAGTAGAATTCTCCATCAATTCTTCTCAAATTTTCGTGGTCTAGCATCAATTAAGTTAGGACTTCCATCCTTGAATCTCTTTTCAAAGTGTTTTTCAAAGACTTGTCAAAAAATATGAACTTCTAAATTGTAATCTAGCCATCGGTTCTTGCATAAAACATTTTGAATCATTGTAAATTGATTTAATTGATGTTAATTTGATGATTTTTAGACTAAGAACTCTATAAAATCATGTAATTCATGTAACTTTAGTTTTGAATATTTTATGAGTGAATTGATTATGTCTTTACGCTATTGAATATTTGTGTAGTTGATTAGGGCTATTGAATAATGAAAGAACCATAATAGAATTGTAAGTCACATGCTCTAAATTGATGAATTCATATTGTATTATCTTTTATTCATAGTATATTATGATTATTGGATTGAATTGCTTATCATGGCCATTGGTAAGGGCCTTTGGGTATAGTGTTGGGTGATTTGGCTGTGGATTGGAGTTGTGAGATTGGAATGGTGGTATGTTGACCTACCTTTCTCTATATTGTGTAGTATATTTCTTAGATTATTATAATTTTTGGTACGGACCACTTATAGTGGCAGTGCTTATATGCTATACTTATGAATTGTGTGGCCTCATCGACATTACTTTATGAATTTGTGAAACAATATGGCCTCGTCGGCATTACTTTATGTATTATGGGTTTATTGTGTTATAACATGATTATGTGAGTAATATGAAGGTCTTGATGACTTATGTGCTATGTGAAGTCTAAGATGAATTCTTCTAGTTGATGATATATGTGTTTCTAAAGGTAATAGTAAAGTCATTATGTGTATTATTTGATGTTGAATTATAGTGATTCTTGATGGTTTATATGAGACTTGTGATAACTTAGATTTATGATACTATAGTTGTGAATAAGGTGACCTATAGATGATATTGGGTATTCATATGTGCTTCTTGAATGATATGTTATATGTGATATAGTGAAGTATATGTGTGTCTTGTTTTGGTTGACTTGTGTCCCTTACTTGATACATGTACAATGTGAATATGTGTTCTTGAATTAGTATGCTGAAGTTTCTTAGTCTTGTATGTGTGATTGACATGTGACCTTGAACATAGTTAAAAAGGTCCTTTATGTGAAATCTTCAACGTAGATGGAAGGTTATGATATCCTTGAAGTTGAAATTCGTAATGGTATCCTTCTTGTATGAATGGTTGAATTAGGGTTGATTAGCTGGAACGGCATGAATTATCCTTAGGAAAGTCATTGAGCTATCCTCTTGACCATTGTAGCTAGCCTTTGTGGACCCTCTTTGGCAAGGTCTAATGTGATTAGGGGAGTTGCTCTAAATAAAATGACATTAGAGAACAAAGAAACCCTTCATAGTCCTTAACCATATGTCTATATACAATGTGTCCTAGTTCTACAATTGACGAGTAGAACACTCTCTATCGGAGTAGGTTCATGACTTCGGATCCTTGCATAGCTAGTATGGTCTATGTAATTTATTGTCTATTCTCATCACATGGGTACCTACTAGTATTGGAGAAGTTCTATGAAGTTTAGGTGCTGGTATGGGACATTATCTAGGCATTGCACGATTAGGCTTTGAAGATGTTTGTGTGTGAGTCCCTAGGTCTTCTTCAAGACAACTATCTGAATGTCCTTAAGTTTTGAATGTCTCTTAATTAATTAATGAAGGTGATGACTTAAGTTATAAAACATGTTAATAAATAAGTACTTACCTAGAGTAGTTTAAGGATTGCCTAGTTAAGGTGTGAAGGGGGCATGTGAATGGTTTCTTCATGTCTTACCTAGGGAAGTCTTAAGAATAACTCTAGATACAGAAAGTAAATTTATAAAGTAGACATGATCTAAACTTATGTAGTCTCTAAGATTATTTAAGTAAGCTTGGAGAGGGTGTATGGACGGTCTCTTCTTGAATTATTTAAGTAAGTCTTATGATAACCTTTGGGAGGAGAATTTCATATTATATACTATTGTGTGCAATGAGAATAACCTTATCTTAGATAGTATAAAGGATCTCTACGGTGTATGTGAAGGCATTGTATGGGCAGTCGCTTCATAACTCACTCAAGTGATCCTTAGAATCACATTTGGTAGGAGGATATTATGTTTATGTGTTTTGATATGTTCTTGAAGCTATCTTTTGATATGTGAGTTATATGTCAAATCACTGTGAAGTTCACTGTAAGTCACTGTAAGTTAGTGTGATGTTACCATATATTGGCTATGATTTGGAATGTGTTCTAAATGTAATTCTTGGTGTTTAAATGTGATTCGTATGCTTACAATATGTAGTTCAAATAAAAAAAGCATGTTTCTCATAAATGTCCGTTTCTTATGAATTTACGCATTATGCCATACTTAGTATATGCATTGTACTAATTCCATACATTTTGTCTATTTCTAAAGGTGTAGGTGGAAGGTGAGAGGTGTCTTGAAGCAAGGCTTTGAATCTAGACTCCTTCAAGCAAGTTGAAGTAAGTCCTCACTCGACTCGAGATCATAACTATCTTTAGACTTCTTTCATTCAAAGTATTGTAATAGACCAAGTATTTCTATATTTCGATTGTATGGGCCGTGTCCCAAGTATCCTTGAGTCTATGATTGGCGTATGTTGAGATTTAGTATTTTCCTATGGTTTTATATGAAAGATATTATGAGATGTTATTCGTACGAAAAGTTTTAATTCCGCACTACTTTTCATACATGTATGCAATGAACGATGTCATAGGGCTTGTACAAGACCTCTGAAAGGTCAAGTACACCTTGTCGCACTCCGAGAGTGTCATATCTTCTAGGGTGCCCTATTGGGTCGTGACAGACCCTTTACCCATGTTGGCATACATGATTTATGAGGATTGTGAGTTTTTTGAACTCATCCCTAAATTGATGCTCAATGCTACTCTCAATCATATAAGTCATGCTCATATGTTTAAAAACATTCTCTCATCCTCAAAATTTGAGATTATAACTAAAAAGATTCTCTTAAAGATACAGTGCTCAAAACTCATCCTGCGTGTCATGCCCTGAGCCTACACCATAGGAGGGAATGGTACTCGAGAATCATTTATGACCCCAAGCGAACCTTTGGCCTAACTTACTTCTCAGCGGAAGACTTTACTCAACAAAGATAAATCCATGTAATAAACTAGAATGTTGTAAAGGAAACATTTGTCCAATAAGGCAAACTCTAGATTCAACATATGCCAACAACAAGATAATGACAAATGAACTAATTAATTGTCTATGAAGCTTCTAATAACTAAGATAGATGTTGAGACAAGACTCATGACATCCTAATGAACTACACACTGAAAAATTAATAAAAGGGGATCCTCTGAGTAAGGAGGCTCAGCAACAAATTTTGAAGTTCAACAAGAATCAACGATGCACTGGATGTTGATTCTGGTTATATTTATCTGCATCATAACAACGATGTAGGCCAAATGGAATAAGTATATTTAATGTACGATCATGCGCGGGGAATTCTAAGTCAAGACATAAGTGCAACTGAAATCAATATAAAGCAGTATACATAAGTACAATATAAAGAAAAGTGTTTAAAACATGGCTATCAACGATGTGTATTTAGAAATACAATACTAACTTTTTATGCATGCAAAGATACAATATAAGCCCTGGATGTATATAAAAAATACAAGTAACTTTGTGTATATAATAATACAAAATACTTCAGTGGGGGTTTCTCTAATCGAAAACCATCAAGTAAGATCTATTATGATGATATATTATTTTGTCGACGGTATAGATTCTGACTACTAAGTGAATCCACTACTCTATGCTAAAAAACACTAAGAAATCATCTAAAAAGCCCTTTTGTACCCATGGTGACTATATGGTTTATGCGGGCTGGGATTTGTCTAAACTCTCCCCCATATTAGTGCTCAATACTACTCTCAGAATATACTAGTTCATATGTTTAAGAACATAACTCTATGTTTTGAGATAATTACTCAGAAAATAGCCCAAAGTCTCTCTTGGAAATCAGTGTTTTCTCTCTTGCTTAATTGTAAAAGCATTTACTCTTCAATGAAAACCAGCTCAAAGGCTCTTTTGAAAATCTCATATTCCTTTCTTATTTTAATGTAAAACCATTTTTTAACTCTTTGAAAATACATAGACCCCATATACTCTTTTGAAGAAATAAACTTCAACCTTTACTCTTTACTCAAGTCCTAAAACAAAGTTAAAAAATTTATAAAAAGACATTTGGAAAACTCTATGGACTTCTCTTGACTTGACTCTTAACTTTCCTTGAATTGAATTATGGATTCAAGGCTCATGATTTCATATTTTTTAGACGTACCTTATAGTGCAGGAATCGACTATAAAACAAAGGTATGTTTTTAGGTAACTCGTATGGGAAGAAGTGAGAAACGGTTTACGACCCTGGCGCTCTGAGAGGAGCGGGGCGCCAACCCCAAAACTACAAATTTTGTGGTGGGGTGAACTGACTGGTGCGATTCCCCAGAGCCCTTCCTATAGAACCTGTGTGGGGCGCTTTGAGTGGTGCGGCGCCCCACTCTTTTCCCAAGAAAATCTCGATTTTTTCTTGCTCACTTTTTAACTCTAAACCTTGTAGATTCGAGTGGTTCCTTTCGCAAACACTTATATTCGACTACATAACAAAAATATGCAAGAATCTACTCAAAATGACATCTAATTTTATGAATTCGGATCAACAAATCTTCAACAATTTCAACGAAGAACTCAATTGAACTTCAACAAAAACCCATCAAGAACTTAATTTCTATGCTTTCAAGAACATAATTTCATTGAATTAAATCATGATTGGTGCGTGGGTGAACGAACCCAACGCTATTTGATCTCACATACCTAGTAGGGATCAACACTTGGTGAAATGAACAAGCATATCTTCAAGAACTTGGCGACTCATATCTTCTTCTTCTCTATTCTCCTCTTTTTTTCTCTTCTCACAAAACCTTAACTTATTTTGATAAAGCATAAAATGAATTCAATTCCAAACTAATTACCAAAATGAATTCAATTAATTGGGTAATTAAAATACCATAATACCTTCTAAAATCCGGTTTTGACTTTCGTGATCTAGACAACCCAACTTCAAATAAGCATATCTTCCTCAAACGAACTCGAAATCACTTAAACTCAAAGGCGTTGGAAAGCTAATTCAATGATCTTCCTAAGGTATCTGGTACCACACCTAAATAATTATGATCTAGGATTTATGATCATTTGAAGTTGATCCAAAACTCATACTTAGCTTAACTTTGTCAAACTTTTCAAATTTGATTTTTTCCAAAACCGATTACTTTCTATTTCTAGTTATTTTTAAAGTGGAATGCTACAATATCTCCCCCTTGGAAACATTCGTTCTCGAATGAGATTACTCGTAGTAGGCTAAGGGCGTAACATCTATCATTCAGTTCAAACACCCAAAAAAACACATCTAACACATTCAGTATATCAATTAAAGATTACTAAAAAGAGAATTAGCACATAGATCTGAAATTTCTCTGGGCTCAAAGAGATGTGGATATCTCTTATTTAAATCCTCCTAAGCTTCTCAAGTATCTTCCTCAACAAACTGATTTCTCTATAGAACTTTGACTGATGATATATGTATTATCCTAAACGTGCGAACTTGACGATCTATAATAGAATATCCTCATAAGATAAGCTATCATTGATACCAATATCTTCAAGTTGTATGATAAGTGAAGGATCTCTTATGCACTTCTTTAACGTGAAAATATGAAATAACAGATGGAACGCTGCTAACTCTTGTTGTAGCTCACACTCATAAGCTACATTACCAATTCTTTTGGATATTTTGTAAGGACCAATATAACGGGGATATTACCAAATTTATTACACCCTTCATGGTTAAAACTTTAAAGTATACCTAATCATCTACTTAAACTCGAACTCGTTTCTCCTTATATTAGTGTAAAATTTCTGACGACTCTGCACTATTTTCAATCTCTCTTGAATAACTTTCACTTTCTTCATAGCTTGATGAACTAAGTTTGGTCTTATCAACCCAGCTTCACCAACTTCAAACCATCCAATAGGAGATCTACATTTTATCCCACAAAGACCTCATACAGATCTATTTAAATACTAGAGTGGTAACTATTATTGTAAGTAAACTCAATGAGAGGTAGGTGATCACCTTTGAAATTAATAATACATGCTCCCATCATACCCTCAAAGTTTGAATAGTGCGCTCTACTTGACTATCTGTCTGAGGATGAAAAGAAGTACTTAAGTTTATCTTTGAACCCAAGCCTTTCTGAAAAGATTTTCAGAACTTTGTAATAAATTATGTACATCTGCCTGATATAATCAAAATTGGCACCCCATGAAGTCTAACTACCTCTTGAAGATACAACTTGGCATAATCCTTTGCTGAATGGGTAATCTTTACCAGTAAAAAGTGGGTTGATTTTGTCATTCGACCTATAATTACCCAAATGGAATCACATTTTTGCGAGATCACAACAAACCAGATATGCAGTTCATATTGATAATCTCCCACTTCCATTCTGGAATCTCTATATTTTGAATCATACCACCGGAGCTTTGGTACTCTGCTTTAACTTTTTGACAATGCAGGCATTTAACTACGAACTCAACAATTCTATTTTTATACTATTCAACCAACTTCTCTCAAGTCATGATGCATATTTGTGGAACTCGGATAGATGGAATATCTAGAGTTGTGAACTTCCTCCATAATCCTATCTTGGATTTCATCCATCCTTGGTATACACAACCTACCTTGATACCTCAATACGCCAATACCTTTTGTTTAAAAGCCATAAGTTTTTGCTTATGAACGTTTGTCTTCAATTCAATAAAAATAGAATCTTGGTCTTACTTTTCTTTCACTTTAGACACTAATGATGATTCAACCCCATTCATCACAACTAACCTTCTTTTGTGGAATCTTAATTTGTACTCCTAATCGTGCAAATATGTGCACACTTTCCCTAACTCTTTCTTTTCTTCCTCAACATAGGTAGTACTACCCATAGACAACCTGCTCAAGGCATCAACAACAATAATAGCCTTACTTGGGTGATAGAGGATACTCATATCATAATCCTTGAGTAACTCTAACCACCTCTTCTGTCTGAGATTAAGCTCTTTCTGGCTAAACACATACTGAAGAGTCCTATGATCAGTGAACACATCCACATGAACACCATAAAGACAATAATGTCATATTTTCAAAACAAATACTTAACAGCTAACTTTAGATCATGGGTTGGGTAATTGTTGTCGTGGATTTTGAATTGTCTTAAAGCATAAGCTATAACTTTACCATTCTGAATTAACACACAACCTATGGACGGATCACAATATACCACAAAGCCTTGCGTACCTTCTGGTAAGGTCAATACTAGGGAAGTTGTCAACCCCTTTTTTAAATTCCTAAAAGCTTTTTTCGCAAGCTTTGAAACTTAAATGTTTTTTGAGTCTACTCGGTCAAAGGGGGTGAAATAGATGAGAACCCCTCTACGAACCTTCTATAATAGTTAGGAAACCCCAAGAAACTCCTAGTATCAGTTGGAGATGTGGGTCTACGCCAATTTCGCATTGCCTCTATTTTCTGAGTGTCAACTTTAATTCCATCACCGGAAACAATGTGGCCTAAGAATGCCATAGACTCAATCCAAAACTCACACTTAGAGAACTTGACATACAACTCTCTATCCTTGGAGTTCGGAGAACTATTTTGAGATGACTAGCATGATCTTCCTCATTTCTCGAATAGATTAGAATGTTATCAATGAACACGATAACAAACATATTTAAATGAGGCTTGAATATTCTATTAATAAGGTCCATGAACACTAATGGCGCATTAATTAAACCGACCGACATGACTAGAAAGACATAATGACCATAACTGGTCCTGAAAGTTGTCCTTTGGAATATCATATTCCCTTACTCTTAATTGATGGTAGACAGATTTGAGGTCTTTCTTAGAGAAAAAAGTGGCATCCTGAAGTTGATTGAATAGATCATCAATTCTTGGAGGAGGATACTTATTCTTGATGGTAACCTTGTTCAACTGACGGTAAACTATATACATTATATGTGAGCCATCATTCTTCTTCACAAACAAGACTGGAGCGCCTAAAGGCGAGACACTTAGTCGAATAAAGCCTTTCTTTAGGAGATCTTTCAACTGCTCTTTTAAATCTTCTAGTGCCATCATATAAGGCGTAATAGATATATGATGAGTATAAAGAAGAATATCTATACCAAAGTCTTTCTCTCTCATCGACTTCGGGAAGATCATCTTGGAGAACTTGTGGAAACTTTTTAGTTCTGAAATTGGCTGAATAGAAGGTATTTCAACTCTAGAGTCATTAACTCGAACTAAGTGATAGACACACCCCCTGGAAACTAACTTCGTTTCCTTAAGTCACGAAATAAAATGATCCTTAGGCACAGTTGAACTGCTTTCCACTCTATAACTTGCTCATTAGGAAACTGAAACTTGAAAACTCGAGTTCTACAATCAACTAAGGCATAGCAGGCATGAAGTTAGAACATAACAAGAATAACATCAAAATCTACCATGTCTAACTCAACTAAATCAGTCATGGTGCTCTTTTGATTAATGGAAATGGTACAATCACAATAGACTCTCTCTCTACTAGAATAGACTCACCAATAAGAACATCAAAATTCATCGCAATATACAGAGTTACAAAGGATAAACTCGCTCCTAGATCTAGTAAAGCATAAACATCAAAGTTAAAGACTTGGATCATACTAGCGACAACATCTGGAGAATCCTCTTGCTCTTGGCGACTAGTGATAGCATAAAGACGATTTCCTCCTCCGCCTGCCCCTGAAGTCGCTCCTTTAGATGCAGCCTTTTTTGGTGGAGCAATTGAAAAAGACTGGGCTCTATTTCCCCCCATTTCCATTATCATATTTGTTCTTTAGACACTCTCGCATAAAATGACCATTCTGGACACACTTGAAGCAATCTGTGGAGCTATTACGAAAAGTGGTTTTTACCGCACTTAGAACATGCAGGATGCTTACTACCCCCTTGTGTCGTACTACTTGAGAATGGGCAGGTATAGCTATGAAATCTGTGATTTCAGACTATTGTACTCACTTTTATTCCTTGGTGCAGGTGCACTAGCAGATGATGGAACAAGTCCCTTCTATTTCTGTTGGAAAGATGATTGGTTTGCATTACTTTTTCTGCTGCCCAGACTTATTTCAAAACACATCCTTATCATTCTTCTTCTCTTCCTCAACCTGTTGCACATAGAGCATCAACCTTGCTATGTCCATATCTCCTATCAGCATAACTGTCATGCCTTCACTACTAGACAGATGAGACAAGCCATCACAAAAAAACTCATTTTGCTTCTACGTCAGCCACCATCTCCAGAGCATAACCTGAAAGTTGTGTGAACTTCAGACTGTACTCAATAATGCTCGAAGAAGCTAAATCTTCACAATTTCACAACTTAAAATCTGAGATCCTCAAAAGGACTCGGAATCTGAAATCTACAATTCTCACAACTCTCACACTCTAGATTGCACATTTCGAGACTGATGGAATCGACAGAATTCTATTCTGACCCTAGAAACTCATAAAGACACCAAAACCATTTTCTTAAAAGTATTAGCCTTTTAAATTCAAAACTTACTGAACATTCAACTATAAACTCAAAGTTTGAAACCAACTTTCAAATCTCAATTACAAAAGAGTCGGGGTCGATATCGGGAGGGATAAATAGTGTATTCATGAAACTTTTTGAATAACTGATCGACTCATTATAGAATAATTAAATTACTGACGATTTAATTCAATGATTAATATTTTTAGAGCACTGCTTAACTTATTTCATGTCTCGAATTCAAAAATTCACTTGCAAGGTTTGACACGATGAAATCTTATAAACTTCTTAAAAAGGCATATCATCAATCTCTATATCAAAACATGAATTTCATCAACTAATTTATTATTTAACCGATATATATTATCATCATTAAATCTACCATGCATATTGACCTATCTCAGAAATCTCACATTTTAATAAATCAAAACAATAATTATATCAATCATAAATATTTATATAATTTACACATACTAATCAATAAATTAAATTACTAACAAATCTAATTCAATGATTAATTTTTTTAGAGCACTGCTTAACTTATTTCATGTCTCGAATTCAAAATTCACTTGTTAGGTTTGACACAAAACTTATAAGCTTCTCAAAAAGGCATATCATCAATCTCTATATCGAAGCATTATGTCATCAACTAACTTATTATTTCACTAATGTATATTACTCATCATCAAATCTATCAGGCACATTGACCCATATAAGGATCTCATCTTTTAATAAATTAAAACAATAATTAACGTATACAAATCATAATAGATATATAAGGATTAAGAATAAAAGTACATTTAATGGTTTAAGATATATATGTTTTTGTAAGCCAGTCTAAAGCAGCTATCTCTATTCGGTCCCGTTCAACATATATAAAATGCACTAACACGAGAAGTTAGAATTATAATGTTCCCATAATCCAGATAAATTATACATAATCTTGCACTACAATCTTATCGATGACATGTCCAATATCCATTTTAGATTGTGAACCAAAAAAACTTTATACTTATAAGAACTTGATTTAATCCTCTGTGTATAAGTTAAAACTTTATACACTAAACAATTTACCATATAACTAAACATACACTATAAACGAATATATGAATCTATTAATTTTTTTTTACTAAAACTGAATAAATAATTAGTCTATAAATAGATATTATATCTAAACATATGATTAATAATATATATTCCAACAGTTTAACCATTAATAGTTGAATATTGAAATTTATGTACGAACATATACTATGCATTTATTGATTTAACTCCGTTGATTTAATATAAATACTAACTAATGTGGGTTAATTAATAGTTACATATTGAAAGTTATGTACGAACATAGTTCATTTATTGATTTGATATAAATACTAACTAATGTGGGTTAATTTTATATCAAAACTTGATTTTAGGAAAGCAAAAAAAAAAATAGTGATCTAATTTGTGGTGAAAGCAGTAGGATTGATCTTTAATTTTAAAAAAATAAATAAAAAGGAGACGTGAAAATGAATTAAAATGAATTTCAATGTGCAATAATTGAAGAAAATGAAGGTTGGCCAAATATACAATCTTAAGTTTCACAGATTTCCTCTTCACTGTTGATGATTACAACTTTGCACTTAAAGCGTTACCTACTTGAACGTCATATATCAACGGCGTAGATATTTCACTTACACTATTAAGCTAATTAAAGTATATTCATAGGTAAATGAAATCTCCCAAATTAAAATGTGAAATTTGATATCTTAAAACCTCATGTTAATTAGATAGAATTGCATTGTCTGACATATTTTTTTATACTATTAGCCGTACTATTACTCATAGTATTAGTACTCTTATAGTTGTTTGCCATTTGAGTTCGTTTTTTATTAGTGGTTTCTTGTACGCTTTGGTTATCGTTTCATTTATAATAACTATTATTTAGAATAATTTGTCAGATTATGTTATCTAAAATATTTAACTCATTTTTAATTATTTCTCTCTCTATGTATAGTGCTTTGTAGTACTTTTTTTTCCTTAAGCCGAGGGTCTATTGAAAACAGTCTCTAACTTATTATAACCTCCTCAAATCACAATACTTTGTGAGATTACTATATATAAATAAAAGGTAAAGATGACCACCCATACTAATAGTGATGTTTACACCATCATTAGTGTATAACTATAATTCTTATTAGAAGAAATAAAACCTGCCAAGAAAACTGACATTTTACCAAGGAGTCCAAAACTACACCTTAAGCAAAGGTTGAATAGTAAAGTAGTCTATAATTATTTAATGATGAAGAAGGTTAATTACCTTAAAAACAAACAAAAGAATATAATAATGGGAAGTGAATGTAATTTTCCAAGAAAACTTCGTTATGATATTAGTATGTCAAAAAGAACAAGAAAAACAGCATCGAATACGAAAGAAGACGTTGTTGTTGAAAGTGTAGAGCATCATGAAGAGTTGATCAATTTAGATGAGAAGAAGAGTTTGAAGCAATTGATTGAAGGTAGAGGGACTTCTTTGGGGCACCATTTTATAGAAGAAGAAGAAGAAGAAGAAGAAAGACAAGTTCAAATAGTTGTAAAACAGGCAGAGAATAATGGGGTTAAATTCAAGGAAATGGTTAGTCGTTATGCTAAAGTTTTGAGGCATATGATTAAGCTTAAAAGAAAGAAGCCTGCTGGTTACATATTGAAGATGCAAGTACATAATAAATCTTGATCATCCATCTTTTACTATTCATTCAACTCTTTTCTATTTTCATTTAAGGAAAAAAAATGCATATATATATATATATATATACATATATATGTAAATGTAATACTTAGATAAATTTATAAAATTTTACAATATGTAGTGTTTCTTGTGGATATTTTTTGTAAAAGAATTCAAAAAAAAAAGGGGCAGTTTTCACATATAGCAAACAAAAAAATCATAGTTGTATGCTATACCAAAGTTTGTATAATTACGCTTCATAGCAAACATAAAATTGTATAATTCGCTATACATATACAATTGTATAATTCGCTGGCCTAAATTGTATAATTCGCTGACCTTTTTCGCTGTAATTGTATAATTCGCTATCCTATTTCACTGCGATTGTATAATGCACAATTGTATAATTCGCTGCCTATTTCGCTGCAATATTTTTATAAAATTTGCTTTGCATACACTTGAATCGAATTAAAATGTATGTATATTCCATAATTATAAGCGTATAGCAAGAAGACATATGTTTTTCTCTCGCTTAATAAAAAAACAGAACACAATATATACACTTCTGTTGTATAAAGCTAGAGAAAATTGTATTTCACTGCAATTGTATAATTCGCAATTGTATAATTCATTGGCCTTTTTTTCTGCAATATTTGAAGTAAAATGTTTGTAAATTGTATAATTAAGTGTATAACACGAATATATATATTTTTGCATGTGTTTATACAATTTTCTCTCGCTTTATACAAAACAGAAATAGAATTTATACACTTCTGTGTATAAAGCGAGAGAGGCGAGCAAGAATGGAGAGTGGCAAGCGAGATTTTTGGGAGAGAGACGCCTGACAAATTTTAGCTAACGTTTACTATGGAGCACAATTAAATCAAACTCTAACTACTCCATTTATTTTAGGTTATTAATTTGCTATTATATACGATTTTCCCAAAAAAAGTGGAGTCGATTTTGGTTGGTCGGGTTATGACCCATCATTTAGCTCAACTTATTTTTTAAACAGATAAAATTGTATTCCTCATAATTAATGGTAAAGTCCTCCAAAAAACTTTTAGGATTCTAGATTACTCACAAAGATACTAAGAAATCTATGAATTGTTCTGCTTCTTCTATACAAGCTTCGTTACACCAAAAATAAAGGTGGATCTTTAAAACATCTTCCATTTCTCTCCTTTAAAATTGTCCACCAAATGAAATTAATCTCCCACATTTCTTTTCACTCTTATTTTGTCCTTTCCTGATCCAACAACTTAAGAGACATGTTGTGTGCTCTAGCATTGTTTATTTAAGCTATGTTAGTTAAAAAAAAACAAAGATCGTAATTGAGAATTGAATTATTAGTAGGTAATTAGTCCTAGATAATTATTAGTAGGTAATTAGACCAGATCGTAATTGAGAATTGAATTATTAGTAGGTAATTAGACCTAGATAATATTAGTAGATAATCTAAAATGGGCAATAATCCTCGTGAAGGGTGGGGGAGACATAATTCTGAAGGATGTGAGAATCAATTTAGAGGGAATAATTGTTTTTTTAAAATTCATTTCTTTTTTAATTTTTAATTTTTTTAATCCAAAAATGTATTCATTCGCTTTAAGAACGTGTAGTTACACATTTTTGCCAATTCAGACATTCTAATGCCACATAAGTCAGGTCAATGGTCAGAAGTATTTGCTAAATTGTGTTTTATTGAGTTTAAGGGTTCAGTTAACAAATAATTAAGTAAGAGGGTCCAGAATACAAACTAATACAAGTATAAGGTAAACCAGACCATTTCACTTTATTAAAAACAAAATAAGGCATACTATAATTTATACGTATGGAATTTAATATAAATTTTAGAAAAGGAAGCGGAAAAAAATACCTCATTTGATCTATGAAGATCCATTAATTTTTACTTCTGTTTTTTTTTTTACAATATGTTTTTAAGTTTATTTTATTTTAATATTAACTAGTATATGTATTCGCGAGTCATGGTATGTCAATAAATTTAATCATAACTACGTATTTATTAATTAATTTTGAGATTTAACTTATTATAAAATGATATTACAAAATTTATATGAGAGAATGTTAACATATTCGGCATGTATTAATAAAATACTGTACTAAAATAAATCAATATAAGCTTATTTCATTACCTAAGTTTGTCAATAATAATTTAAAATTTATTTTATTTGTTTGTTTGCTATAATACTTTCTATTTATTTATTTATTTGTTTGTGTAGTGTTTTGCCTTAATTCAAATCATGACTTGGAACTTTTTTTACTTATGTTTTTATTTAATAATAGTTTGAATCAATAATACTAGTTACGTATTTAATTTAAATAAAATATATTTATTATTAAATATCAATTAAGATTTGAGTTAGTGACCTTACAATATATCTTAAAATCTTAATATATTATCCATTAAATTATTCTATTTGCAGATAATATATTAAATAAATATGAAACAATTGAAGAAATTAATAGTCTAAATAAATAATACGAAAATATTTAACTTTAGTTAATCTTTAAGAGAAAAAACAATGATAAAATAAAAAGTGGTCTTCATTCAATAAAATTTTCAGAACATTGAGCCAATGCATTTAACTTATAAGAAGTGTATTCTTTCTTCTGGGGGTGTTAGATGGGCGGGTTGAGTTGAAATTAGAAATATTAAAATGGATTAAAATAGAAATTGAGTTGGATCTTGACCCACCTAAGTTTAGTTTGAGCTCAAATGAGTTGGGTTCAAATGGGCTAAAAACGAGTTAGGTCTTGACCCGCCCAATTTGACCCGATTAATTTCAATAAATTTAACATAGTGATTTTAACTTTTATAATCGCAATGTAAATTTCAGCTCAAGATTTTTCTTTAAAAAAAAAAGAAATGGATAGATAAATCCTAAGAGATATTATAAAGATAATAAATCATACCTTTAATATATTAACATATCTTAGTAAAAGTATTTTAAAACGGATTGAAATTGAAAATTAAATTGGGCTCAATTGAGAATTCTTTAAGAATGAGTTATGTTTGAATGAGTTGAGATTGAACCCAATTCAAATTATCTCGAGCCCAACTATTAAAATTTTAAACAAATTTGACGAATTACCTATGTTTGGGTTCATTTTTGACGCCCTTACTTTGTTTTCAAACATAACAGTGAAGTTTACTAAACTAATAGATAAAAGTGTCTAACTTTTATATTTATCTTAAAAAATTTAGAGATAATGCACAAGTATCCCCTCAACCTATGTCCGAAATCTCAGAGACACACTTATACTATACTAAGGTCCTATTACCCCTTGAACTTATTTTATTAATAATTTTCTACCCCTTTTCGGCCTACGTGGCACTATCTTGTGGGCCCAACGCTGGTTGACTTTTTTTTCAAGATAGTGCCACGTAGGTCGAAAAGGGATAGAAAATTACTTATAAAATAAGTTCAGGGAGGTAACAGGACCTTAGTATAATATAAGTGTGTCACAGGGATTTCGGGCATAGGTTAAGGGGGTACTTGTGCATTTTCCAAAAAAATTATAACTAATGAAACAACAATTGATTTTTGGATTTTTGATTTAAATTACAATTCAAATATTTTTAAATTACTTAGTTACTTAATATTTTAGTTGAACTAATACCTATAAAATAATCTTGTATTTATCATATATAGTAAGAATAGGGAATAAAAATTATGATCAAAATATAATGTATTTTAGAATCGATCAAGAAAAAAATAACTATCACAAAAGAACAAAGTTGTATACTATATTGTGTTTATCTCTTATTATTTGCTTCAATCCTCAAATTTGTGAAAAATAGTATAATTTCTTTATTTATTTTTTTCGTATCTTGTCTCAAAGTGGACATCATTCTCATTTTCTTTTGGATATCACCCTCATTTTCTCCTAAAAAAATCAATAATAAGGAATTTTATCAACTACAAATAGTTAATAAAGTTAAATTTTCAAAAATAATGTTAATTAATTATAAGAAAGCCTACAATTTCTTTCTACCTATATAAAAGTGTGAGAAAAGGAAAGGTATCAACCTGTCTACTTAGTGTCATTTTATTTTCTTGTAAGGTTATTTTTATCTCTTCAATTAATAATTAATGAAACATGTCTTAGGCCTCATTTGTTTGCACTTAATGGAGGTATAAATCTTACTTATTCAGATTTAATCCATTAAGTACGTTTGATTTTTAGGTCTGAACAAGGATCATTCAGATTCAACCCATTAAGTTCATTCATTTTATTTTTTAACAGACCTCTTAATGGGTCTGAAGAGATATGAATGAATCAGATCTGTAGGAGACTCTTAACAACATTCAGACTCATTTGATAAGTTATCAAATAATAAATCATCATTTTTTTGCTTTGGGTGTGCCTTTTTATGTCATAACTAAACTTTTTATTTCTTTCCTCAATCAAACACCATTTTTCCTCTTGAACTGGTAAGTTTTCATAAATCCTTGCAAGTATTTTTTTATATTAATAATTTTCTTGTATTGACATGTGTGAAGTGTTAGGTAGTGGAGCCTGATTAATTTTAGGTTTTCCTATTTATTCTCTATTTTAGGTTTTCCTATTTATTCTCTATTTTAGGTTTTTCTATTTATTCTCTGTAACCAAAAATACTCTGATTTATTAATATAAATATACCTCACCGCCGTGGAAGTTTACTCACGGGGTTTTACCACGAAATATTGAGTTTTCTCTCTCTCTCTCTCTCTAGATTTCTCATCTCTTTCTCTTGAAAGTTCTTCTGTTCTTCATTCATCTAGTGTGTGTGCGTGAATTCGATCCTAACAACTGGTATCAGAGCGAAGGAGATTCAACACGATCACTGAAGATGGATAGTTCAAAGCTTGGAATCGAGAAGTTTGATGGATCCGATTTCAGTTTCTGGAAGATGCAGATCGAAGATTATCTGTACCAGAAAGATCTTCACGAACCGTTGACCGGGGTGAAGCCGGAATCCATGACGGAGGAGAAGTGAAAACTCAAGGATCGACAGGATCTAGGGTTGATCCGGTTGACTTTGTCAAGAAACGTGGCGTTCAACATCGTGAAGGAGAAGACTACGTCCGGTCTGTTGAAGGCACTGTCAAACATGTATGAAAAACCATCGGTTATGAACAAGGTATAATTAATGCGTAGATTGTTCAATTTACAGATGTCTGAGAATGGATCCGTTTCTGATCATATAAACGAGTTCAATATGATTGTGAGTCAACTCAATTATGTGGATATTAATTTCGAAGATGAAATTAAGGCGTTGATTTTGATGTCATCTCTGCCCGAGTCTTGGGATACTGTTGTTGCTGCGATTAGCAGTTCCTGTGGATCTGAGAAACTGAAGTTTGATGAAATCCGTGATGTTGTTCTTAGCGAAAGTATTCGCAAACGAGAAGTGGGAGATTCATCGGGCAGTGCTCTCAGCGTTGATCGAAGGGGGAGAAGTAAGACGAAAGGCCAAAATCAACATGGTCGATCAAAATCAAAGAATCGAGAAAAATCACTGAACAGATCAAACGTGACTTGTTGGAACTGTGGAGAAAAAGGACACTTCCGGACGAACTGTACAAAGCCAAAGAAGAAACAGAATTAGAAATTTGGAGATGACAATGATTCTGTAAATTCAGCAGAGGACATTGGGGATGCTCTAATCCTTAGTGTGAACAGCCCGGTTGAATCATGGATTTTGGATTCTGGTGCATATTTCCATTCGTCTCCAAGCAAGGAGTTGTTCCAAAACTTCAAATCTGGAAATTTTGGAAAAGTATATCTTGCTGACAATAAAGCCTTAGAGATTGAAGGAAAGGGGGATGTTTGCATAAAGACCACCTCGGGAAACCAGTGGACATTGGAGGATGTCAGATATATTCCTGGGATCAAGAAAAATCTGATCTCTGTTGGTCAGTTGGATAGCACGGGATATGCAGCAGAGTTTAGGAAAGGTTCGTGGAAGATCGTGAAAGGTGTAGCTCGTGGCACCAAATCTGGAACCTTGTACACCACTGCAGGGTGTATAAACATGGCTGCTGTTGCTGAAGGTGCTTCCGGTTTCATGTCTGTGGCATAACAGACTTGGACACATGAGTACTAAAGGAATGAAGATGTTGGTTGCAAAAGGAGCATTAGAGGGTCTGAAGTCTGTTGATATGGGTCTTTGCGAGAGTTGTGTTATGGGCAAACAGAAAAGAGTAAGCTTCACAAAGACTCCTAGAGAGCCAAATAAAGTGCGGTTGGAAATGGTCCATACAGATGTTTGGGGACCATCTCCAGTATCATCACTTGGAGGATCCAGATTTTATGTTACCTTCATTGATGATTTCAGCAGGAAGGTATGGGTTTACTTCTTGAAGCATAAGTCACATGTGTTTGCAACTTTCAAGAAGTGGAAAGCTGAAGTTGAGAATCAGACCGGTTTGAAAGTCAAATGTCTAAGGTCTGACAATGGAGGAGAGTATGACAAATCAGATTTCAAGGCATTCTGTGCAGCTGAGGGAATCAGATTGATAAGAACAGTTCCTGGTAAGGCAAGGCAGAATGGAATTGCTGAGAGGATGAAGAAACATTGAATGAGCGTGCAAAGAGTATGAGGATACACTGTGGGCTGCCCAAAACACTTTGGGCGGATGCTGTGAGCGCAGCTGCATACTTGATCAACAGGGGACCATCAGTTCCTTTAGGGTTTAAGATTCCAGAGGAGGTGTGGACAGGAAAAGAACTCAAGAACTCACACTTGAGGACTTTTGGTTGCACTGCTTATGTTCATGTTGATCCAGAAAAGAGAGACAAGTTTGGCGCCAAGGCTGTGAAGTGTTACTTCATAGGATATGGTTCTGATTTGTTTGGTTACAGGTTTTGGGATGACAAGAACAGAAAGATCCTGAGACATAGTGACGTGACATTTGATGAGTCTGTCCTGTACAAGGACAGAGAGCAGAAGGTTCTAGAGATTACAAAGCAAGTGGGAGTTGAGGTTGAGTTAGAGAAGAGTAACCCCAGAGATGTCGAAGCAGATACTCAACCAACTCCTACTGAAGAATCTGAAATGGAGCAAGTTACACCTGAGCAGGTATTAAGGAGATCATCCATCAGGGCACCAGATAGGTATTCACCTTCATTACACTATCTATTGCTGACTGATGAGGGAGAACCAGAGTCTTTTGATGAGGCCCTACAGGTGGAGGA
Source organism: Solanum peruvianum (assembly GCA_027705065.1). Classification (NCBI taxonomy): domain Eukaryota; kingdom Viridiplantae; phylum Streptophyta; class Magnoliopsida; order Solanales; family Solanaceae; genus Solanum; species Solanum peruvianum. The sequence continues at coordinate 36,293,532 of JAKWJD010001760.1, read as the reverse complement.
TTCGATCAAGTGGGAGCAAGCCATGGATGATGAGATGAGGTCACTTGAGAAGAACGACACGTGGGTGTTGACTGAGCTACCTGCAGGGAAGAGAGCTTTGCTGAACAAGTGGGTGTTCATAATCAAGACTAAACCAGATGGCAAAAGAAGGTTCAAGGCTCGTTTAGTGGTTAAAGGATATTCACAAAGGAAAGGTATTGATTATGCTGAAATATTCTCTCCTGTTGTGAAGTTAACCTCTATTCGAATTCTTTTGAGTATCGTTGCATCGGAAAATTTGCATCTAGAGCAAATGGATGTAAAAACAGCGTTTTTACATGAAGATTTTGACAAAGAGATCTATATGCAGCAACCGGAAGGATTTGTGGTTCCAGGCAAGGAACACATGGTGTGAAAGCTCACCAGGATCTTGTATGGACTAAAGCAAGCGCCAAGGCAGTGGTACAAGAAGTTTGACTCCTTCATGACCAAGAGTGGATTCTGCAAAGCTGAAAAGGATCCTTGTTGTTACTTCAAGAAATACACTGATTCATATGTCTTTCTACTCTTGTATGTGGATGATATGTTGATTGCAGGATCTAGTATGAGAGATATTAACAATCTGAAGACAAGGTTGTCTGCAGCGTTTGAGATGAAAGATTTGGATCCAGCAAAGCAGATTTTGGGGATGAAGATTTCTCGGGATAGATCTGCTGGCACTTTAAATCTATCTCAGGAGTTGTACATTGAGAAGGTGCTGAGCAGATTCAGGGTTAATGATGCTAAACCCATGACTACTCCATTGGCAAATCACTTTAAATTGTCAAAGGAGCAGTCACCCAAGACTGCCGAGGAGCGTGATCACATGACACTTGTTCCATATGCTTCAGTAGTTGGTAGTTTGATGTATGCTATGGTCTGCACTAGACCTGATATAGCACATGTAGTGGGAGTAGTTAGCAGGTACATGGCGAACCCTGAGAAAGAGCATTGGGAAGCTGTGAAGTGGCTTCTGAGATATCTGAGAGGTACATCCAGTACTTCACTTTGTTTTGGCAAAGGCAAGGTGACTCTACAGGGTTTTGTGGATGCTGATCTTGGTGTGGATGTTGACTCGAGCAAGAGTACATCCGGGTACATTTACACCATAGGTGGAACAGCAGTGAGTTGGATGTCCAGGCTTCAAAAGTGTGTTTATTTTCATCTACTGAAGCTGAGTATGTGGCAATAGCTGAAGCTGGGAAAGAGATGATATGGCTGGCAGATTATCTTGAGGAATTGGGCAAGAAGCAGAGCGAGAAGATTCTTTACTCAGATAGCCAGAGTGCCATACAGTTGGTGAAAAATCCAGTCTATCATTCAAGACAAAGCACATCAGAAGGCGATACCATTTCACTCGCAGGGCAGTGGAGGATGGTGATATGTGCTTGGAGAAGATAGAGGGTGCAAAGAACCCGGCAGGCATGTAGACGAAATGTGTTGATGTTGGGAAACTGAGGTTATGTAAAACCTCGGTTGGTCTTCTGTAGGGGTGTGCATCGATCGGTTCAGTTCAGTTTTACATATAATCGGTTCGGTTTATCAGTTTTCGGTTTTAAAATATGCTAACCCAATAACAAACCAATAAGAAATTTTTTATCGGTCTTCGATTTATTGGTTTTTGATGTTATCGGTTCGGTTTTGGTTAACCCAATAAGAAAATGTTGATCATATAATATATAATAGTACGTATGTTATAATTACATGTTACCAACTTACGGCCAAAACATAATAGGAAACTTTGAATGTTGATCAAATTACTAATATTCACAAACTTGCAAAAGCTATAGCCTACAATTACGAACTAGAATTAAAACTAAAATAAAATATTTCAATGAAACAATCTTGAACAGTTGCTTGATGTCTTGATCAACCAGATAATCAACAAAGTTCTCACCAATTTCCTAACCAAAAAATCACATAGCCTGAAAAAGAAAAAGACAGTTGATAGACTATTAGAGTACATCTTTACATTTAATGACAAAATTGAACACACTTTGATGATGAACATATTTAATGAAATAGGCTCCATGAATGCATAACATCCACATTCAAATAACACGATAAGCTGCATACTATTAGGCACAATTACTATTTTAACAATTCTATTTTAATTAGCAACTAATCCATTTATAGTAGCATCACGTCCCTTAATTGACTCCAAACACTTCTAATTAGTAAATATGTATCATGTGTAGAGTAAGTTAAGCTTAACAATATGTAATATCTTACCTCATTTCCTAATTTATTATCTTGACAGAAGTATTATGCTTTGAAAATCAAGTAAATACATGACTTAGAGCAATTTGTAGCTAGAGTGGCTTACCAAATATCAAGATCCAAGTGCAAAAAAGGAAGAGTTTTAACTCCACATTAATCATCCAGAATGCTAGTATTAGCCAAATCTATAAAGAATTCATGTTAGTCAACTAAAAATATGCTTATGACGAATCACAATAACAATTAAAACTATTATAATTAAAATATCATTACCTTGTTCAAGCTGTAAAAGGACATCTATATCTTCCTCAACACTTATAGGTCTTGATTCACTTCTTATCCAATCTTGAAGGCACACTAGTGTTTGCACTAATTTAGGAGTTAATGAACTCCTAAATAAATCCAAGATACGTCCACCAGTACTAAACGCACACTTGGATGCCACACTTGAAATGGGAATAGCTAGCACATCTCGAGCCATCTCAGCAAGAATGGGAAATCTGGGTGAGTTTATTTTCCACCAAGACAAGATGTTGAAGTTCTTGCTTTCAACTTCATTTTCTTGAAATGAGGTTGCGCTACTTTCATAAAGTTTCTAAAACCTTCCTTCTCGACAAACTTGAATGGTAGTTCATCCACAATTACCATGCGGCATAAAGCTCTCCTACATTGTTCTTGCTCAAATTTCCAGGAAACAACAACCACATCACATGTATTCCCTCCTTGAACAGATTGAAAGCCTATTTGAGTTTGACTTTTGTCAACAACTTTGGGCATCTTTTTACATGTTAACATATGAGTAAGCATTGCCTTTGTACCATTTTTAACTGAATCAGCAAAATAAACTTGGCCGCAATGCTTACATTTTGCTTTCTTATTTCCTTCTTCATCAACAAATGTTTCAAAATTATCCCATGCTCGAGACCTTTTCTTTCTTTCTTTTGCAACCTTTGGCTGAACAGATTGTGTTTGACGCATAACATTTGAGTTAATACTTTCATCACCCAGGATCACTACCTCATCAATTGAAATATTTTCAGCCATATGTCATATGTGTGTCTCTGTAAAATATGATTTCAACAATAGTCACTAATCATGCAGCAATAATGAAATAATTTCAAGGTAAAGTAAAGAGAAACTACAGAGATTTTAAAGGAAGTATTCAACATTGCTGAAAAGGAAAAGACTGCTTGGTACTAACATAATAATATAGTTCAAAAAGACAGGTTTCTTTACATATTTTAATCAAAGAATTGAACAAAAATAAAATGACGCATACTACAACAATCAATCCTAGAAATCGAACCAAATGAACAAGACTACTGACGTTGTGTTTGGCAGCAAACAAGAGCTTAAGACGTCAAAGATTCTAACTTCGAAAGTTACTCGATCTTGAATTCAAAATCAAAAATAGACAGAAAAGAAGAGAGACAATTTAATTCTAAAGCTCTGAAGTGTATTGGAGGTCTTCCAATCGTTTTTCTCGATCATTCTCCATTGCCCGTTGGTTTCGAATGAAAAAGAGGTCTGCTTTTTATAGGCAAAAATTCGAATCCAAAATTTGGATTTGAAATCAACATATTCACTGCCAAAAAAAAATTATGTTCTTTCCATTCTTTATAACCATTGTTATCATCATTGTGCTAAGTTTTGTTATTCCAAAATTAAAAAAGAATGAAAAAAAAACATGCTGCCAAGAATGAAAAAAACATGTTGCCACCAGGTCCTTTAAGGTTACCATCCATCGGAAATTTGCATCAGTATGATAGTTTAACCCCTCATAATTATTTTTGGAAACTTTCCAAGAAATATGGAAAAATATTCTTATTGAAACTCGGTTCTATTCCAATAATTGTAGTTTCTTCAGCTAAATTAGCAAAATCTTCACGTTTGATATTGACGGAGCATCGTTTGGTTCGGATTGTATATATTATTTTAGAGTGAGATAATATTTTTGAGAAATTGAGTATGGAGAAATAAGAAAAGAATAAAGATTACAGAAGAAAAAATTGAGTATTAGAGAAGAAGAGAAATCAGAAAAGGTTAAAAAATCCTCACCGTCGTCTGTCGCTGTTGCAGTGTTGCTGTTGCAAAACCTCTTGAAGACTTGCCGCCGTTTCTAAGTTCTAACCCTACAAATTAAAGATTAAAGGCACCAAAAGTATAACTAATTAAGTACTAAATATTGAGATACTGAAAAGCTAATATTGAATCTACTTATGTATTAAATTATGTATATATAATATTGATGAAGGGTAAAGTAGTAAATAACTATCGTCTTATTGGGTTATCGGTTTACCCAATAACCCAATAGGAAAAAACGAAACCGAACCAATAACCCAATAATTATTTTTTCTAAACCCCAATAATCTAATAACCCAATAACATTTTATCGGTTCGGTTTATTGGTCGGTTCGGTTTTTGCACACCCCTAGTCTTCTGTAGTTGTTGCTACAGATGTTGCGGTGCGGTAAAGATGTTGATGATGAAGAGAATTTTTTTTTAGAATGTATTTTTTGGATGACTGAGTCAGTCTCCAAGTGGGAGAATTGTTAGGTAGTGGAGCCTGATTAATTTTAGGTTTTCCTATTTATTCTCTATTTTAAGTTTTCCTATTTATTCTCTGTAACCAAAAATACTCTGATTTATTAATATAAATATACCTCACCGCCGTGAAAGTTTACTCACGGGGTTTTACCATGAAATATTGGATTTTCTCTCTCTCTCTCTAGATTTCTCATCTCTTTCTCTTGAAAGTTCTTCTGTTCTTCATTCATCTAGTGTGTGTGCGTGAATTCGATCCTAACATGAAGAATAGTGGTTGCAATAATATTATTAGTGTATTGTTATTTATCAAGGTTTTCGAATGAAAAAAATAATTTTTATATTAATAATTTTCTTACATTGACGTGCGTCAAGAACACTGGTTGCAATGATATTTTTGGTGTATTTTGTTTATCAAGGTTTTTAAATGAAAAGATAGTACTCCAGATCATGATTATTAAAATTTTTAATTTATTTATTTTTTAATCAAAAATAATATATTTTGTTGAAATGAAAAATTTATAATATTTTATTAATCTAATGTTCAATTTTACTTGCACATTCACATATTAAAAACAAACTGCATTAATTATATATTGTTCAGATTTAAAGAACACATCTTAATATTCAAATATGTATTCAGATTAAAACACTCATATCTTAATGAAATCTTAATATTCAGACGTGTATTCAGATTCAGATCAATTGAAACAAATGAGACCTTACTATTGTAAATTGGAACTGCCACCGCAATAGTTTTCTCGGAAACTCTTCTCCTAGTGTCATATATAGAACAAACTCTAACCCATGTCTTTCCATTTTCTGCCGACTCTACAGTTTCTTCCATCCTGCCAAGTTACAAGTTTATGTATTCCATCTCTATTTTTCATTTCTTCTTTCTATTTCGTCTTCGTCTTCTGCTTTCTCTATTTCTTTTGAAGTTATCTTTATATTTTTCATCTTCTTTGCAAAGTAGCTTGGATGTTCTTTTCCCAGTAACCTTGCATCACTGACCCTTTATAATGATCAAATCTAATCACATTAAACTCAGTTTCTATTTTGATATAGTTTTTTCTCGAGTGTTTTGTGTTAAATTTTTACTATGTATTGTTTTTGTTCCGATTTCTTTTCCTTATATTTTTTATTTTCTTTTGTTTCTATTTTTAAATATAAATAGGTTGTTCATTGTTGCCTTCAATTTCTAGTTATAGTTGTATGTGTTAAATTTGATAAAATTAAAAAATGGAGAAGATATGATAGTTAGGAGGATAATTCTTAATTGATAGAAAAGTAAAAGATAGCACCCTTTTGCAGGTGAAAATTTAGGTGAACCATAAATTGATTTCACAAGGTAAATCTTGACATTTATCAATAGGAAAAATTCACTCCTATAAATAGGTAGCTCCTAATTCATTTGTAAAACACTTCTAACTTGCTTTCTCATCTCCTAAAGCATTTGTTTATCATTCTCTTTAGTACTATTTCACTTATGCTCTTTTAGAGTGAAATAAATATTAGTTGGTGTATTCGAGGAGTAGGCAAAAGGAAATAAAAGTTTGCCGAACCTCGTTAATTCCTGGTGTTCTTTTTGTTGTTGTCTCATTTATTATTTATTAGCTACATTTAGATATAGCAATTGTGATTCTATCACTCTCTATATATTCGACTTCCGCAATGCGTGTAATTTATTTTTTCTATTTCCTCCATAATTCTTAGTTTATAGGGGAAGTAAATTTATTTTATGCTTCATTTAATTTGATTTGAAGGAACGATTTGCTCATGGTAATCACACTCGCAGCAAACTAAATTGTTGCTGAAGTTTAAGTTTTGTGCAAGATAACAATTGACAATCTTCCTGTATATTCTTATTGACATATGATTTTGAATAAAGCAATCTCATATATATGCTTTGTTTGCAATTTGGGTGAACTTTATATTGTTTTTCAAGTAAAATGAAAATTGCAATCAGAGTGGCCGCCCTTCCTATTTTTTTGTATCCTTATGATTTTGCCTTTGATCTGCTTATTTCTGTGAAGTTTTGAGGTTCAAAGAGGATTTTTCCAAGCAACTCATGAGTAATGAACATGATGGATATTCAGAAATGTAATAGTATCACTTAGACTTTTGACTCTTTAAAAACATAACACTTTCAATGGAGGCTGATAACTTAATAAGAAACTTGAAGGCTTAAACTTTCCAACATTCATATACTTTTGTTGCATTTTGATTTACTTGATTTTTAATGGTATTTAATAGATATACTATGCTTCAATAGGATTAATAACATATCATTTGTGTTTGTTTCTTTGACTTTTTTGTTGCAGTGATTTCAAGTAATGTAGTTGTGTGGAAGAAAAGAGTAAATAATATCGAAAGTGACACAATATCTTTTGCTAGCATATACCAACTACGTCTCTATCAAATCCATAATTCAACTACTTGAAATGAATTTTTGAACTTTGTACAATTAAAAATGTTAATGGATATACAAGAGTGGTGTGTTTCATTTATTAATATCCCAATAAAATGTACTTCATCCATTTCATAGTAGTTGCCCTTTCATATCAATATAGGTTGTGGTGTACTGGTGGGAGTGTTTTACCCTATAATCAGAGGTGTCAGGTTCAAGTTCTGAATATGGAGAAAATCCTATTGAGAGCGCCACCCCCAGATGGGCTCTGCAGTGCGTGATCCGGATTTAGTCGAAGCTTCAACGTGAACTTCGGACACCAAATGTGAAACAAAAAGAAAAAGTAATCCTTTCATGCTAAAAAAAGTTATTTCAATCTAATTGTATAAGTTTATAAAATTAATAAAATTTTATTGTATCTTTTTTTTCTACCTCAATCTCAAATAATAAAATTTTAGTTTAAGAAAATACATTTACAACTAAAACTTTCTTAAAAGATATGTACAGCCTCAAGAGGATTTAAATTTAAAACATAGAAAGTAAAAGATATGTACGGGCAATCTCTGTCTAGTATACAACTATACATACAAAATCTGGAAAAAAATCATTTTATGAAAATAATAACTGTTTGACAAAAATAATAATTATATTCTCTCTTGTGTTTTCACATATGACCATGACTCTTGATAAACTACTTTCTTTGTCCGTTTTTAATTATGATATTGCTCTTTAAAAGTTAATTTAACTAATTTTAAAGTTAAATTAAATTATAGATATTTGATATTTTAAACAAATAATTTTGATTTTCAAAAACTATACTACATATCAATATAATGAAAATTTATATAGTAAAGTATTAGCCAAAGATTTTATAATTTGAGTCTCAAAATAAAACAATGGTAATTAAAAATCGACGGGGGAGTAATAGATAAAACTTACTAACGTTTTTTTAAATCTTGAACTTTTGATTAACCACAAAAAAATGAAAAACTTTATATTATATACCATTGTGTGTTCATCTCTTATCATTTGTTTCAATCCTCAAGCTTGTGAAGACTAATATAACTACTTCATATTTTTTCATCTCTCGACTGTCATACTCATTTTTTTTTTTTGACATAACCCTTGTTTTCATATACAAAAAAATAAGAAGAAGAAATTTTATTAACAACTAATAATTTACAATGTTAAATTTTTTTTAAAAAAATAGTAGATTTAATGAAGTCAAACCTGCAAAATAAACCTTGCAAGAAGAATTAAAAAAACAGCGGAATAATGAGTCCAATTTTAATTGATTAATAATAATATATTTGGCGTTAATTTTATATTTTTTTTCATATTTTTTCTATTCTTTATTAAACAATTACTCATTTTCAGAATTTATCGAAAAGAATAAAAATTAAATAAAATTGTTGAAAATGGATTGGATAGTTTATTTAAAAGGGGGTTGATTTATGGATCGAATTAGGTGTTTATGTATCCGAATATTTTAGGGCCATAATTGATCTCTTTTCATTTTCAAATAGATGTCATGTGGCAAGGTCAAAATGACATGACAATTACATATGGTTTTTAAAGAAATAAAAAACGAGTTGAATATGTCCAATATACCAACTAACGCCCACAAGGGCATATTTGAGCCAAAATTTGGACGGCGAGGGTATGAGTGAACCGAACTTTAAACGGAAGGTATATCTAAACCTTTTCGAATAGTTTTAGAGGCATATTTGACCGTTTTCCTTTGTTTTTTTATGACTATCAATTTTCAAATTTTGTTCTATTAATGGTAATTATTATTTTTTTGTGGTGTGACATGTACCACTTTGTAACACCTCAATAATTTATAAGCTAAGATTCAAATTATTTATTATTTACATAAAAGTTTATGTAGGGTGATTTTTAAATTGTCCATATGGGTAAAGTTAAATTTTTTAGGGTGAGAATGATTTTGGATATCAATTAAGGTCACTAGAAACTCTTAGCACAAAGTTGCGTTGAAAATTTCTTTACCAATTAAGTTTTGATGTAAGATTCTCTTTGGGTCAACTTTAAATGATCTCTTAAAATATAAAGAGTTACATAACACATAACCCATCATATTAAAGGTATTTCAATCTTCTTTTCAACGTGACCAATTTCGCTATAATTTGAGTTTGAGTAAAAAGTTAAGGAAAAGGCATAGGTTCCCCCTTAATTTGTCCCGAAAAGTCAGTTACACGCTTAAACTATTATGGCAGCTTATTACACACCTTTACTATTTAAAATTGAATTTATTTAGCACCTGAGACGTATAACACAACTCTCACAATATGTGGTGTATTCCGCTCGCTACCACATCAGTGTCATGTCAGAGCCATGTGAGAATTTAAAAAATATATATATTCTTTATTATTTGTAATTAACTTTTCTTTTGTTAACTATATTTTACACTAATTAATCTCATAGCAAATTAAAATAAGATGAAGTGAAGCTAATTTATAGAGTGAAAAATTCTCCCGTTCCCTAAAAAAACCCCACCATATATAGAGGCTAAGAAACACTCAAAATTTTATTCACCCAATGACATTAAAAAATCTTTTATTTTTTAAACACAAATAAAAATCCATAAAATTTAGATTGATGATAAGTAATTTTCTAAGCAAACTGAGAAGAAGTCGAAGAAGGAAGAAGGGGAGATTTTAGCTTAAAGGAGAGATGAGAAAACTGTGTTTCCTCAAGAGGGAGGGGTTGAAGGAGAAGAAGAAGAAGAAGAAGAAGAAGAAGAAGAAGAAGAAGAGAAGAAGGAGGAGGGTGGGTTGTGGAAAAAAAAGATGTGAAGAGTAAGATTGGGTCTAATTGAATTTATTTTTCTATTTTAATAAATCAGACGCGCGTATTTTTTATTTTTTAAAAAAATTTATTTTGCCACATCAATTTTTGGGGGTAATAAATTTACTTTTAAGTAGTAAAGATGTGTAATAGGCAGTTATAATAGTTTAAGCGTGTAATTGACTTTGTTAAACAAGTTTAAGGGGGAATCTATGCCTTTTCCCTAAAAAGTTATGACCATTTTAGTAATATTAAAAAGGACCGTTTTGATCTTTTTATCTCTAATAAAACTCTAAACGAATTTCTTTGGTTAATTAGAGACCCAAAACAATCATATTTGTATCTCTTGATCCATCATTCTCTTCTCTCTCAAACCCTAAGACAAAATCCTAAGGAAAAATCAAAGTAGATGACTCCATTCAGGATTCTTTTAATCTTTTTCAAGATTCTAAGTCTTTCTCCAATAATTCTATTCTTTCCAACTCAAATTCCTCCAAACAATTATGAATCACTAATGAAAATCATAATTCTTGGACATAGAGTTTCAGGAACTAATTCAAGAAATCTCAAGAAAGGAATTCTTGATTGTAACCTTCATGTTAGGGTTTCAAGGCTTCTAATCAAGTTATTCTTCAAGAACCTTGTTCTTCGAGGTATGTAAGACTATCATATTGTTGGACTAGTTCGTCCTCACACCTTGCATCTACTTTTCAATTAGTAAAAGAGTAATATTCTAGGATTCTATCTCTAGATTTGAGTATTTTTAAGATAAGTTGATTTGAGTTCTTGTTTCTTTTTGAAATTTTATTCCTAATTATTGAATTACTATATGTTATGCAATAAAATTCTCGAGTTGATTCGTTCATGTCTATTTTTCAGCATGAACCCTATGAATTAAGTATTTTTGAGAGGATAAATATCGTTGAGTTATGAGTTTTGAGTTTTTGAGTCCTTGAATCGTTGAATCTTGAGTTTTCTTATTGCTATTAAGATTCCTCAGTTGAGTCGTTCATGTCCATAATTGCAAATAAAACCTATGATTTGAGTTATAAATATTTGAAAAACTTTTGAAGCCAACACTTGAGTTCTTAAACTAAGCTTTGAGAAAGTTAAGATGAGTTTTGAGAAAAAAGTTCCTAAAACATGATTAGTATAACAACCGTTTATGCCATCAATATATGAGTAGTATGATATCTGGATATACCATCAATGTTTATGTAGTATGACTTTTCGAGTCATCAATGATCATATTAAATATAATTTTTGATATGTTTTTGAGAAAGAGTTTTCAAGCATGAAGTGAGAAAGAGTTTTCAAGTATGAAATGAGAAAGAGTTTTCAAGTATGAAGTGAGTAAGAGTATAACAGGACTATGTATTTTCAGAGGTATCAATTTTTACATTGATATAAAAGAAACTGAATTTCTAAATGAGTTCTGCGTTAAAAAGATATTTCAAGAGAAGTTACCTCTTTTAAAAAGGTAGTTTGAGCAATTATCTCAAAATTAGAGGAAAAGTTATGCTTTTAAAAAAACATGAGCATGAGTATATATTATTGGGAGTAGTATTGAACACTGATATAGGGACGAATTCAGACAACTCAAAGTCCTCATAAACCATGTACTCCAACATCGGTAAACGGTCATACTTTTTAGATGATTCCTTATTGCTTTTTAAGCATAGATTAGTGGTTCCACTTGGTTGAGGTGTTCTATACTCCAACAAGGTATAAGACAATCCTGACAGCGTGGGCGATAATGTATCATCAAGTAACTCATAGAGATGATTGTCGTTAGAGAATATCTCAAATAGAGTTAAAAGTGTATTTTTATGAGTAAGTATTTTGTAAAATTTTAATGATTTCACTTCTTTATTTCTTTACATCCAGTTGAGTATATTTCTTTATCTACTAGAATCGCTTCATTCACTTTTTTTTATTTAGCTTATATTGCATATTCATATTTTCAATGTACAGATGTGATTCAACCTACATCTTTTTATGATGTAGATACATGTTTTTAGGATTCGTCTGTTGAGATCATTTAATTAGCTTTTGAGTAAGACTCATTGGATCTGGAGGACTCCAATTTTTATGAGTTGTTACAAGTAGTTCTTTTGAGGATTCATGGATCTTGTCCCAACACTCATCCTTGTATATATTAGAGGCTTCATCCTTGTATACATTAGAGGCTTCATCCTTGTCAATTTTGGTGAGTCTTTCTTTAGGATATTTTATTTAAAACTTATGTTTCATACTCATTATATTCAACAAAGTTTTGATAATCAGTAAACTATTTTTAAACGTTTCTTTAAATTTGATACTTATTTATGCTCAAGTTAGTCTTCCGCTTGAAGTCAACAAGGATGACGGTTCACTCGGGAACCATCAATGATTCTCGAGTGCCGGCCACGTCTATGGTATAGGCTTGAATCGTAACAAACTTGATATCAGAGCACAGAGTTCAAGTGTCCTAAAGTGTCTATGAATCCATGTCAAGTATGCTTTTATTTATGGTTGTGAGAGACCCACTTCTATAAATGGAGGACTATAAACTTTTTAAAAAGTTTTCCTTCTTTCGTACTCTAAATCGTGATAAAGCTGTGTCATAGGGAAATTATTCAAACTCGTGCATTCTCTTATTCATTCGACTACACCTCATACTCAAAGTAGTTGAAAAGCAAATTCAGATCCTTATCGATGAATTACTCTCAGTTAAAAAAATCTTGAGAAAGTCATGAGACTGCAAAAGGGCTTGAGAGAAGCCCGTGAGTGAGTTTAAGTGTTCAGTTTCTAAAGAATGCACTCTTATTCATATAAATCATGCGTTCGAGCTAAAAACAAAATGTATTCCCAGACTCTCTTCTCTAAACCTGGTTTCAATTGAGACCATTATGAGGAGGTGTTTTGTAGAGCTTGGATAGTATTTGCATCCGAACGATAGTATGACTTACAATGTTATATATAGTAATAGTAAAAGTGCCCAGAGTTGGAATAATGAATGAAGAGGTATAGTACTCAAAGAAAGAAGACAGTGACGAGGGAAATTATGTTGTTGTAGTTATCTACCAATAAATTGTTAATGAAGAGTTTTTCCTTATGGGTAGACTGAGAAATGATGAATTTGTGTAGATTTCATGATAGATGATAGAGAAATAGTTACGAGTTAGAATGAGTTAGGTTATGCTTTAACTAGAAAGGAGTTTATAATGATGTGTCATTGTGTTACTGATTGTCAAGTGTAGGTGTTGAATGGAAGAGTAGGAGCGTTACGAACATCTTAGAGGGAGTGTTATAAATTCATCGAATAGGTGAATTGTCCATTGAATTAATACATGAACTACTTATTCATATTCCCTAATTTCTATAAACCTTTTAGGATAAAAATATATCTATTATCATGACACTTAACATAGTGATTTTGGAGTGATTTTCCATCCTATAAATAGGATTATTTTTTCACCACTGAAAACACACACATGAAACGTGAAGACATTTGAATAAGACGATCTTTATATCGTAATCTCCATAGATCTTGTTTATATTGTTTGTAGTATATTAATTATATTTTACAACAATAGGTAAAGGAATTCTAAATAAAAATGACATAAATAAATTAAATTTTAAGTAATAACATAAATATCATTTTTGTGAAAGTTTGATGATTTAATTAAGTTCTCTCTTAAATTCTATCATAACTTATGAATGCTTGCATTAATTCAATTCAAATAGTGACCCATAACTCCATGAGTATTAACCACGTATAAAAAATAAATAAAACAAAAAATTAGTAAAAAAAAATAATCAACGTTAGTTTTTGTAGAGAGAGACAGAGAGAGAAATGGGTAAGGTAGCAACCACCACAGCAGCGCCGACTGAAATGAAGAGGAAGAAGAAGAAAGGCCGTCCATCTCTTTCAGATCTCCATGAACGTGATAATAAACTCTCCATATCTACCCCTTCCCGTCGATCCAATCGCCGGAACCCTAATCCGAACTCGAATTCTCCGCCAGAAGACTTCATCGACGACGATGACGAAAGAAAAGAGAAGAAAGTCAAATTAGTTGTGCGTTTGCCGGAATCAAATCAACAACATTTCGAACAAGATTCGTCTTCTGCCAATTCACTTTCTGATTCCGAAGGAGATAATCACGACGCGTCTGTTAATGCTAAGAGAAGGAAAATCGATTCCGTGGATCCCAGATCTGACGACGTTGTTGCTGATCAGGTGGTGAAATTTGGAGTTTTTTGCTATTTTTAAAAATCTAAATTTATTGAGTCAATAAATGTTCCTTCTATTTTTGAAAAAATGGCAATTTTTTTGGAAATTTCTCATGTTTATGTGATCCAATTTTTTTTTGGATTTAGCGCCTAACTTCAACGTTCCTTTTTTTTTTTCTGGTGATTTTAAAGATCTAATGTGTTTTGACTGAGTCGCTGCTCTTTGATTTCAATGTATTTTCGAAATTTTAGAAAGTAATTAACTGAACCTTTGTTACTTCCAGTTGCTTATTTTTCTTCTTTCATTTTCAAAAGTCGCCTATGTATTTTGCTTTTTGTGGAAACTTCATTTGAGTGTTGATTTAGTAAAACAAATTGAATTTTGCAGGAGGAAAAGCTTTCGAAAGCGACGGACACATCAAATGGTGCAAATTCGAACTATTTTCACGAATTTTTGTTTCGAATTCCCAGTTATTGTTTTTAAAATCTGTTTATTGTTGGTTAGGGTCGCCATTGGTGTCCGGCCCCACAACACCTTTGCCAGACAAAAAGTTGTTGGTGTTCATTCTTGACAGACTTCAAAAGTAAGATTTTTAGAATTTTTTCACCTTCTTTTTATTTTTTTTCTTATCTTAAATTCTTTCTATGTTTGAATGCAGGAAGGACACTTATGGTGTATTCTCCGAGGCTGTTGATCCTGACGAGGTACTCTTTTTGCAGAGACACATTTAATTGTATTTTTAGTGGATACTGAAATAGTTGTGGTGTATTCTCTGAGCCTGTTGATCATGACGACGTATTCTTTTGCAAGAGATACATTTAATTGTATTTTTAGTAGATACTGAAATAGTCTCTTTGCAGATACCTGATTATCATGAGATTATAAAACATCCTATGGATTTTGGAACCGTGAGGAAGAAACTTGATGGACGACTCTACTCAAACCTGGAGGAGTTAGAGGTCGGTAAAGGATTACTCAATGGTCGAGTGTATTCTATTTGTAGTAGTTGTGGATTCAACTTAACACTGACACTCCATGGCTTACTTTGGAGACAGTTACGGCTATTAATATTTTAATATGCAAACTTGTAGATTCACCTGTTTGCTGATGTCTTCTATTGCCTTTTGTAGCATAATGCTGACTGCACGTTGAGTTAAGCACAAAATTCTTTTTAGGTTACAGTTTCCTGTTTTAAGGTCCGATCTGGTGATATTTATTTTTGTTTTATCATTTAAAAATTTTTGTGACCATGCAAACTTACAGTGGTTAAGGGAGGACCAATATTCTTGAATATATCAGTTTGATATTTGCTCTGTTGGTCATTTGTTAAAGCTTAGGAGTGTTGGCAAGATGTCTGACCTACATAGCCATTAGAGTCCCCTGATTTTGGATCCTTGTGTCCAGAGTCCAGGCTAATTCTCAAGGCTACACTGCTACAGTAGTTGTTAACAGTGTTTTCTAAATAAAAGAAGCCATGACAGTAAGACTTTTTTGTTTGATTTGCTTTCAGTAAAGCTGAAGCTGTTGACATGTTCATTGTCTTCCTCTTGGCCTTATCAGCCTTTCATGCACTACTGATTTCATATGCTTATTATCTTTTAGTTGGTTTAGAATTCAAGACTTATCCTCATGATCATCTTTCTTTCTTGGTTGTTGTTGTTAAGTAAAATTACCATTGTTGTCTTTAGTGGTTCTTTGGCATAGCCATGTTTATACTTTCAGAGCCTGTTTGGATTGGCTTACTAGCTTTTAAGTCGAAAATAAAAAGTCAAATTGTCAAAAAATAAAAAGTAGGTGGAGACCAACTTTTGGTCTTTGACTTATATTAAGTCATTTTAAACTATGTTAAGACATTTTTCTTCTTGTCAAACACTTTCAAGACTTATTTTATGTCATTTTTGACTTATCTTAAGTTATTTTTTTATTTGCCTAACACTTCCAGAAGTCAAAATTGTCTTAAAAGTAGGTTTGACCAACTTTTTAAGTCAATCCAAACACCCTAGTCTAGAACTGAAAATTAATTCTAAAGATGAAAATTGGAAGCAGCAAAAGAGGCATCAATATAAAGAAGTTTAAAGAATACGATAAATATGCAGGTCTCAAATTCCATAATTTATGATGCATTTGGGGAAGGTATGCTTAAGGAGATGTAAATGTACCCAAATGCACTGTCATTATAAGCCTTCAGATGTTCTTCTATTGTTTGTTTAGTCATGGTGTCTAATTTCCCATTTTGTTTAACAAAAATTATGTTAGGTTTCTGCTTATTTTCGCTTCTTGATACTTGTGGTACAATTAGTTTTTTTTAATATCATATGTCCTGTTTTTGGTGGGGTTCTGTGTCCTAAGAAATGCTGCTGGAGTGGTAAACAGTTGAAATTTGATGCTGACCTATGGCACAATGTTGGCTCATGCAGGCTGATGTCTTCTTAATATGTTCAAATGCAATGCAATATAATGCCTCAGATACTGTTTACTTTCGGCAGGTGCGCATTAGCCTTTGTCTGCTTCCATTTTTTTTTTTGCTTCCATTATTTCCTGAACACATTGCTTTTTAGGCACGGTCTATTCAAGATCTGGCAAAAAGAGATTTCGATAATCTGAGGCATGAAGGGGAGGATGGTGAGCTGCAACCTAAGGTTGTTCGAAGAGGCCGGCCCCCAAGCAAAAATCTTAAGAAGTCTGAAGAGAGTTCTCCACCCCCAAGCAAAAACCTAAAAATGTCTATTGAGGGTTCACCTATTGATTGTATTGCTCCTGAGATTTCTTCAGGCGCCACTCTTGCTAGTGGAGAGGAAAAAGTCGGTGGATCTAATTCTTACAATCTAAGAAAGGGACCTATGCTTTATAAGTTCCGTTCTGCTGATATATCCTCCACATATCGCTCTCGTGGTGAAACTTATTCTGAATGGTTGGTTGATTGGAATGAGTTTCCAGGTTTGTACCTCACATCTCTTTTTTGTTTTTCTGCAATCGCTTGTTTTTCTATTTTGTTGAGAAAAGTTGATTGTTTTGTTACGTGCAGCTTCTATTTTGAGGGCTGATATGAAGTATGGAAAGAAACATTTTTCAGTTGATGAAAACAGGCGTGACACATACCAACTATTTCATCAGTCAGCTTCTTGTAGTGAGCCATCTTTGTTGTGGAATGCTGATGACCTAAAGCGGTTAATGGCAGTATGTACTTTAAGCCTATGTTATTTTTTTTAATAACGAGAAATTCAACAGCCGGGCACAGGGTTTGAAAATCGGTGGATGATGGGCCCACCCTCTACCCTTCTCCACTTAAATACCAGGCTTTTTGTCTGTGTTAAGGTTCAAACCTGTGAGACACTCGACCTAAACATCCTATGTTGTGCTCTTACCACTAGACGAAATACCCTTGTGGCTTATGTTGCCTTTCTTTCTCGTTCTTTCTCACCTTTTATTTTTTTTTCTCCCTTCTCTCAACGACTGCATGGTGTTGTGGATGTTCTCACTGTTTTTTTTAATAGTTGTGCAATGCCTTTCAGGAAATACTATGCTGCTGCTGTCGAGTTTTAAAAATTATTATTTTGCATTTCCGGTACACATTATCTTCTAAGACTACCTATCAAAAAATGATAAAAACACTACCTTCTAAGATTTGACTTCAATGAAAATGGAGAAAAACAGGCCTTTCCACCTGTATGTTGCATGTAGGTATATCTACTGTACTGCAAGATAAAGTTCGTGTTTTTAGTGCACTATATTAGATAGGCAAACATTAATTTGCTTCACCAATGATTCTGCTGTGAAGTATTAAAAGTCTCATGCTGGACCTTCTAAACACTTTTTAGGGCTGATCCCTCCCATCAATGCAATCAAAGAGTGGGAAAAAATTGCAGTAATCAGTCTGGTCACAGGTGTATTGTCACTCTTTGCACATTACCTTGTCTCACCATCCCTGAAAGAAAATAAGATGCCTCTTTTTCTTGTGATTGTGTGTGATTTATCTTTGATGCTGTCTTACGCAACCAAGACTAATCTGACTATAATGCAGGTTGGTGTTCACATTGAGCAGCATGCATACGCTAGAAGCCTTGCCAGATTTGCTGCAGATCTTGGGCCAGTTGTCTGGAAAGTAGCTTCTAAGAAGTTAGAAACTGTTTTACCTGCTGAAGTAAAGTTTGGTCCTGGATGGGTAGGAGAAGGTGGAGGATCAACATTATCGTCAACTTTTTCATCTCAGAACAAATCATCAGATTGCTTGGCAGCTGATCACCATTCTTCTAGAACCGTTATACCATCTATCCGGGGTGTAGGTTCTGCTGTCATATGCAGGCCTACTGATGGAAATGTTGAAGCTGTTAAGACATTGAACAGCCAAAATGACGATCTAGCGGAGGCTAGTGGTGATTTTTCGTGTGCAATTCCTCCATCTAATTCCCAGGCTAAGCAGAAACCTTCCGCAAACCCAAGAAATGGGTTCAATGGTATGATAGGGTATGATTTGTCTGCGCAAATGGAGGTAAAAAGGCTGTCCATGTCTAAAGGCGAACCGAGCGTACAAGAGGCTGCCTCAAGGCCTGGTGGTCAAATGGTTGGAACTGTTCCTAAAAGAGAGGTTTCATCCTCTCATCAGTCACCTTCAAACCGTGTCTCCTCTCTGGAGAACAGTTTACGAGAAAGCTGGACTACATTGCATTCTGGGAATTTAGAGCAGAGTTTGAGGCTTTCTGGAGATTCTCAACCTGCCTCTGTATCTGCAGGGCAGTATAGGGTATCTCTTCCTCATCCGCCAGACCTGAATGTCAAAGTCCAAACTTCAGGCTCCCCTAGTTCTAGTTTACGAGTTGGATCCCCGCAGCAGCCAGATTTAGCATTGCAGCTCTAACTTATTTATCGGCCCTTTCTGCATTTGAATCAGGTGAAGTAGATTATTCTTGTTAACCTAAATCATGGTAGGGGACCTAGGAAAATGGATGTACAGATTGTATCCAATTTTTAGATTGAAACTAGGGAATTGGTATGTAACAACATTTTGAGAATTTGAACCCATGATTCAAATAGATAATTGGGTGTGGAATATAGGCAGTTGATACTGCAAGTAGGACCTCCCAAATATTTTGGCAAAAACCAATAGGTAGGTAATCAGGGAAAATATGCTTTTTGGCGTCTTTTTAAAAAGTTGATTTTGGTTTTTATATTACGACCCTACAATGCATAACAACAAAATCGAATAAAGTATGTACCAACTCTTTAGTATTGTCAAGTTTGTTTGTATGGTGTACAATGTGGTTTATCATCGGTAGCAATTTCAAATTAATTAATAACTATAACAATTAAAAATAACTGACAAAATGCTATTAACGATTAATTCATACAAAAAAAAAAAAAAAGAGGTCTATAGTGATTACTCTGTTTTGCCAAATCACAAAATAACCATTACGATGGATGGTCACAAAATAACTTACGACACATTTGATTATCAATTAAAATATTAATGTGTTCATCGAATTGGGAAGCAAGTCTTATTATACGAGATAACATTCTTTACAACAATTTCAATACATAAATATATAAAATGGTGTGCATTGTGGTACAACATTGGTCTTGGTAATATAATTCACCATAAGAATGTATTGAATATGTTTAACAATAGTCAATATAAAAAATGGTGTAGATTTGTAGAGTTGGTTTTACTATCAAGTCTTATGTAAAAACAAATTGGTGTTCAATGTGGTGTAATGTTACTGTTCCCTTTCTCTTTTGTAATTATAATGACTTGCACTATAACATAGTCATCTATAAAATAAATATTTTTGCGCCAAAATCATATAATTTCCTAATAATAAAACACCAATTAAACTACAATCGTTTTAAATGCCAAACTTTAGACGAGATGGTGAATTTTAAAGTTTATAATAGTACATGAAAAAACACTATTTTACAAATTGATATGTTGTGAATTTTCATCAGTAATTTGTCTCATAAGATAAATGGTTTTGAACAGATTGATATTTTGATTCGTGATATGTGCTTTTATGGTTATGAAGAGAGGACACAAAACTACATATTTTCATAAGACTTTTGATAATGTAAAGATTTTTAGCTAAGAAATCTGCCAAATAAAACTTGAAGGTAGAGATTGGTTGAAACACAATATCATAATTTGAAAGAATAAATTACATCACTTCATAGAGTTGAGAAAAGAAGAGGGAACAAAAATTAGTTCTTGGGGATGTTTTTGCCTACTATCTTGGCCGGAGCTATTCGCAAAAGATTTCCAGGCTTACCAGGAAGAGCTCCTTTGATCATTAGAATCTTAAGTTCATCATCAATCTTGACGATCTTGAGCTTTCTAATCTTTGTCCTGGTGCCTCCCATTCGTCCAGGCATTTTCTTGCCCTTGTATACACGCCCTGGGGTTGTCCCAGCACCAATTGATCCTAGTTGTCTATGACTCTTTGATCCGTGAGTCATTTGACCCCTCTTGAAATTATGCCTCTTGATACCGCCTGCAAGCCAATTCCACCATTGTCAACAATGAGAGAGCGAAAAACAAGATATGATAAATAGAACTTGCTTTCTTTAAAGATAATCTAATTTGAGAGAAAAAATTACTTCTCTAGTAAGTGAATGATATATATCTAGAGTCAAGACCGCCACCAATAGAGAACCAAAGAACTACCTGTACCTTGACTTAATAGTTACAATATGTCGATACATGCACCTGTATGGAAGTCTCATCTAGATGATACTTCAAACAACTATTCAGGTTATGATAAAGCTTGTGGTTTGGAAAACTTTTAAGACGTGAAAAGTTGATAAACCTACTTCCACATTTAAACATCTGAAAATGTACACTGTGGAATCAACCAGCATAAATAAACACTATGATAGTAAGTCATGTTAACCAGAATATCAAGATATCCATTAATGAAGCTTATTAGGTGCTGAAGCCATGCCACATGAAGAGAGGAGCTACAATGATGTTCAATTACAATGTCATTTTCAGTTGGAATTGCAGTATTTACAAACAAAAGTTGCGGTTACTGAGGAAAATCAATAGAAGCATTAATACAAACCATTTGGCCAAAAAGTTTAATGTAGCTCATGTAACAGGCATTTCAAGTACTCTTACAAATAAGTAAAATATCATATTTACATCTATAGTGATACATTGCATCATAATTATACAAACAAATACATTCTGGTTTAAGGCGTGCGTTAATAAATGAATTGCAATAGCATAACAAAGTGCAGTAATGCAAAACCAAAGACTTGATATTTCAGATGTATCACGCTACGAAAATCACAGGACAGTTCTCTTTTAAACAACAACCGCGCTCCATCCCAAGCTAGCTATCTGAATTTAGAATATCCATTTGAACTAGATTCATTAACAATACGAGTTCTCTATCTCTATTTCACAGTTCACATATGAAAGACAATATATTCATAACTCACTGATGATAAGAAAAAACTAATCACAACACATAAAATCAAGGTCAATTGTACACTTCATTCATTAAATTGGGATGAAATCTCAGGACCTGTTTTGGATTGGCGTTTGGCATGGGATTTTTATAAAAACCAAAAGCCTTGTTATACCATTTCTAACCTATGGCTTTCGCTTATTTTTGACTTAAACATAAGTGTTTATAAGCACTTTATAACTTTACCCAAATACTTGAAAACAATCGAAATGAGCTCAAATCTTTGATAAACAAGGCTAAATTTAGATAACGACCCGAAAAGAGCAATCTTTAGGATAATTGGAGTGGTAGAGAAACAGACCTTGAAATCCTTTTCCAATGGTTGTACCAGCGACATCAACCAAATCACCTTCTTTAAATAATTCATTAAAATCAAGTTTCTGTGTAACTTCAAATCCATCAACGGACTGAAGACGAAACTCCTGCAAATGACGGAGAGGAATAATCCCAGATTTTTCAAGATGACCCATTTCAGGTTTAGTTAGTTTTCTATCACGAACTCGTCGATACCCAACTTGTACAGCACTATATCCATCAGTAGCTTCAGTTTTAATTTGAGTAATAATATTTCCTTCGCGAAACCCTACAACAGTAACAGGCACCACTGTTCCTGAATCTTCAAAGAAACTCATCATTCCAAGTTTGGTTGCCATTATTCCGACTCCAGCTTCAAGAGAGGCAGAGATAGCTGGAGAGGTTGAAATGCGGAGAATTGAAAGGGGTTTATGTTTGGGGAGTCGGAAAGAAGGGAGAAATGGAGAGTGCATAGTTAAGGGTGTGACTGTGGTGGAAGTTGGTAGGGTTTTTAGGCGGAGCTTGGCGGTGGGCATTGTAGAGAAAGAAGAGAGAGACATGGCTTATTGGTTTGCTGAGGAGAGAAGATGAAGGGGAAACGCCCTGTTATAGGATTTCCTTATCCGGTACAAGATGGGGAAAGAGGGAGATGGTTGCACAAAACTATAAGACCCCAAATATAAATTAGAGTGTGTTTGGTACGATGAAAAATATTTTCTAGAAAATGTTTTTCAATTTTCTCATGTTTGGTTGGGAATTGGGATAAAAGTGTTTGAAAATGTTTTTCAAATCAATTTATTTTCCTCAAAATTAAGGAAAATGACTTCCTTTCGAAATTTAAGAAAAACATTTTCCAAAACTTTTCTCCAACTTCAAATTATATTTTTTTTGGCAAAAAAATCAATTTTAAAAAAATATTTTCAATTTCAAAATATATTTTTTCACCGATCCCTGACCCCCCATCCCACCCACGCACTACTGGCCAGCCCCCCACCCCCCACCCCACCCCCACTCCACTTCCACCCACTCCCAATAAATTTGAGTTCGTTTTTTTAAAATATTTTAATTAAAAATTCCTCCTCCCTCCTCCCTCCCCCCGCCACCGCCAGCCCCTACCCCCCTACCACCCCTACCCCCTATCCCCCAAAAAAATAATTTTATTTTAAAAAAATATTTTCAACTTCAAAATTTTATTTTTTAACCTAACCCCTGCCCCACGCCAGCCCTCACCCCTACCCCACCACACACCCCAAAAATAAAATTGTTTTCTAAAAATATTTTTAATTTCATAAATTATTTTCTCTACTCTAGTAAAAATAAAAGATGTTGTCAAAAAACATTTTTATTCATAAATCAAACACTAAAATTATTTCTAGAAAATATTTTCTACTCACCACCAAACATGAGAAAATAAGTCCAAAATCTACTATTTTCCAAGAAAACATTTTCTAGAAAAACATTTTCCATGGAAAACATTTCCTTCATACCAAAACACACCTTAAGGAGTGCTATAAAATACTTAATTTAATCATCAATTTCAATATATTTATAACTTTTTATTTGCATTGACGTTTCTATATTGAAAGTATAAATTACTATTTATTTTATATTTTTTTAAAATTCATCTATTAATTTGTAACTCTTTTTTTAAAAAAAAAAAATCAATAATTTTGATTTGAAATTTAAATTACAATTATGAAAATTAAATATTATTAATTTGAAATTAGTGAGATTAAGCAGGTCAAATTGGACGGGACATGACCCAATTCAATTTTGAACCCAACTCATTTGAACCCAAAATAAACTTGGTTTGGTCAAAACTCATGTGGAGAATCTCCATTAATGGAAGTGAAGAATCTTTAGAGAGTATTTGGGAGGATGAAAAATTATATCTTCATTCAATCTGTATGTTGATATATATGAGAGGAAAATAACTAACTAAGATTCTTTTCTCTAACTAACTTGTAACTAATTTTGTAACTAACTTTTGTAACTAACTACAACAACTAACTAATTTATTTACACTACTTATTTACATGATCTCAACACTCCCCCTCAAGCTGAGAATTGAAAAATATATTTTTCATTCCATGCTTGTCAATCAGCAATTCATGTTGAGGCTTGCACAGTCCTTTAGTGAGTATGTCAGCTTGGTGCTCTTTAGTTCCTATGTGTTGAGTTTGAATGAGTCCATCCATGATCTTTTCCCTTACAAAATGACAGTCTATATCAAAGTGTTTTGTCCGTTCATGATAGGATGAGCTGCTATTTGAATAGCAGCTTTACTATCACAAAACAGTTGAACAAGCAGCTTAACTTCTACTCCCACTTCATTAAACAACCCTTTCAGCCAAATTATCTCAGCTACTGCGGTAGTCATACTTCTGAACTCTGCTTCTGCAGAAATTCTTGAGACTGTATTTTGTTTCTTTGCTTTCTAAGACACCAAAGCACTTCCCAGCTTGACTATGTAGCCAGTCACTGATTTCCTGGATTCTATGCATGCTCCCCAATTTGAGTCACAATAAGCTACAAGCTCAGACATGTTGTTGCTTGGCATGAACAAACCAAGGCATGTTGTACCTTTTATGTACCTCACCACTCTAAGTGTTGCTTCCATATGAGAGTTTTTTGGTGAGTGCATATATTGACTAAGTACTTGAACCACAAAAGGCATTATAAGGCCTAGTCATAGTCAAGTACTATAGTTTACCTATCAACCTTTGATACTTTCCATAATCATCAAGAACTTTATCTTCTGCATTCAATCCTGTGCATTTATCAAACACAGTGGATGTCAACTTGTGATTGAACTCTAAGGGAGTAGATGCAGGTTTACACCCTACAAGTCCAAGTTCAGATACAAGTCCAAGTGCATATTTTCTCTGATTCATAAGAATACCATCTGCATTTCTGGAAAACTCAATTCCAAGAAAGTATTTCAACTCTCCAAGATCCTTCATTTGAACCTATATTGTAAGTCTTTTCTAACTTGTTGTATCAAATTTAAGTTGCTCCCAGTGGTCAAAAGATCATCTACATGTACAAGTATGATAAGAAGTTTTTTCCCTACTCTCTTTGTAAACAATGAATAGTCATAATGAGATTGCAAGAACCCCATATCAATCAGTGCTTCAGTAAGTTTTAGATTCCATTATCTAGGGGCTTGCTTTAGTTTATATAAGGACTTTTGAAGCTTGCAAACCATGTGGTTCTCCCCCTGGTTTGCAAAACCCTCAGGAATCTGCATGTAGACCTCTTCAAGAAGATCACCTTGTAGAAAGGCATTATGAACATCTATATGAAATATATACCAACCACAAGAAGCAGCAAGAGCAATAACAGACCTGACAGTAACCATTTTTGCAACAGGGGAAAAAGTTTCAGTGAAGTCTAGGCCTTCTTGTTGACTGTATCCCTTAGCAACAAGCCTTGCTTTGTATCTCTCAACCTCCCTTAAAGCTTTGTATTTAATCTTAAACACCCATTTACAACCAATAGCAACTTTATCAATGGGAAGAGAAACAATAGACCAAGTATCATTATTTTCAAGGGCAATAATTTCATCCTGCATAGCAGCCACCCAAAGAGGATCTTGACATGCTTCTGAGTATGTATGAGATTCTGATGTAGCAGAATAAGCAGCAAGAGAAACTCTATAGGTAGGAGATAAAGCTGAATATGAAACATAGTTAGAAATAGGATATAGAGATGCATTCTTTGTTGTTGGAGTAACATAAGAATCTAGCCAAACACGATGTTTAGACTGCCTAAAGGATCTCCTAGGAGGAGCAACAGATGGAGCAACTGTTGTAGAATCATTGGTTTCAGAAGAAACAACACCTCTACTAGATTGAAGAATTTGAGAACAAAAAGTTGAACTAGGAGTAGTTAATTCAGAATCAAGATCAACAGGAAGATCAATAATAGGAAACAAAGACTCAGGATAAGATTTAAGATCTTTAAAAGGAAATATATCTTCTTTGAACACAGTGTCTCTACTTACAAAGAAAATTTTAGAGCTGAAATCATATAAGATATACCCTTTCTGAGTAGAAGAATAACCCATATGAATAGAAGGAATAGCTCTAAGAGCAAATTTATCAAGTCTTTTAGGATCAATGGCATAACATAAAGAACCAAGAACTCTCACATGATCAATAGAATAAACCTGACCATATAACACCTCATATGAAGATTTAGCTTTGTGTAATTTTGTAGGTAACCTATTAAGAATGTATACTGCTGCAGACACACACATACCCCAGAATCTAATAGGAATACATGCCTGAAATCTTAAGGCTCTAGCCATGCCAAGAATAGATCTATGTTTCCTCTCAACTACACCATTCTGTTGAGGAGAATGAACACATGAACTTTGATGCAGAATCCCATGCTCTCTGAACAAAGCATCTACCTGAGAATTGAAAATTTCTGTTCCATTATCTGATCTTACACACTTGACAGTGGTGTCAAATTGTGTCTTGATCATACAGATAAAATCTCTCATCAAGACAATAGTATCAGACTTAGTGTGCATTAAGAAAATCCAGGTATATTTGGATTTATCATCTACCAATGTTAAAAAATATCTCTTTCCATCATAGTTAGAAACTCGATAGGGCCCCCATACATCAACATGCACTATATCAAAACAAGCATTGGATAGAGACACACTAGTAGGAAATGGTAATCTTGTTTGCTTTGCAATTATCAAACAGTACAATTGTGATCTTTCATAGGTACATTTTGTAAGCATTGTATTCTACTGAGAACTATGAAATGAGCATGCCCCAGTCTCTTATGCCAAAGACTATGTGGTGAACAAACAGAAGTAAAACTGATAGGAGAACTGATACATGAGTTCCTAGTAATCTTGTCTTGCAAAGTTCTTGGTTGTATGTCTGTATTGAGAAGATATAATCCTTGATCTTCCTTACCAATCCCCAGGACCCTCCCACTGAAGAGATCCTGAAAGAAACAGAAGTCAGGGAAAAATAGTACTGCACACTTTAATTGTTTAGTTAGTTGAGAGACAGATAATAGATTATACTGAAAATCTGGTATATATAGAACATCCTTCACTAATTTATCCTTAAGAATTAGTGAATCTTCAACATGACTAATAGCCACCTGAGCACCAGTAGGCAAATTTACTTTCATATCATTTCTACTTCCAAGATCTGTACATTGTTTCATAAGATTCAGACTGTGAACCATATGATTTGAAGCACCTGTATCTATAATCCAGTTTGTATGAACCATATCAGACATAAGAGCTGTAAGAGTACCTGAGGAATTTGCAGTTGCAACATTAGCCATGGAATCTACTTCCTTGCCTTTTCCTTTGCTCAACATTTTTAAAATCTGATTGTATTGTTCATTTGTAAAAAGTGACATGCCTTGTGTACCTACCGAGAAATTGTTAGGAGAGGTACCAAAGGACTTAGGATTAGTATTTACAGAGGAATTATCGTAGGCTCCATTTTCAGGAGATTGACATCCTCCAGCAGCAGCACTATTAGCATGAGAAGAAAAACCTCCTTTCTTCTTAGGATAGCCATGAAGTTTGTAACAAGAATCTTTAGTATGTCCTATGTAATGACAGTAATCACAATAGAGATTTGATCTTCCTCCTTGTCGTACATCACCATTGTTTCTAGATTTATAACCAATATTTCCACTAGAACCATTGCTAGGATAGTAAGCAGAACCTGAGCTAGAACCACCACTGTTATGATATCCATTACTATGACCAGACATTCTATTACTCATAAGAGCAGTTTCTGAAGAAGTTTCTGTAGAAAATGAACTACTACTAACACCATTCACTCTTTGACTTTCTACATTAATGATCATAGCATAAGCTTGATTAACATTTGGTGTAGGAATCTGCATTAACACCTGACTCTTAGCATGAGCATAAGACTCATATACACCCATCAAAAATTGCCATAACTTCTGAAACTGAAAATGTTCTGCATACTGTTTGGATTCAGGACATGCACAGGAAGGAGGTGGTATAAGTGTCTCAAATTCATCCCAAAGTTCTCTTAGTCTTGAAAAGTAATTTGATACAGATGCAGTTCCCTGAGACAGTGTAACAATTTCTTTGTGAAGATAGAATGCCCTAGAAGCATTAACCTTATCAAACCTTTCTCGAAGATCCTCCCAAACAGTGTGTGCATCAGATCCATAAATCACAGTGCTAACTAAGATTTTAGAGACAATATTCATAATCCACTCTAAAACAATAGCATTGCATCTCTCCCATTGTTCATGCATAGAGGAAGGATACATGCTCTTAGTACATGTTCCTAATAGAAAACCTAGCTTATTTTTACCAAGTAATACAAGCTTCAAGGATTTACTCCATAAGGAGTAATTTTCAGATCCTAGAAATTGAATTGAAGTAAGCAGAGAACCTTGAGTATCAGAAGGATGAATATACAGAGGATGATTGTGATCGATTGAAGTAGAAACTCTAACCTCACCAGCAACAACAGATTCTTCCTCAACTGCCATGACAACGAAGCACTGAAACTAAAGATGAACACCTGGTCTTCAATTGAGGGAAAACAGAGAAGAAGAAACGAGAGACTTAGCAGAGGATTACAGCAAAAATCCTAATGCTCTGATACCATGTTGAAATCTTCATTAATGGAAGTGAAGAAGCTTTAGAGAGTATTTGGGAGAATGAAAAATTATATCTTCATTCAATTTGTATGTTGATATATATATACAAAGTGATGAGAGGAAAATTATCTAACTAAGATTCTTTTCTCTAACTAACTTGTAACTAATTTTGTAACTAACTTTTGTAACTAACTACAACACCTAACTAATTTATTTAGGGAAAATACCCAAGTACCCCCTCAACCTATGCTCAAAATCACAGAGACACACTTATACTATACTAAGGTCCTATTACCCCCTGAACTTATTTTAAATGTAATTTTCTACCCCTTTTTAGCCTACGTGGCACTACTTCAAAAAAAAAAGTCAACCATCGTTGGGCCCACAAGATAGTGCCACGTAAGCTAAAAAGGGGTAAAAAATTATTAATACAATTAGTCAGGGGGTAATAGGACCTTAGTATAGTATAAGTGTGTCTCTGAGATTTCGGGTATAGGTTGAGGGGGTACTTGTGCATTATCCCATTTATTTACACTACTTATTTACATGATCTCAACAACTCAACCCAGATTTAATTTCAATTTATTTTATTAGTTTCAGTTTCAACCTAACTCCCTCATTTGATACCTCCTAAGAGTAACAAATACTCCTACATCATTTATTAGAGGTCGAGTTCAAGTCTTCTGAATATAAATTTGTCTTTATTATGGAGCAAAATCCTTAATCAGAGGTCAAATTTGAATCTTCTAGATACGAAAATTGTCTTATTAGATAACAAGAACAAGCTCATATAATTTTTTATGCGAAAAGTATTAAACTAGTCAGAATTCCTAACATAATTATTATAAGATTTTACTTAAGAATAATTAATAAAAATGTAAATATGTCAATATTTTAGTAACTATAAGGTACCATAATATAATTTAGTTACCTTTCTTTTTTCTCAAATTGAACCCATTTTTTTTGAAATTTAAATTTTAAATTGCTTAATTATTACGGATAATGCACAAGTACCTCCTCAACCTATGCCCGAAATCCCAGAGACACACTTATACTATACTAAGGTCCTATTACCCCCCTAAACTTATTTTATAAGTAATTTTCTACCCCTTTTTAGCGTACGTGGCACTAGTTTGAAAAAAAAGTCAACCATCGTTGGGCCCACAAGATAGTGCCACGTAGGTCGAAAAGGGGTAATAAATTATTAATAAAATAAGTTCAGGGGGGTAATAGGACCTTAGTATAGTATAAGTGTGTCTCTGAGATTTTGGGCATAGCTTGAGGGGGTACTTGGGCACTATCCCTAATTATTATAACAAAAATTAGATTCAATTAATTTTTTTTTTTAAATTTCGGTTTGTCCCGGATACCGGTCCGGTCCGGTATACTACCGATTTACTTCCGGACCGGGACGGAACGATATTAATTTTACCGGTTTCCCGGACCGGTCCGGTTCCGATTCCGAAACGTTACCGGTACACACAGTACCGATTCCGTACCGGTTTCGGTAATTACCGGTCCGATTCTCCCGGTTCCGGTACCACTGCCAGTCATACCTGCTACTGATGAAAAGAAAAAAGAAGATCTCATTATCCACTTTTTTCTCTCAATTTTTTTATCCATATTTTATCAGGTTTCTCTCACACATTTGGACTAGGGGCGGATCTACTTAAGCTCGTGAGGTGTCACGCCACCCACGAGCTTCGGTCGAAACGCGATGTATATATATACATTGTATAAATAAACAAATAATACCCACAGAACCAAAAGGTGTTGTGGTGCCACTAATAAAGGGTGATACTCCCCTTCCAGACCCCGGATCGAATCCGAAAACAATTTTTTTTAAAAAAACTCGCAGGATGAGAAATTTAGCTTCAATAATTTATATTTTGAAGATTATATTTCTTTTTCTTTTAAATTCTAGTTGACTTAGTTTTAATTAATAATTATTCTTTTTCTTTTAAATTCTAGTTGACTTAGTTTTAATTAATAATTATTGTTGACTAATTCAATTTATTAATCTTTAATTTTTTTATAATTGTTATTTGTTTGATGGAAAAGTGTTAAAAATAGCTTTAAAGTATGTCACGTTAAATAAAAATATTCTCTGTTAATAATTTTATTAAAAATGTCCATGCGATTAAAATTTTATTCTAAAAATGTCTCCACTACTAATATTTTAACCCTAAAATGTCTATGTTGTTATTTTATTATGTCAAAGATACACATTTTCTAATGAACATAATTTTTTCATTTTCTAATAAAATTATTGTTTTTAAAGAGTTCCTTTCTTGTTTTTTTTTTCTTTTGAAAACCTTTTAACTAAAAAAAATGGAAACAGTAATATTTTTCTTAATCTCATTTTGCAATTTAAATAGAACAATGTCATGTACTTTGTAAATAATATCACAGTAACTTCTTCTTTAATTTTTATTTAGATATAATAAAATCCTTTTTTCCTAATAAAATAAACAAATATTTCTATTTCTTAATCTTTTTAAAATTGATTAAGTAAATATTTTCCTGTAGGTATTGTAATTGTGAAAATATCACTTTATTTCATGAAGTAGATAAAAAATGAAATATAAAATAAGAGTGGTCATTAATATTAAGTGATTTGTTTAGTTTGTTACCAAGGGATGTGTTTACAAATATAAGTAATTTAAAATATATCAACTCGTCGAGAACTATTATAAATGAATAATATATATTTATAATATTAGTAAAATTATTTTTAAAAATAAGTTACGCTTTATAAATTTTGTGTGGAATCGAAACCTAAGGTTGATTTAGTGGTCTAAGTAATGTGTCTACTTGACATCCACGAAGTTTAAATCCTGGATTGGCCTCTGATTTGGATTATGATTATACAATGTCACTCAACTTATGTATGTATAATTAATGCAAACATAATTGATACAAACATTACGAATACACTCTATATATTTTTTACATACTACCAAATAACCCAATATTTAACATTTTTATTATATATTCTATCAAACGACCACAAAATAAGATATTATTAATACACAAAGTTAATGAGTTTATATCTTAAGAGGTCATTGAACTATGAGAAATGATCTAACAAAATCATTTGTTTTATATATTAAAAAAAATCACTCAACTTAAGGTATTTATCTACAAAAACCATCCAACTACATTTATCATTAAAATAAATTTAATATACCAAAATAAATTATTTTTATGTTATATAAATTACACGAATTATATAAATATTTTTTTAAAGAAGTAAATAACTTTATCCTTCAGTAATCTGATTCTTTATTTCCAATCACAAATGAAAAATATATATCAATTTTGGGTATGAAATCCAAATTCATTAGAGCTCCAGACATATCACAATCACATTACAACTTGCTAGCAACATAAATCTAATGGAACTCTATAAATCACATTAGGGAATTGGAAAGAGAAATTGCACATTATTACTTGTATTTTGTTTTGGTGTATATATTATTATTACTCGTTTACTTACATCAACATATATGAATATGGAGATTGGAGTATCCAACTAAAGTAATCAATAAATTAAAAAAATAAAATCTTTTATTAGCAATGGCTCATAGTGTAGAAACTGAAAATTGAAGCAACATGGGTATAAATCGAATTTATATGGGGGCGATACGGTTTAAAAATATAAAAGTTTAATACGTGAGATTCATATTTATATGACAAATAAGAAATTTATTTGTCATGTCGAAATTATTATAAATTAAGAAGGAGATCTTTTAAATTTTAGTTTATTGTGAAGTCCATATTTACATGACATATAAAATAATTTTGGGGAAACTAAATAAATATCCTATAAAAATAAAATAGTTACGAACATACACCCTTTTATATTCATATCCTATTAAATAAACGGAAAATGACCTAAAATATCTTTGAAGTATTGAAAATGGTACAAAATTACCCTTCATCCACCTATTGGCTCCAAAATGTCTTTTTCATCCACCTATTGGCTCCAAAATACCCTTGTCATCCACCTTTGGGTTCAAAATTGATCACTTTTTAAATTGTTTTAAAATTAAACTCTTTAAATATTTTAAAAAATACTTGGCGTTCAACTATTGGTTATAATTTTAATTATTAATATAATTTATAAACCAACCCACTACCCACTCATTACTAACTAAATCTCACCCAATTAATAATCCAATTATAATATAAAAATCATCATAAACACTACTAAAACACGATAAAATTATATATTCTTGAAAATGACATCCAAAATTATTCGACTCCGAATCGAAACCCCAATTAAATTTAGGTTGAGACGCTTATTTAGGAGGACACTTTCTTTCAAAATTGAATTAGAAATTTATGATTAAAGGTAAAGAAGTAATACATCCCTAATTAATTCATGCACTTTTTTTAAATATAATTTTATAAATATTTATAATTTGTTTTAAAACCTCTAATATATTATTTTGAAAAAAAAGTTACTTATGAAGTTACATCACATAATTGAGACATAAGAATAATTAAGATGAACATAGTCAAACTTTTAAGTTTATCGGTGATTTTTATTTAGCCACTTGAATATATGATAATTTAATTCTATAATTTTTAAAAACTCTCAATTGACAGTAGCTTGCATTAATAATGTGACGGGTTTATTAATTTAGAGGAATTTAATTAGTAATGGGTGGGTAGTTGATTGATTTATAAATTATACTTATAAGTTAAATTATAACAAATAGTTGAGCGCCACGTATTTTAAAAAATATTTAAATAGTATAAATATAAAACCGTTAAATAAGTGGTCAATTTTGAACCAAAAGGTGGATGACAAGGGTATTTTGGACCCAATAGGTGGGTGATAAGGGTATTTCGGAGCCAATAGGTGGATGGAGGGTAATTTTGTACCATTTCCAATACTTTGAGGGTATTTTAGGCCCTT
Source organism: Solanum peruvianum (assembly GCA_027705065.1). Lineage (NCBI taxonomy): Eukaryota > Viridiplantae > Streptophyta > Magnoliopsida > Solanales > Solanaceae > Solanum > Solanum peruvianum. The sequence continues at coordinate 36,259,996 of JAKWJD010001760.1, read as the reverse complement.
TTCCATTAAATAAATACACTATATACCCTTAATTAATTTCGCTTAGCCGATACAAAATCAGTATCATACTTGTATTGATATCATCAATGTTGATAACTTCGCTTAGATCATATATTGTATTATTATTATTAAGAGTGATACTTTTTTTAAATTGATACTAAATCGATATATATATATATATATATATATATATATATAATATATATATATATATATATATATATATATATATATATTGTATTGATATTATTAAGATTTTTTATTCAGAAATTATGATACCACAACAATATATATATACTCTTACAATATCATTGACTAATGAATAATTTCTGAACAAGATACTTAGTAATACCATAAAATATATAACTCTTGTAGTATAATGGACTAATGAGTGATTTCACTATACACTCATCATGGTTCGTGTAATACAATCTCTTTTATTTAAAAAAAAATTTGTCATATCACACTCTATATGGATAAGACATTCCACCATGAGGAAACAAATAAATTATTAGTATTATTTAAAGATAAAAATTAAAATATTGTTATTCCTCCCTTCCCCAATTATTTTTTTATATAAAATGTAAAATATTTTTCTCATCCCATTCCACCACTTCCTCCCATCATATTCCCCTCAATTTTGATTTTTTTTTAATAATTATTTTTTATTCATAAAAATAATCTTTTTATTTATGTTATTTTCGAAACATAAGTAAAAAAAATTTCCTAAATATATGTATATATTTAACACAAAATAAGAAATTTTTTAAAAATAATTAGGAAGGGTTGATAGGAATGGAGTGGATATTTTATTAAAAATAAAAATAACATCAATTTTTTTTTGGGAAAGAGAAGAGGGGTGAAGTCTGAATTTTTCAAAAATATTTTACAAAGAAAATTTAGAAAAATAAAAGGATGGGGTTTTGTGGAAAGAGGTGGTGGAGAAAAGTGAGATACAAATATATATATATTGAGAGAGAGAATATGAATACAAATACTTTAATCTACCGTTTAGCTAATTCTAACAGCTTGTTTAATTTTTATCATAGTAAAATATTTTATCTATGTAAATTCTATGTGATAAGATTTTTATAAATAAAAGAGTATATTATACATTTTGGATTCGAAAGCGATTATGGCGTTGTGCGAAAATTTATAATTGCATATCAAAATATTGATAAATTAGAGGAATATTTATTTGTATGAGTACCTTTCAATAAATAATTACTATTTTATCAATATTTTTTTTATTATCATTTATAGCAATGCATAACAATATTATATTCGATCTGCAATTTGTGTTAAAAGTGACTTATGTATGCAATATATATGTATTATAATTGTTATTTTAAGTATACTATGTTTGTTTGGTAAAAAATTAACACATTATATTATACGTGAATCAAAATGTGTGATAAATGTATTGTCCATCAATAAAATTTGTTTTATATGTGAACAATAAATTGTTCATTGTCATATGTAGTAAAATTGTAATATAAATGTATTAAAGAAAATGTTATTGCTATAAATGGTGAATGTTGGGGAATGACAAAACATGAAGTTTGTAGTTTTGATGGATGACAAAGAATTGAAGTTTTGATCACTAACAAAGAGTCTTGATGTGTAACAAATCATTGGTTATCATCATCAAAAAGGGGGAAAATGTTGGGAAGTAGGAGAACAAATAAAATAGTTTTGATGATTGATAAAGTAAATGCATGGTGTCGTATGTGTACAATTATGAGAGATTGCGGCGAAGAAGAAAAAGTATTGAGGCAAAGAAGAAAAAGTGCAGAATTGTAAAGAAGGAAACAAATATGGAAATAAATAAAGAAGGAAAGAAATAAAAAAATAGCAATTCAAGTCAAAGAAGGAAAGAAATAAAAAAGTAGCAATCCAAGCCAAAGAAGGAAAGAAATAAAGAAATTACAATTCAAGTCAAATAAGGAAAGAAGTAAATATAGACAAGTTCAAGAAGGAAAAGGATTTGTAATTCCTTTCTAAAGGCAAATCAAATGTAACAACCCATTTAGTCGGTTTGAGCAGTAGAATTATTCTGATAAATATTTACTAGATGCGACGGACCGTCACACGCTGCGTAACCCCACACGATGTCAGCTTCCACTATTTATTTTTTTATGGTGCTTTGGACTATTATATTTATATAATTAGTGGAGTAGCTTTAATTATGAAATTAATTAGTGGAGTAGCTTTAATTATGAAATTAATTAGTGGAGTAACTTTAATTATGAAATTAATTAGTGGGTTAATTTTTATTATCTTTAGTTATCTCTTTTTAATGGGGTATTTATTTATTATTTATTTAGTTAGGGGTAGAAAATTAATATTAAAACAATTAGTGAGTTAATTTTACTATTAGTCTTATGCATTATAAATAAGGGATAATTAATCACAAGGGGGAATGGAAGAAACTCACCTGCAGAGGAGCAACATTAAAACTTGGTATCTTCAAATTGAAAAGGTTCTTAGGAAATAAGGAAGGCAAAGGCATTGGAGAGGTAGCTTGCTTGATTTCGGTTCGTCGGTGGAAGTAGGTTATGGTTTATTTCTATGTGATAGATAAACTCTAAATATCGATTGATATGTATTGGATGATATTGTAAAGTCTCCTATTACTTGATTTTGTGGTTGTATATTATGATTGTGTGGTTTGTGGTTTGCCTAAAATATTGAGACTATTAATTTTATTCTTGAAAACTCTCTTTTGAAGTGATGTCTTGAATAAAGAAGGCTTGATGGAAATAAAATGATTTGAAAACAGTTAATAAATTAAATACATTTTGGATCGGAGTGTCACGTTCCGACACGGTATTTTTTGATCGAGAGTGTCACGTTCCGACACGATATTTTTGGATCGGAGGGAGAGTCCCGTTCGACACGGTATTTTTGGATCGGAGTGTCACGTTCCGACACTGTATTTTTGGATCGGAGTGTCACGTTCCGACACGGTATTTTTGGATCGGAGTGTCACGTTTCGACACAGTATTTTTAAATTAAAAGAATCTTGAATTATATTATTTTACTCAAATTCAAAGAAACTATTTTCCCAAAGGAGTATGGTGTGGAGGCATGAGTCCTCAAAGGTGTGCTTGATATTGTGATTGATGGTGTACATATTATGGTGTTGTTGTCAATGACTTATGTATTTGTTGCTTGCCATCTGTTAAGTATTGTGGTTGACTGTATATTATTATTCGGTATATATTGTTTTCTATTTTGAGTTGGCCGATGATACCTACTCAGTACGTGTTCCTTGTACTGACCCCCTACTTGTATTTTCTTCTTTGTTATTTTGTGGAGTGCAGCAAGTGTGCCATCGTCTTCGACTCGCCCTCAGTTCTAGCCATTCTTATGCATATCAGAGTTCGGGGTGAGCTATTATTCCTAGCTCGTGCTGGATTCTCTTCTTCACGTCTTGATGTCTTTGAATTTCGGACATAGACCATCTTCTTACTTATTTTGTTTTCTCAAACATTCTTAGACTTTGTAATTTGAGGATAGATGTTCTTGATGTGATGACTTCCAGATTTTGAGGATGATAAGTGTAAACATAGAAGCTTATTTACTTAGCTACCTTAAATCAGAGTTTTGGGTCTTCCGCATTATTTTATTAATTACAGTTGAACTATTGGTAAGTGTTGGAGTTAAGATTTGTTGGTTCGCTCACCTAATAGAATAAGGGTGGGTGCCACTCACGAGATCATTTTGGGTCGTGACAAACTTGGTATCAGAGCGTTAGGTTCGTTGGTCTCATCACACAAGAACAAGTCTAGTAGAGTCTTGAGGAACGGTATGGGGACGCCTTTACTTTTCTTCGAGAGGCTATAGGACTTTAGGAAAATTCCACTCTTTCTTTCTCTCGTGCTATTACTTGGATCCAATTGGTATCTAGGTGATACAAATTGGTATCTGACATTCTCACTCTATTTAACAGATGGTTAGAAGTAAGGTTGAACACATTTGTTATTTTTATAATTGGTTATTTATAATAATTAGGGCAAAGAAATAGTTTGCTAAATAAAGAAAAAAAAATAAACGGAAGAGAAGAACAACGAAAAGGAGGCACAATGTCAAGGGACGACATAATTGGCGAGGAAAAAAAAATGCATATGTATATGTAAATTTGATGAATAATGTAGATATAGAATTTATTATTATTATATTTTATATGGGCAGATTGTGTTGCATATAGTTGCAATGCATATAAGATTGTTTCTTTTGTTATAGTGGAGAAAGAAAGTAGTGGATATATATATATATATATATATATTATATATATATATATATATTTGAATAGGTGGTGGAAATCATATTATTTTTTAATATTATTTGAGTTGGATAAGAAGTAGTTAAAGTCAATATTGTTGAGGTTGCATGTTGTTACTGCAATGTGTATTTGTCTTGTGAGATTGTGAAATGGACAATTGTTAGGTAATTAGTGGTCATTAATTATTCAATAATTAGGAGTTATGATTTGAAAATCATAAGATACTTTAGAATTAAAATGGTAGCCATCAATTTCATTTATCATGTGTTTGCTGTCACTGGTTACCGTGGCTTACAACTTGAATAATTACTATTTTTCTATCATATTATAAATTTAAATTTAACATATTGTGATTGATAATTAAATATAAAGTATAGTATATTATATGAATTACATTAAAGTTATGCTAATGGAAGGAATTAAGGTTTACTTGGTTAGAGTTTTGAAGTGTTTTGCCTTTGTTATTGACTTGATCTAAGAAGTAAAGCAAATTTCTTGGGCTGGAGAAAGAATAAATTCAATAATGTTTTATAGTTATTAAATGGATAAAAATGTGTGGGCTATTTGGGTACGATATTCTCGATAAATATGATGTGTTCTAGTAATGAATTTAACGACCTTTGACGGTACTAATGTTACGTGAAAACGAATACATCGATTGTCAAGTGAGAATACTAACTGCTTAAAGAGTTATTAGTGGTACGTCATGTTTAGATAATAAGATTCGGTGTTGCTTTTACATTTGAGAAATCAACTATTTTATTACTACGAGCGCTTGGATTGAGCATTATTTATTATTTATTTATTTTAGAAAATTCTAGTGGTGGATCTTTGGTACAGATATTAACTTAACTTAAGCTGTGCAATGTATCTTCAAAGGTTTTGAATGAGGACCGGTGATTTTATCTTAAGTTTCAAAAGGTAGATTGATACTAGCATGACAAACTTATAGGGAAAGAAAATCCGAGTGAGTATACTTTGGGTGAAGTAAAATGAAGATTTTAGTAAGAAAGTGAATATAAAATTTGTTAGTCCCTTCATTTTGATTACTATATCTGAGTTTAAGGTGTCATGTCAAAAAAAAATTAAAAAAAATTGACTTTGTGGTGATGAAAAGGGCTTACAAAATGCATGATGGTAATAGGATTAAGTGATGGATGGTGACAGAGATGCAAATTATAGAATACAAAATTATTGGTCAAATAAATTTTGTATGGTGATAAAAACTTGCGAGTATCTAAGGTTGATTTTTGCGTATGAGTTTAGATATGACTGTGAAATGTGAAGTAGTTCGATATAGACTTACTAAAATTTATCATCGACTTTTATAAAGATTGAGTTTTGATTTTGATTGCAACCAATGAGGCATGAAGAATTTAGTATTTTACCTCAAATTTGGATAGATGACTTAAGAATGATGCATAAGGTGTAATATAATTCTACATGGTTGTTAAGAATTTAGAGTTGGAATAATACTACTCTATTGATGGGATTACATAGAATATTATGATGTGTTACATAGATATTTAATGGTGAATAGAGGTTATGAGCTAATAGGATACATAATAATTTGAATGACCAAGAAACTTCCTAAGTGTTGGCATGAGGTATGTGATGGTTTAGAAGGGTAGCTAAAGCATGATATGTGGAAGTGGTGTGAGGTTGAATTGGGGTTTGATTTAGTAGTTTATTATGATGGAAAGGTACTATCAAATTTAAAATAATGTTAGCAGCCTTGTTTGAAACTCGTAATTGTCATGAAATGCTTAAATAGAAAGAGAGATAGTCATAGTTTGAACATATATTTTATAAGAATACTTTGATACTAATGGTGATTTGGGAGTAAGGTAGATTATCAATGTGGTTATGATGTTTTGTTAGTACTAAAAGTGTCGACTTCAGTGGATGTAGGGTTCGATAAAGTAAGTATGTGTGCAATTATAATAGGAACTAAATTGGTGATTGTGGGTAGCTAGAAAATCAAAGAGATAGAGTCAGATGAATGAAGATGTTTGATATGGAAAAAAAATGGGTTAGATAAGTTTGAATCTCCATTGAGAAGTACTAAGCTCGTGGAAAGTTTATGTTGTGAGAAGAAAATATTGACAAAATTTATGATGGTATGTGCGCTATGAGTGTGCGGTGGTTGTTTCAAGTTCACCACTAATTATATCCCGTATTAGTTTTGAGATTTTGTCATGGTTATGTGAGAAAAGATTACACCAAATGGTTGTGCCAAGGTCCTTGAGAACATGTTGAGGATGCGAATACGATTAACTTGGTGGTTATTGAAAATAGTTTTGTTCTTAGCAGAATTTTCATACAATAATAGCTATCACTCAAGTATTGATATGGCCCCATTTGAGGCACTGTATGGGAGGAGATGTAGGTCTCCCATTGGTTGGTTTGACGCATTTGAAGTGAGACCTTGGGGTACCGATCTGTTGAGGGAATCGTTAGATAAAGTAAAATTCATTTAGGGGAAGCTGCTAGCAGCTCAGAATAGGCAGAAAGAATATGCAGATCGAAAGGTTATGGACTTGGATTTTATGGAGGGTGAACAAGTTTTGCTGAAGGTTTCACCCATGAAAGGTGTGATGCGGTTTGGTAAACGAGGTAAGCTTAGTCCGAGGTATATTGGTCCATTCGAAGTTCTGAAGCGCGTGGGGGATGTGGCCTATGAATTGGCATTGCCTCCAGGGTTGTCAGGAGTGCACCCGGTATTTCATGTGTCTATGCTGAAGAAATACCATGGTGATGGAAATTATATTATTCGTTGGGATTCAATTCTTCTTGATAAGAATCTGTCTTATGAAGAACAGCCTATTGCTATTCTAAATAAGGAGGTCCGCAAGTTGCGATCAAAGGAGATTGCATCTATCAAGGTTCAGTGGAAGGATCGGCCAGTTGAAGAGTCCACATGGGATAGTGAGGTCGATATGAAAGAAAGATATCCACATCTTTTTTACTTATCCAGGTATTCTTTCTCGCCCTCCCCTTTTCTTGTTGTGATCATTCGAGGACGAACGATGGGTAAATTGGTATCTATTGTAACAACCCATTTAGTCGGTTTGAGCAGTAGAATTATTCTGATAAATATTTACTAGATGCGACGGACCGTCACACGCTGCGTAACCCCACACGATGTCAGCTTCCCCTATTTATTTTTTTATGGGTGTTTTGGACTATTATATTTATATAATTAGTGGAATAGCTTTAATTATGAAATTAATTAGTGGAGTAGCTTTAATTATGAAATTAATTAGTGGAGTAACTTTAATTATGAAATTAATTAGTGGGTTAATTTTTTTATTATCTCTTTAGTTAATGGGGTATTTATTTATTATTTATTTAGTTAGTGGGTAGAAAAATAATATTAAAACAATTAGTGAGTTAATTTTACTATTAGTCTTATGCATTATAAATAAGGGATAATTAATCACAAGGGGGAATGGAAGAAACTCACCTGCAGAGGAGCAACATTAAAACTTGGTATCTTCAAATTGAAAAAGGTTCTTAGGAAATAAGGAAGGCAAAGGCATTGGAGAGGTAGCTTGCTTGATTTCGGTTCTTCGGTGGAGGTAGGTTATGGTTTATTTCTATGTGATAGATAAACTCTAAATAGCGATTGATATGTATTAGATGATATTGTAAAGTCTCCTATTACTTGATTTTGTGGTTGTATATTATGATTGTGTGGTTTGTGGTTTGCCTAAAATATTGAGACTATTAATTTTATTCTTGAAAACTCTCTTTTGAAGTGATGCCTTGAATAAAGAAGGCTTGATGGAAATAAAATGATTTGAAAACAGTTTTAATAAATTAAATACATTTTGGATCGGAGTGTCACGTTCCGACACGGTATTTTTGGATCGGAGTGTCACGTTCCGACACGGTATTTTTGGATCGGAGTGTCACGTTCCGACACGGTATTTTTGGATCGGAGTGTCACGTTCCGAAACGGTATTTTTGGATCGGAGTGTCACGTTCCGACACGGTATTTTTGGATCGAAGTGTCACGTTCCGACACGGTATTTTTGGATCGGAGTGTCACGTTCCGACACTGTATTTTTGGATCGGAGTGTCACGTTCCGACACGGTATTTTTGGATCGGAGTGTCACGTTCCGACACGGTATTTTTAAATGAAAAGAATCTTGAATTATATTATTTTACTCAAATTCAAAGAAACTATTTTCCCAAAGGAGTATGGTGTGGAGGCATGAGTCCTCAAAGGTGTGCTTGATATTGTGATTGATGGTGTACCTATTATGGTGTTGTTGTCAATGACTTATGTATTGTTTGCTTGTCATCTGTTAAGTATTGTGGTTGACTGTATATTATTATTCGGTATATATTGTTTTCTATTTTGAGTTGGCCGATGATACCTACTCAGTACGTGTTCCTTGTACTGACCCCCTACTTGTATTTTCTTCTTTGTTATTTTGTGGAGTGCAGCAAGTGTGCCATCGTCTTCGACTCGCCCTCAGTTCTAGCCAGCCTTCAGCATATCAGAGTTCGGGGTGAGCTATTATTCCTAGCTCGTGCTGGATTCTCTTCTTCACGTCTTAATGTCTTTGAATTTCGGACATAGACCATCTTCTTACTTATTTTGTTTTCTCAAACATTCTTAGACTTTGTAATTTGAGGATAGATGTTCTTGATGTGATGACTTCCAGATTTTGGGGATGATAAGTGTAAACATAGAAGCTTATTTACTTAGCTACCTTAAATCAGAGTTTTGGGTCTTCTGCATTATTTTATTAATTACAGTTGAACTATTGGTAAATGTTGGAGTTAAGATTTGTTGGTTCGCTCACCTAATAGGATAAGGGTGGGTGCCACTCACGAGATCATTTTGGGTCATGACATCAAATCTATAAAAGGATCAAGAAGTTGAAGAAAAAAAGTGTCTTTGCAATCACAAAAATTGAGAGAATTTTTCCAGCAAAGCCAGAACGATAGGTATTGCATATTCACGAAATATATCATCTTAAGAGCAGTATTTTCTGGAGAAAAAAATCAGGTCTTCATCACAGAAACGCAAGAACCAGGTTCACCTTCATCACAGCAAAATAAGGACCAGGTTCACGAAACTTGTTTTACTCAGAACTATTGGATATTGAAGTTTGATCAATTAAAGTCTAGGGTTATTAGTCTTTGTTGATTTGTTCTAGGTTTATTATTGAGTTGTAATAATTCCTAGATTTGTAACAAGAAGTGGTTTTGACTTCTTGGGAGTTGAGTCTTGAGAGAATTCTAACAAGAAGTGGGTTTGACTTCTTGGGAGTTGAGTCTTGAGAGAATTGTAAACAAGAAGTGGGTTTGACTTCTTGGGTGGTTAGAGTTAAGAAAAGTTGAGAGCTTTTGTAAACAAGAAGCGAGTTTGAGTTCTTGTTGAGTGGAGAGTTTTCGATTTTAGTTAATCGAAAAGGGTAGAAGTTTAGAGTTAGATTCATTGATTAACTGAGTTGTAAATCTTGAATTAATATAAAAATTCTGTGTGGTTTTTCCATTCCTTGAATTAGGAAGGTTTCCACGATAAATCTTTGTTTTATTGTGTTACAACAAAATTACAAGAATCTGGTTCTTGTTCTAGGGGTATGGTTTCTTCAATTGGTATCAGAGCAGGTCTTTTCATTAAAAGACTAACATCTTGAAAAGGATCAATGGCTGCACCACCTACACCACAAGAAGGGGCTTCTCAAACTCGACCACCACTGTTTAATGAAAAGTATTATGGATGGTGGAAGAATCGCATGATGGATCATTTACTAGGAGAAAATCCAGACCTATGGGGAGTCGTGTTGGACGGTCTAACCATACCCATGAAGAATGAAATTGATGGAACCACTCAAGTACCAAAAGATAGGAAAGAATGGAATGCTGTAGATAAACTTGCAATTCAGAACAATGCTAAAGCAAAAAAAGATCTTGATATGCAGAATATGTCCAGATGAATACAATCGAATATCATCATGTCAAGATGCAAAAGCAATATAGGAAACTTTGCAAACTGCGCATGAAGGAACAACTTAGGTAAAGAAGTCTAAAATTGATAACTTGAACAAACAATACGAACTGTTTCGAATGGCAGAAGGTGAAACAATCCAAGAGATGCACACCAGGTTCACTGCTATCATTAATGAAATCTATTCACTAGGTGAAATAATTTCCAATGGGAAAGCAGTCAGAAAACTTTGAGTGTTCTTCCAGAATCTTGGGAAAGCAAAGTAGAAGCCATTACTGAAGCCCGTGATCTAGATAAGTTAGCTATGGATGAACTCATTGGAAATCTCATGACCTATGAACTCAAGAAAAAATAAGAAAAGGAAATTGGAGGCAAAAGAAAAGAGAAGAACCTGGTTCTTATAGGCACAACACCAGAAAATTTTGAGGACGAAAACATTGCGTTAATGACCAAAAGGTTCTCAAGAATGTTAAAAAAGGGACAGGTGTACCACAGAAGGCACTCTAAAAAAATCACTGAAAATCCAATAGATCAAGTATGTCACAAGTGTGGAAGTCCGGATCACTTTGTAAAGTTTTGTCCATTAAATGCTCTAGAGAAAAAGAGGAATAGGTCAGAAAAAGAAAAGGAAATCAAGAATGATAAGTACATTCCCACAAACAGAAGAATGATCAATCAAGAAGCGGATTTTTCAACGAGAAGAGCCTTTGCCGCTATGGGGGACTTATCTGAAGAAGAACTTGAGGATAGAGGGTTCGAAAATCAGTCAGTACTTGCAATAGAACAATCAAATAAATATGATTTTCTTGCACTCATTGCTGAAACAGATTCTGAAGATGATGAAGAAGATGACAAACAAAGCAAGGTAAGTTTTCATCACATCAAAGTAAATATTAAATCATATTAGAGTCCTTATTGAGTACTCTTATAGATGCATATCAGTCTGTCAATTCTGAAAGAGAACAAGTGATGGAAAACTATGCATCTTTAAGAGAAGTCAATGACAATCTTGAGAAACACAATCACTTTCTTCAAAAAAAATTAAAAGAACAGATTAAAATATCAGAGTTAAGTCACAAGGGCAAAAACTCTGCTAGTGAACTTCAATTAGATCTAGAAGAAAAAATAAAATTGTTAACCATAGAATGTCAAGCTTTAATAGAAAGGAATAGGTTGCTACAAGAAAATCTTGATCATACCAAACTGGATTTGGAAAGAAATCTTAGATGGACCAGGTCCTCTGAAATTTTAACTCAGATTCAAGAAAGGTAAACCACTAGTCGAAGTGGAATAGGTTTTAAAAAACAGAATAATCTTGTGTCACACACTATTCACATGTCTAAAAGTTTATGCACTCATTGTGGAAACTCAGGTCATTTAAAGAATCAATGTAAAGCTTTATTTGAGGCTTTCCAGAAAAATGTTAAGTTCACCAAAAAGGAAAAGACTGATACAGCTAAGAACCTGGTTCAAAATAAAAATGCTCCAAATAAAAGGTTTTCTTTGCGTTTATGGGCTAGAAGAAATCTTATTCATCCTTTTACTCACATAAATGGGCCCAAGCTAATCTGGGTTGCCAAGACTAATCTTTGACTAGTGTTTCAGTTGAAGGTAAGAGGGAAAAGACCAACTTGGTATATGAATAGTGCATGCTCCAAACATGTGCTAAAAATGGTAGAAAATTTCCTCTCGCTCTTTGATTTTCGAGGAGACAGTTTATTCCTTGAAAAGGATGAAAAAAAAGTTGAAGAAAGTGACATGATATCAAACATCTTTGATGATGCAAATTTTGGGAACACTGCATATGAACCTGGTTCACAGCTAACAATCATTGATGCACATGCAACATGAATTACTACTAATCTATGGTTCTGGAGATTGGGGGAATATTAGAGCAATCGGGACAGTAAGAGTATGGCACACCTTTAGGGGGAACTTCGTTGTGTGAACATGGTCCTTGTTATTCTTGGAAGGTATTGAAAATTGACAAGGGTTGGTTCTCTGTGAATCAGCTTGAGATTCATTTGATCTGGGAGAATATAATTATGCGACATTCTCATGAAGGCCTTGAATATGAAGAACTTGAGAAAAATCAGTCAAAGCATGGTCTTATCGAAACAAGTTGATGCATTATCACGATCTCCTTTAATAATTGGCTAGTAAACAAATAATCTTACGCTTGAGTGATTATACAATGAATATATGCTAACTCAACCTCGTACTGTAACAGGTACACACTCAAATCGCATCTCAAACAATGTTTAGAAAGTCTGTGGATGTTATTTCTACTCTTTGCTAACACCATTAAGTAAATCATGGAGAAACACAACAAAAAAGGGGGAGCCTGGTTTCTCTGTAATACTCAGGTATGTACCATCCCTTTTCAATGCATTAATATTCTGAATTTGGGTCAAACATAAGCACTAATGAACCTGGTTGATCATAAAAAAATCAATTTTCTTAAAGATCACCAAGAACCCTCTTTGACAATAAGCATTGTTCAATCTCAAACTGCTCTAATGATGAAAAGTCTCAGTATTGAAGTCACTCATGCTTTAATTTAGGGGGAACCTTGCTTTACTACCCACATCTGAACCAGGTTCACAAACTCCAAATTGATATTTCATTCATTCCAAGTGTATAACCTGTCTATCTCTCAGGGAGAACAATTCTCACAGAAATAAATTGTTGCTTGCTTTCATTATTGATAAACACATCTCTTTGTGCACCAAAATATGATGAATCTCTTACTAGTAGTTGGTACTCCTTCAAAGTTGTCATCAAGAAAAAGACTATCAAAAAAAAAATAGAAAAAAAAATCATGGAGGAATGAAAATGTTACGGAGTAGAGTAAAAAAAAAGGTGATGATGTACCTCATATTTCTCTTGATGAAATTTCACATTCTAAGAAAACTGATCAGAATAAAGAAGCTGGTGCACAATGGGCATACTGAAAAAAATTATCAATAGCACTAAACATCCCTTTCTTCCTCACTTAAGTAATCTTTGTCTCAATCCTCATCCTCAAATTTTAGACTTTTTGACTCTTTGATGTGCTTATGTCTATCTCATACTCATGATATCATATGTTTTTGATTAAGGTCATAAACTGGTACATATTTGTTTATTTCGTTTCTCATTGAAGATCTTAATTGTGTATGAGTTTAAGATGACTAATATCCTCAGATTAACTAACCATTTTGTTAGCAGAAGTGTACTTGAAAGTGTTGCCCAAGTGGCTATGTGTTAAAAATGATATTGCACTCATTGAATCTTATTCGAGTTCTTTGGTTATTGATTTTCAATAATGCCAAAAGGGGGAAATTATATAATGTGACATATGCATAGTTTGTCATCATCAAAAAGGGGGAAATTGTTGGGGAATGAGAAAACATGAAGTTTGTAGTTTTGATGGATGACAAAGAATTGAAGTTTTGATCACTAACAAAGAGTCTTGATGTGTAACAAATCATTGGTTATCATCATCAAAAAGGGGGAAAATGATGGGAAGTAGGAGAACAAATAAAGTAGTTTTGATGATTGATAAAGTGAAGGCATGGTGTCGTATGTGTACAATTATGAGAGATTGCGGCGAAGAAGAAAAAGTATTGAGGCAAAGAAGAAAAAGTGCAGAATTGTAAAGAAGGAAAAGAAGGAAACATATATGGAAATAAATAAAGAAGGAAAGAAATAAAAAAGTAGCAATTCAAGTCAAAGAAGGAAAGAAATAAAAAAGTAGCAATCCAAGCCAAAGAAGGAAAGAAATAAAGAAATTACAATTCAAGTCAAATAAGGAAAGAAGTAAATATAGACAAGTTCAAGAAGGAAAAGGATTTGTAATTCCTTTCCTTGTAGAAGTTGAAGGCAAATCAAATTTATAAAAGGATCAAGAAGTTGAAGAAAAAAAGTGTCTTTGCAATCACAAAAATTGAGAGAATTTTTCCAGCAAAGCCAGAACGATAGGTATTGCATATTCACGAAATATATCATCTTAAGAGCAGTATTTTCTGGAGAAAAAACGCAGGTCTTCATCACAGAAACGCAAGAACCAGGTTCACCTTCATCACAACAAAATAAGGACCAGGTTCACGAAACTTGTTTTACTCAGAACTATTGGATATTGAAGTTTGATCAATTAAAGCCTAGGGTTATTAGTCTTTGTTGATTTGTTCTAGGTTTATTATTGAGTTGTAATAATTCCTAGATTTGTAACAAGAAGTGGGTTTGACTTCTTGGGAGTTGAGTCTTGAGAGAATTCTAACAAGAAGTGGGTTTGACTTCTTGGAGTTGAGTCTTGAGAGAATTGTAAACAAGAGTGGGTTTGACTTCTTGAGTGGTTAGAGTTAAGAAAAGTTGAGAGCTTTTGTAAACAAGAAGCGAGTTTGACTTCTTGTTGAGTGGAGAGTTTTCGATTATAGTTAATCGAAAAGGGTAGAAGTTTAGAGTTAGATTCATTGATTAACTGAGTTGTAAATCTTGAATTAATATAAAATTTCGGTGTGATTTTTCCCTTCCTTGAGTTAGGAAGGTTTCCACAATAAATCTTTATTTTATTGTGTTACGACAAAATTACAAGAACCTGGTTCTTGTTTTAGGGGTAAGGTTTCTTCAGTGAATATATTTTTAATATAACATATTTATGTAGGTTTCCCTAAATTAGATGACAAGAATTATATTAAAAACATAATACTATTCTATGAACACTAATATAAAAGAAAAATATTAAAACTATTGAGATAATCAAATTTCTCATAATAATGTATTAGGAAATATAATGCATGTATCAGGTGTGTGTATTAGTAGTACCTTATTTGGTACACTTTTTCTTGTCATGTATAACTAATGCTTTCATTACTTATACACTCTATTATGTATTAAGTTGTATATGACTAATACCAAGTAATTCTAGGTATTAGTAATACACAACATTTAACACTTGCATTAGATTAAAAAATTACAAAACTATCCTCAAAGCCTTTTTAAAAACATTTCCTAACATTTTTTATTCTTTTCATTTTCTTTCTTGTCATATGTTTTATTTTTCTTTTAATATGTTTTTCAATATCTTTTAATTTGTTTGTGTCTTAATAGATTTTATAGCCTCTTAAGGATTATTTTATTTTTTTACAAAAATAATCTAATTTCGACATAGTTTAATAAAATTATTTACTATTGTGGCAATAAATTTGATGAGAAAATTGTTTGTCAACTTTTCACAAAAATATTTTCTCAAATAGCACAACTATTTAATATAGTTTTGAGAAAAAAAAAGAGAAGAGTTAATGATGTTTTAGCAACAAATATTGTTGTAAAAGAAATGTAAAGATAAATAAAGTGTGAAAGATATTTTTGTAAACATATATTTTTAAATAAAAATTAACAAGATTTGTTATTTCTAATATATCAAATCAAAATGTGTACAAAATATACTGCTTGCACAATTTATGCAATCATTATTAATGAAAGCACTACTAATGCAAACATTATTAATGCACCTTATTTTGTATTATTCTTATACAATCTATAAAACGATCCTTTAAACACATATATTATATTCTTTGTGTGAGAAGATGAATCTTCTATTTATAAAATTCGATATGTTTATATAAGGAAGTAATAAATCCAATATGAAAAAGATTTATATTTGGCCAGAAATAGTTCAAATAGTTAATACTTCAATTTTTTAAGGAAAAAATAAATTTAAATAAAGTAAAAAAAATCAAGACAATACCTAAAAATATATCTACATTTTTCAAATTAATAAATAATAATTTAAATATAAAATATATCAAAAACAATTTAAACATGTTTTTGACAAGATTCCCTTAAACCTATCCTCAGTGTTTCGGTCAAAAAGTATGACTTCACTTGTACGGCATTTAACATGCAATAGTGTAGTTACTACTACGGCACTAGTTCTGTTTTTCTCCCAAAACTCATTATTTAATTTTCTTCTTTAACAAAGTTGACAAGACAAAAAAAAAAGTATGAAGAATTTAATATCTTTTTTCCACTTTCTTTACCAATGTCTTAAAAACCGAGAAAGTAAATGATTTTTTTGTTTAAAAGTGTGATCACTCTTTTTTTTCTGGTTTGTTCAAGTATATCTAGGAAAAATGGGTGACCCATTTATTGAAGAAATTGATGTTCCTTCGTGTATACTGGATGCACCTTTACCATATTCTGTAGAGACGATGCTTGATAGAATCTGCAAGGAGCAGGGGCAAAAACCACCGTGTACAAAATATAATGCTTGCATAACTTACGCAATCATTATTAATAAAAGCACTACTAATGCAAACATTATTATTGCATCTTATTTTGTATTATTTTTATATAATCTATCAAACGATCTCTTAAACACATAAGTTGTATTCTTAGGGGGCGTTTGGTACGCTGTATTAAAAGAAATAATCCATATATAAGATGTGATATTATTTAATGCTGTGTTTGGCAGGAATGTGAGCCTATGTATAACTAATCCATGGATTAGTTAATACATCCTACATGGTATTATGTGATGTATTACTAATATCTTCCATTTGGAGGTATTAGTAATACATAGGATATAATACCATGGATAAGCACATAAAGACAAAAATATCCCTAAAATCTTTTTAATTTTTATTTTAATTTCTTGATTTAATGTTTTATATTTGTACAAGTAAAATTATTTAAATAAATTAGTTTACAAATTATTTAGAGAGACTTATTTGTAACTAAATATATCTAATTCAAATCAATACAAATTTAAAATGTGAGTTATTTAACATTTACTAATTAAAAGATAAATATATCACTAATTATTCGTATTTTGAATAATTTTTAAAAATTACATACATATTAAAATTATAACTTGCAATTTTTTTATGTGTGAATGTACATGGTTTATTCAATTTTTCAATTGTTGATCGTCTTTTATAATTTTAAAAGTAGTTGGTTTATCTTTTTTAAATTTAAAATTGACATTTTATTAGTGATCAATTTATTAAGATGAAAATTATTTATCCTTAAATAATTCAAGTAGAAAATTGAAAACATGACAACAAAATTATTCTTCTCATAGGTAGTTAGAATGTCATAAAAAAATATTTTTCTATAGTTATCTACCTTGACCCAATTACATAATAATATAAAGATATAATTGGAAAAGAGATTTTTAAAGAATTTGATTTCAAATACAAGTTGGGATTGAAAACAATGAACCAACACTAGATAAAAATAAACCATGCATTACTAATTCCTGCATTATTAATTCCTGCATTACTAATTCCTGCACTATTAATTCATGCATTACTAATCCACATGTTATTTATTTTTGTACCAAACGATCCCAGAAGATGAATCTTCTATTTATAAAATTAGATATGTTTATATAAGGAAATAATAAATCCAATATGAAAAAGATTTATATTTAGCCAAAAATAATTAATACTTTATTTTTTGAAAGGAAAAAATAAATTTAAATAAAGTAATAAAATTAAGACAACACCAAAAAATATATCTACATTTTTCAAATTAATAAATAACAATTTAAATATAAAATATATTTAAAATAATTTAAACATATTTTTGACACAATTCCCTTAAACCTATCCTCAAGAGTGTTTCGGTCAAAAAGTATGACTTCACTTGTACGGCATTTAACACGCAATAGTGTAGTTACTACTACCGCACTAGTTTTGTTTTTCTCCCAAAACTCATTATGTAATTTTCTTCTTTAACAAAGTTGACAAGACAAAAGAAAAAGTATGAAAAAATTAATATCTTTTTTCCACTTTCTTTACCAATGTCTTAAAAACCAGGAAAGTGAATGATTTCTTGTTTAAAAGTGTGATCACTCTTTTTTTGCTGTTTTGTTCAAGTATATACAGGAAAAATGGGTGATCCGTTGATTGAAGAAATTGATGTTCCTTCGTGTATACTGGATGCACCTTTACCATATTCTGTAGAGACGATGCTTGATAGAATCTGCAAGGAGCAGGGGCAAAAACCACCGTGTACTGGCATTAGAAGGAGGCTGAGCTCTATTGGTGAAAAAGGGTCATTAGAAATGCTCAAAATAATATCACGTCGTCCTATCAAGAAGAGTCTCTCTGCTTTTCTTGTTTACATGATCGATCGCTACCCGGATTGTCTCTCCTCTTCCTCTAGCCCATCCAATAGTCTACTCAAACGCTCTTCTTCCCCTGTTCTCTTTCCATCTCCAGGTACTATTTTCCCCTAATTTTAATTTCTTTTTCTTATAATGTTTGTGTCTTTCGCCAAAAACATGTTAAACTTAAAATACATTCTAAAAATAACACAAAACCTATCTTTCAAGTATTTTGAAGGTGTGTTTAGCGAGAAATGTTAGGATCGAATTCATACACACTTGAGGTTTCAAGAACACAAGAATTTCAAGAAGAAAGAGATGAGAGATCTCTCTCGAGAGAAATCTAGAGAGAAAACAATTCGTGGGTGGATATATTTATATTAATAAATTAGAGTATTTTTAGTTACAGAGAATAAATGGAGCGTAAACAGATACATATATATTAATCAGGCTCCACAACATAACAAGAAAAAATAAGTATATTTTTGACTTATTTTTTAATGTTTGGTAGGTGAATATAAAAAAAATTAGTTCTTTTTAATGTTTAATTTATGAATATTTTTTATTTTTACTAGAGAGTAGAATATAATTTTTTAATTGCAATTGAGAATATTTTTAAAAATAAACTAAATTTTTTCTTGGAAGAAAAAAATAAAAATGAGTTAATTTGGGAAATATTTTATCCATATAAACATGAGAAAATTGAAAAATATATTTTAAAAAATGTTTTCTACCAAACACACCCTAAACAAAACATGAATAATTTATGTAATTATCAATAAAAGTTTTCATCCATAATATCATTACTTACTATAAGAAGTTCGTGAAAATATATTAAAATTTTTAGACACTATTGCTTATGGAAACAAAAAATGTTTGGAAGATGTGAAAGATACATGATTTGCTTTTTTTTCCTCATTTAGTAACATGAAGAAGGTGGAACTTAATTATCTTTTACCTTTTCCATAGCCAAATTGTATTTAGTTTAATAGATTTTTGGGTCAATATGATATTGAAGTGATCAAAATATTGATTATCTCTTGCGTTTGAGTTTCATTCTACATTATTAGAAGTGAAAGTCTCCAACAAACGCTGCTTTTAGCATATTCAATTGAAAAAAAAACATATTTCAACTAATAATATTTTTAATATCAAATTACATGAAAAATAAATGAAATAAACCATCAAATTAAAAGAATTTGTGTAATGCTAAACTCAATTACCGAAAAAGTTCACAATAGAAATTTTAGCGTATCTACGAATAATAATTACAAAGGAGTGACTTGATTATTGTGAGATTTGTTAGTTTTCTGATCACTTCAAATAGAAGAATGAAAATTGTTCACTTTGAAATACTCGAAGAATGCTATGATATTTTAAAGATATAGCATAAGTTTGAGGTATAGTCTAAGGGTGATTTTGGTCAAAAACACTGTATAAATAGTTTGTTTTGTTGTTAAAATGACAAAAACATTCTTAAGAGTACTTGAAAAAAATTATAAATTTAAAAGTGTATTAATTATGAAGGCTTGGGTGTTTACTAAACGCGTAGTAAGCTAACAAAGTCTGTTTGACCAGCTTTTAAGCTTTGGCCAAACCCCCTTCTTACTATATTTCTTACTATATGTTTGTACTTTCTATGCTTAGAGGGTAAACGTTTACAAGGTGAAAGTTCTTCTAAATCAAAGCTTGAGATGGGCTTATTGGCCTGTGCAAGCCCTCAGAAAGTTGCTCGCCAGTTATCATTTTGCGAGGAGCCTGAATCTAACTGTAGAAGAACCTCCCCTTATGTCAGCCAACAGTTGATGATCCTCAATGAACTTGAATTTAGAAAATTGTTTTTGGTACTGAGCTACATTGGATGGTTAGTCCTCTATTACCCTTACTCGAATAACTTTCTAATTGTATGTGACTTGAATCTCTGCTGTTGGCAGCAACAAGTTGGAAGATGTTATATCCCCTCAAATTGCTGATGATATTGTAAGAAAGAAAAATCTTTCCATGACTGATTTTGAATCAGAAATTTGGAATGCTTTTGGAAAAGCATGTTATGCTGTGTCAGATAGATCAAAGGTACATCAACTCCCCTCAAAGGCGATTCTTTTTCTAATAACTCAAGCATAAAGTGTTTCTCACCTCCAATCTTTTTTTTTTTTTGTCATTTCTCAAGTGCATCTTTTCAGTATGGATTTATTTTTATGGTTTTATATATTTGATAAATACTCTGTTATCAACTTATTTTATCCTGATTTGGTTGCCTTCTTATAATCTTACATGATTATTAAAAGAAAGCTAAAAGATAAAGTTGTATAGAACATGCTGAAGAAAGTGGGTAGCCATACTCTGACTTTTGGGTTTTGAAGAGTACAATAAAGAGTACATACCAAAGTTCTTTTTTGAAAAATAAAGGATCAAAACAATTCGGCAACCTTTAATATGCCAATGATATTAATTGTTAATATTTGTCGAGGAACATGTGGTGCCATGTTTTTTTTTAAATAGTAAAAGTGTAGAATAAGGTATGTTAGTTGGGTCCTTCATCACTTCACTCGACATTTACATGCCAATGGGTGTCTGGATCATGAAGATCCTTTGGAAAGAAACTATGGTACTTGTATAACTTAGAATGTAAGTAATATAATCATATAAAGAAGTGTGAAAGTGTGGCTTTGACATAGCATGTTTAAGACCTCTTTCCTTTTTCTGACAACTATTTAATTTTAACTTTCCATGTAGCCTTTTTAAGACCATAAGATTGAAGGACATTTTGGTAAATTCAACACATTCCTTTCAAGACCACAATATTCAAAAGCCATCTTCACTTTCTTAAACTCCGTGTCAAGTCAATATCAAACAAACAAATTGCAACGGAGGGAGTATATCATTTGTGAAGAACAGATGCTTACAAAATTTATTACTTTTAGTGCAGGAACAGAATGATAGAAAAACATATCTGTCTTTTTAAGTGTTTTGATTCTCTGGTATCAGTTATTGTGTATGCATCGTTATAATCCTTGATGCAGTATCTTTTTAATACTCTAGGTAGGTCATAGTATTTGCGATAGCCCAAAAGATTAAAAGGTAGGTCAATAAATGGAAGGAGGAGATTGTTGCTTAATGACCTATATTCCAGGTCAATCTAGTTAGAGCCAAAATGCACATCTAATGAAATTGTTAATTTGCATGGCTTTATTAGTGAAAACATGTACCACAAGTAATACTTAATTATTCAAACATGGGTTTCTGTCTTCCTCTCTCTCTCTCTCTCTCTCTCTCTATTTTCTTCTTCTGGTTCCCACTTGCTAATTGGTAGAGACAACACACATAAGTTGTACCTGTGGTGAAGGTAGTACGGAAAGATATGTACTGTATCTGCTTATTCTTTAATCTATTTTGTGGAGTACCCTTAGCCTAAGTATGTCTCAGGTGATGCTGAGCACCTTGTTTTACAGATCTTCTTTGTCATTGCAGTACTTAGACTGGAATTGCAGAAAGACACATATCTACTATTGCCACATTAAGCAGAACGGATGCTGTACCTTCAAGGTTCGTATTGTCAATCTGTGGTTACTCTTTTCATGGATCATTTACATTGCATACCTTACCTTGTTACATCTGAATCCTCTTTTCCGGTAAGTGTTAGAGGGAGTATTACCAGCCTTTGAAGAACTTTTGCATACTGAGCATAGAAATAAAAAAGAGAAATATTACTCTAGCAAAGTTCATTTCTTAATACATTGTTCTCTAGTAAGAATATTTTTCTTATTTTTACTTGTGACAAAATACCTTTATCTTATTTGTTTTCAGTTTTAAGAGATTTTAGCACATTCAATGACCATCAATTTTGGCATTAGGATTTCTGTGTGGCATAAAATATGATAGTTTTTAATTTGCGTCTCCTTGTATTCTTTAAGAATTATAATTCCTAGTTCTTGGTTTGACATTATTCAAATTATTTGGCTTTGAATTATCAAGGGTCCATACTTGAACACAGCAAGGACTCACTTACAGAGAGCCCTGGGAGATGACAATGTACTGATTGTCAAATTTGTTGAAGATACAAGTTGTGCCAATATAATTCTCGAGGAAGGCATTCTTGTTGGCTTGAGACGTTACCGTTTCTTTGGTAACATTTTATTCTTTTCCTTGATTTATGAATTTCTCTTTCTTTTTGTATATTGTACTTCAACATGTTATTGGTATGTTTTGTTTGAAATTTCGTTTTCGTTCTCTTTTAAAATAACAAATGAAAGAGAAAAAACAAACAATCATGTTATATACCAGTGTAACCCCACAAGCAAAGAGGGTGGAGTATACACAACCTTACCCTTACCTTTTGTGAAGGTAAAAATGTTGTTTTTGATAGATCCTCAATTCGAGTAATTATGTCACAAATGAAATATGTAAAGTATATACAATAGTGAAAAAGCCATGCTGAAAACAACTAAGAAGAGAAGAAGTAGCAACAACAAATAATACGACAAATGAAGCAAAGGAAACAACATATATTGACAAGTGAACTTAACAAAACTTGACAACCTACTAACCTTCTACCATGATCCTCGACCTCCATATCTTCCTATCTAGGGTAATTTCCTAGGTCATTGTGAGTCATGTCTTGTCTTATCACCTTTCTCACAACTTCTTTTGTCTACCTTTGTCTCTCCTTATAGCCGTAGTAGCCAACCTCTCACACCTCCTAATTGGGGTGTGAGGCGTTGATACACTCAAATTTACTTCTCGAAACGAAGTAAAAGCGGTCGTATCAAGTAAAGAACCCAACTAATGAGGTTGGGATCGTTCCCACGAGGAAAATGGTTCAGACTTAACTTTATTCTATTATTACTTTTATTTAGTCAATTATTTTTCGTAAAAAAATAACAAAAAAGGGGTTTTGATTAATGAAGCAATTAGCTAAATTAAAGTAAACAAGTGACAGTTTCAAGTATTGGAGTTTTAATCAAGTAATGAGAGTAACTAGGGCGTAAGTGTTCACCATAGACTCCTAACTCGGTAATCCTTTCCTAGTATCTTGCATGCAAAGTGATAAGTTAGGTATCTCTAAATTCAAGGTCTGGCATCTAGAGAATTTCACTCCGCACCTTGGTCCGGCTACGTGTGTTGCTTTACTAAACCTTATCTTTACCTCATATTAAACATCATATTCGATATTTGACTAAGTTGTTACCTCGTACCAACCGACACTAGCCTATTAGATAGTATACACTAAATCTATGTTGATAATTCTTTTCCTATTATCTACCTCCTTGGTTCGGCAAGTAGCAATAAGGCGAGTTCTAACATTGACCACCGTTAAAAGGACTTATAAGCGAAAGAATTATCAATACATGCAAGACACTATTCTAGAATTGTTATTTTAGCTAGGTTTTACCTTGTTATTTACCCATGGTTCCCACAATTCTAGTTATGGAGTTTAGTTACCCATGCTAATAATCACACAATTCATATTGATAATATAAAAATTCATGCACTTATTTTGATGAGAATGAACAAAATCTAGAAATTTACTTGAATAAATCACAAAAAACCAATGATCGATTCTGGAAAAGCAATATCAAATCCCAAAATCAAGAGTTCAATACTTAGACAATAAAACTGAAAAATATCCAAAGGTCCAACCTCAAAAATGAGGTTTTTCGAACTATTTATAATAAAACAAAACCTAATAAAAGAGGAAAATCTATTTAAGGAAAAATTTGCCAAAAACGTGTCCGAGTCGACAACCTTCGTGATGGTCCATCGTGACTACAACGGACCATCGCGGCTTCCGTCGTTCCATACTTAGCACAAATCTGTGCTGCTTTCTTCATCAACTCTATGTTACCCTCTACGGATAGGTGTGACGGACCGTTTCAAGCACGACGGTCCGTCTAGGGACTTCGTTTCACAACACTTAGAATCTTCTAAAGTTGGGTACTGGGACTACTCTCTGTTACCCTTGACGAATGTGCAGGACAGACCATCGTGGCTATGACGATCCGTCATGAGCTTTCCTAGTCCCTCAGTTGGTCAGAATTCCCTAACTTCCTTCAGCAGCCATTATATTCTCACGACGGTTGACCCCTACGGATCGTCACAGTCACGACGGACCGTCGTGGGGTCCATAGGTGGTCACTTCTGTAATTTCATCTCAAAATCTCTGCGTTCTCCTTTGGACAGATTTCTCGAGAATAAATAAAAAATTACATCAAAAATCAATACAAAAGGCTTTAGACACACACTAAACTTAAGGAAAAGGCATTGAAAGTATCGTGAAACCATGGTACATCAGGCGTCAGCGTACTACACCAATCAGAATGGACGAGGGTGTTTGTCCAATGGATAATAACTCTTTATGTTTGATATTTTCAATATGAAAAACACCATATTAAATACATTCATTCAAAGAAGAAAGTCAGCCAACAAGCCTTTCAAGAATTCATAAAGAAGTTTGTAAGGGACCTGGTCTCTGCAAGACTCTGTATGTAAAAGGACGACAAGACAACTATCAGAAAAGTTGCCACTTATGATGTGGTAGATGCACGTCCTTCCAGAATGGCAGGCTCTCAGCCAATGGGCGGTCCTAAGGAGTTTGTGTGTATTTGATATAATCTCTTAACACATAACACAAACTCAAGATTTGACAAACTAAATTTGGATTTTCTCTTCTCTGAAAATCCATAAGCTTACAAAGTGAAAGCCATCTTCAAGGAAAAACTCTGCTCAACTCAACAAAGAGACTTGATATAGTGAAGGAGAGTTCATTAGCCATATGAATAATGCTTACTGTTTATGGCTGTATGAATGAATGATTGTACACTCACGTGAGGAGTTATGCAGGTTGTATGTCATCATCAAACGGTGGAAATTGATAAGTGTTTATGCTCTTAGATGTTTTGATGATCTTCTGGGATCTGGTCCTCTGCAGAGTATGAAACTCGTCCAGGCTAAAAAGTGCCGGACAACTGTAAAAGCTGTCTGCGTCAGGAAAGTTGGTGAAGTAGCAGAGTACTTCACCAATTAGCGACGACCAGGTTGTTTGTTTGATGAATAATAAATTTTCTTGGTATATATCAAACAAATAACAACAAAATTCATTCGTTCATTTAAAGAGAGAAATTCAAGCCTCAAGAACAACAAGGAAACCGATAGAAATGTTCCATTGCTTTTTGTGTTTGCTGTATTTTGTTTACTTGTAATTGTTCTTAAATTGTAGGATCATTGTAAGGGTTTGGGTTACGGGTAACTTAGGCTTTTACTTTTGAGAGCAGTATTGTATCTGCTCAGGCTCAGCTAAGTGATAAGGAGTATTACTTAGTGGGGAGATCAGCAGGCTAATCTCTTTTGTTAACTGACTTTTACTTTTGGTTGTTGAAGATTAGTGAAAGTGGTTTTAAAATTCCTGTTGAGAACATATCGTGGTTTTCCTCCCTTGAGCAAGGAGGTTTCCACGTAAAGTTACTTGTCAATATTTAGGTTTCTGTATTTGTTCTTTACTGTCTGACTTTACTGTATTCCAACATGGGCCACTCCTACCTTGCCCCAAATAGCTTCATTGATAATACTCTCTTTTTGTATGCCCACACATCCATCTCAACATCCTCAATTCGTCTACTCTCATCTTTTGGACGTGTGAGTTCTTGACTGGCTAACACTCTCCTTAGTCCATACAACATATCTGGTCTGAGCACCACTAAATTAAAGTTATTTTAAGGTTTGGTGACACATTCACAAGACACTAGATGCAAGCTTCCATTTCATCCATCCCGTTCCAATACAATGTGTAACGTCATCATCTATCTCCCCGTCCCATTGGATTATTCATCCCATATACTTGAAACTTTCCTTCTTGGGGATGAATTAAGTGTCAATTCTAACTTCCACATTTTCCATGTGGGTTATATTAGTGGACTTGCACTTTAAGTATTTTGTCTTAGTCCTCCTACTTGAACCTTTTATATTCAGTGTTTGTTTCCAAACCTTCAACATATCTTTTAGTGCTATCGCACGACTTGTCAATCAAAACTGTGTCATCTGCAAACAACATACATTATGACACTTCTCGTTGTATGCGTCGTGTTAGAAGGTCCATCATTAAGGAAAATAGAAACGATTTAAGAGCTCATCCCTAGTGCAATACCATCACGATGGGGAAGTGATCTAAGCCTCCTTCCATAGTCCTCACTCGGGTCTTCGCTTCATTGTACATATCCTTAATTGCCATAATGTAAGCTTCATGTACACCTTGAGCCTCTTCCCTCCAAACAACCCCATAAGAATCTCCTTTGGGACTTTATCGCAAGTTTTTTCTAGGTCAATGAACACCACATGTTAGTACCTCTTCCTCTCTCTATGCTGCCCCATCAATCTCCTTATTGCATAAAAGAGGACTCCTTTGAGTTAATGAAATAGGGAAATGGTGTAATTCTTGATATTCCAAATTATTGTGGCATAATCATTAAATACATTCCTCACAATAGTTTAATGGTTGGCTTGATTCATTTTTAAAAAAACAATATAGCTGCAGGTAAAAGTTTTAATGCTTCTCCTGACTTCAATTGTCCCCATCATGCCACACTTCCATTATTATTCTTGTTGGTATTGCCAATGTTGTTGTTTGTCATAATTGCTGTTACACCTGATAATCCCAAGTCCCAACCTTTGGCTGCATTTTAGTTCTTTTCTGACATTATGGTTCTTGTGTAGTGTATAAAGATGATAAAGAGAGGAAGAAAAGTCCAGCTATGATGAAGACAAAAACTGCTTCTTTGAAGTGCTACTTTGTTAGGTTTGAGTCCATTGGAACCTGTGATGATGGAGAATCCTATGTATTTTCTACCAAAACAATCAGTCAAGCAAGGTGTAAATTCATGCATGTGCATATGGTTTCTAATATGGCAAAATATGCAGCCAGGTTGGTCTCCTTGATAGTCATGTTGAGTATTTATTGAGCTTTCTTGGCAAATAGTAATATTATGCATACATGCAGGCTTTCCTTAATTCTATCAAAGACTATTAAGCTTCAAGTGGATCTTGATTCTGTCACCATTGAAAGAATCGAAGATATACTTTGTCGGGTAGCGGCTCTGTTTCATATATTTGGCTTCCTGTTGTGATTTTCTGATAAATATGTCTAGAAAATTTGCTTATCCTTTTATTTGATTAATCGTAGGATGAAAATGGTTGTATTATTCAAGATGAAGACGGCGAACCTCGTATACATACTGATGGTACTGGTTTCATATCAGAAGATTTAGCTATGCATTGTCCCAAAGATTTTTCAAAAGCAGAATATATAAAAGATGAAAATTATGAGGTATGCATAATTTCTTTATTCATAGAAGTGAAACCCTGAAATTGGCAAGTGTACAGATTTACAGTTTCAATGTCGTGTAAAGAGCTTCCCTGAGCATCTTCTAAAGAAAATGGGAAACTGAAAGTTATATTTCACGCCCCTGAGCTACCCCTTAGATGTAACACGTGATCTAGGATCACGAGTGACCCCGAACTAATGCTGAGTCTGGCATATATGAAGTATACTGAAAATAACTGAGTAAAACATATACTATGCGAAAGCTAAAACAATGGATATCTGAAAATAAGGAATACCCAAATGGTCTAAATATAAGTTAAATAAACTAAGATTTTAATGTTGACTGACCCAACACTTAACGACTCGAGCGAAATCTACATTGAGTTGAGCATGCCGCCAGCTAACTCTAACAAAAGCTGAATATAAAGACTAAAATAAAAAGCATGTCTACTGTCACCAAAGTATGAGGACTCGCCACTGATGCTTCTGAAGTCGAATCAAGAATAGATCTAAGTGTGATCTGGACATTGAGTGCCTGTATCTACATCATGAAACGATGTAGCACCAAGTATGTGTCAATACTTGGAATGTATTGAGCATGCAAGATATAGATACCAAGCTGAATAAAAGATATATAAACTAAATAATGCATAATTGAGCAATGATACAATCTGAACAAAGATATAAATATTGAAACTAAACTGAATGCAATGACAAGTACTAATCATGAAGATAACATGCTGAACTGATTACTGAAGTATATGCTGGAAAACCTAGTCAATGCACTAATAGTCCAACTGTGTGAGCTACTATTGACCGACATAAATTACGGGAGCTAAACGTGGAGTTTGATGTATACGCCCCATCGAGAGGACACAATATACCTTGCAAGGGGTATGAATGCATGATTGTGGCGTGATCAATAATATTGATGCCCAACAGAGTAGACTTTATAATCCCATGCGGGCACGTAGTTTTAGGACTATGAGGGTACGCTGAGCTCTAGTCCAACTCGATGCTAAGTGAACTCCTAACTAAATACATATGAAGTTGAAATGCACAAGTACTGAATAACTCAAAATACTGATATGCTAACTGAGAATGCAACATTTATATACTGAGAATGTGATATTCAAAATTCGGAGCATGATTATCTGTTTAACTAACCTAACAAATATAATTCATGAACTAAGAGAATTTAAACAACCTAGGGTTCTGAGTTTTATATCAGGAACTGAGCAACGTTCCAAGAAAACATATTGTTTAGACTATGGATACTATAGCAGCTGAATTCACCACAATTCCCAAGATTTTACAAACCCTAGGTCTAAACAAGTTATGTGGAATCAAGGAACTAATTGAATTCTATGGACTTAGGGGTTGAAAAGAATCCACCAGTGAAATCCCACAAACGTGGTGAGAAATTATCTGTGGAGATATCCGTTGGATTTCGGGGCTGAACTTTGAAGAATGCTTCTATGTTTTCTTAGAAGACTTGGTCGCCTCTTTCTTTTTTTTTTCTAACTTGGATGATTTTTTGGAGAATGAGGGTTTTGGGTATGTCTGACTAGATTATTAGGCTTAGATTGAGTAAATTGATGTATTTAAGCACCAAACGACGTAGTTTAAGTGCCTAATGCATAGGAAAAAATAACCAAAACGACGCTAACTTAAAACTGATGCAGTGCAATGTACTACGGGACTGGCGGACCGTCATTTGAACTACCGCCCGTCAACAGGGTTGTGGTTCGAGGTTTGCCCGATAGAGCTTCATTATAACCAAGATGAAGCCATTGACTATGATAAAACATTTGCCTCGGTGGCAAGGATGGAAGCTATCAGATTTCTGATTGCTTTTGCAGCTTTTCGTGGAATTCAAATTGTTTCAAATGGATGTAAAAAACACATTCTTGAATGGTTACTTGAAGGAAGAGGTTTATGTAAATCAACCCCCTAGATTTGAAGATGTATTATTCAAATCATGTACTTAAATTGAATAAGAC
Organism: Solanum peruvianum; assembly: GCA_027705065.1. Lineage (NCBI taxonomy): Eukaryota > Viridiplantae > Streptophyta > Magnoliopsida > Solanales > Solanaceae > Solanum > Solanum peruvianum. Next base: position 36,230,328 of record JAKWJD010001760.1, on the reverse strand, counting down.
TATGGATAGAAACAGACTCTTAGAACTTGGTATGAAAGGTTGTCTAAGTTCCTTTTGGAAAATGGCTTCAAAAGAGGAAAATTCGACAATACTCTCTTTTTGAAAACACGAGGAAAAAAATTGCTCATTATCCAAGTGTATGTTGATGATATTATCTTTGGAGCAATTTCTGAAGTCATGTGTGAGGAATTGGTTTCGCTAATGAGAAGTGAGTTTGAGATGAGTATGATGGGAGGATTGAGTTTCTTACTGGGGTTGTAGATCAGGAAAACATTGATTGGTACTTCCATTTGTCAAGAAAAGTACATCAAGGAGCTGCTAAAAAAATTTCACATGACGGATGCAAAGCCTATCGATACTCTTATGGGAACAAACTCTAAACTGGATGTTGATGAACCTAATCGTATGGTGAATTAAACTATGTATAAAGGCATCATTGGTTCATTGTTGTACTTGACAATAAGCAGACCTATATCGTGTTCAGTGTGGGTATGTGTTCTAGGTTTCAAGCTTGCCCCAAAGAGTCTGAAAAAATAGGGGAACTGGTCCTGTTTTATCCTTTAGGAGACTCGTTTGCACTGGGGCAAGCTCGAAACCTAGCACACATACCCTACCCACACTGAACACGTCTGCAATAATGCCTCTATCTATAGTTTCATTCACAGTAGGACCAGTTTCATCTGCATCCAATTGTTTTTTTTTCCATGGGAGTATCAATAGGCTTTGCATTCGTCATGTGAAACTTTTTCAGCTGCTCCTTGATGTACTTTTCTTGACAAATGGAAGTACCATTCGATGTTTGCCTGATTTGCAACCCTAGGAAGAAACTCAATTCTCCCATCATACTCATCTCAATCTCACTTCTCATTAGTGAAGCAAATTCCTTATACATGACTTCAGAAGTTGCTCCAAAGATAATATTATCGACATACACTTGGATAATGAGAAAATCATTACCTCTTGTTTTCAAGAAGAGAGTATTGTTGATTTTTCCTCTTTCGAAGCCATTTTCCATAAGGAACTTAGATAACTTTTCATACCAAGCTCTAGGAGCCTGTTTCAGTTCATAGAGAGTCTTGTCCAATTTTAGCACATGACTTGGATAATCAACATCATCAAACCCAAGGGGTTACTTTACATAAACCTCTTCCTTCAATTAACCATTCAAGAATGCGATTTTTACATCCATTTGCAACAATTTGAATTCCATGAAAGTTGCAAAGTAATCTCAATTTTGATAGCTTCCATCCTTGCCACTGGGCAAATGTTGCATCATAGTCAATGCTTTCTTTTTGGTTATATACTTGCACCATCAACTTTGATTTGTTTCTTGTAATAATACCATATTCGTCCATCTTGTTTCTGAACACCCATCTGGTCCCTATTAGAGTTCTATTAGGGGGCCTAGGAACCAGGTGTCACTCTTTACTCTGTTCAAATTGGTGAAGTTTCTTTTGTATGGAATTCACCCGATCAAGATCTTTCAAGGCTTTCTTGATACTTTTGGGCTCAATATATGATATGAATGCTGAGAATGCAACTAGATTTCTAGTTTTGGACCTAGTATGCATCTCAGAATTCAAGGGAAAAATGAGATTATCAAGAGGATGAGAAGACTTGTGTTTCCACCCTGACTTAGTCGTCAAGGGTTGAGGTTGATTAGCTTGTTCCTCTTAATCTTCATGGGTGGTGAAGAACGGTAACTTAAATAAAAACGTTCAAGTAAATAACACTAGCAGTTTATGTGGAAACCCCCTTGCTCAAGGGTGCTGAAAACCACGACCTTTACTCACATGATTTCAACAACTCTATAATCATCAAGGAGCAACAATTTAGCGGTTTGGAATTCCATTTTTCTATGTAAAGTCGATAACAAGCTCTTGCAATCTAGGAATTTAACTCTAAATCCCTTCCCCCTCACTGTAACAATTCTGTTACAACACCTTATAAAGCTACTACTCTGTTGCCCACTAAATCAATTAACTCAATTTAGACTTCAGTTACTCACCATAGCTAACTCTAGCTATAATGAAGAATCAAAGATGAAAACACTAACTGATCTAATTCCTTTATAACACAGGAATAGATCTACAAGGATAAGCACTGAAGTATAAACCTAAGACAACTAAGAACGATGACAACTCTGTCAGGTCCCTTTTTGTTCTTGAGGAGGATATTTCTTAAGAGAATGGCTTTTGCAATGTTCTTGAACTTATCAGGATGCAAAAACTAATGTTGTGTCCATTGAAGTGAACCTTATATGTGATGGACACAAAATCTTAGAAGCAACACTATTGGTTAACGACCCTGCCACACTGCACCAGACGCACCACCTCCTGCAGTCCTACGGATGGCAGAGTGTGCAGAATACTTTTCTTAGCTGTCCTTATCTTGTACAGGAACACCATTCTCATATGGGATCAGGTCCCCTTATCAGATCCCATTGTTTTTCAAATCATCAAAACTAAATAATAATATAAAAGTTCGCCCAAAAGTTTGTCCTGCACTTTCTAGTGCGTCCACATTTTTCTCGGATTTGGCCTCCATGATTTCTCTACCAGAAAGTGTGGCCAACACAATAAAGTGCCAACACACTTTTCTTTGCGCTTTTTCAATTTTCTTACTTTCTATCACTTGAGTCCAAAAGCTTCCTATCTTGCACAATTTTGTTCTTTTTCCGTTCCTTTTACATTATTTTGCTTCTTCAACACTGCAACGTTTGCAAGACAGCAATATTACATAAGTTTTGGCTAGAATGATCACTTTAAGACTACAAAACATGAAGATACGCATATGGATCAGATGGCAAAATATCAACTTGTCAAAACAATTTGGGATTGTGCATCATCATTTGCCTCTGCTGATATTTGTTTATTCTTGGGCTGGTATAACTCCATCAATCATATAATTTTTCTCAGAATTTTGTTGATATCGTGGACCTTGATGACGTGAATGTAGAAAGAAGAGCGAGTGTATCTGGGAATAGGGAACCGGTAACTAATCTATGAATACTTTATTATATTTTATTTTCCAAAAGAAGCTTCGATTAATTATTTCATTGTTCTTCCTCCAAGCCTTTGTTGATGCAGTGCCGTTTGTTCTTCAACGGTTGTGCTGTGAAGGGGACTTTTCTTGTCAATAGAAAGGTATTTCTGCACCTTTTAGTTAAGATATGTTATATGTGTAATCCTCTATCTGATCTTTTTTGTTAGCTTTGTCATATCGCATAAGTCGTAGATCATGCATCAAAAAAACAAAGGATGTTTGATATATGAATGTTCCCATGTATGCCTCTGAGCATTTCATTTGTTTGACCAATACTGAAGAATACCCTGATTGATGTACCACAAACTCTTCTCTGTTTTACTCTAATTTCCTCTGCGCATCAAGTTTAAACTAATTTCAACATCTAGAAAACAATCTTGAAGAAGGAAGGAATTGTTCATGAGAAAATGTCCAAGAATGTTATATTAAGAGGTTGCCTTAATTTAAACTTGCCATGATCTGTTAAGAGTAGTATTTGATAAAAAATGTAGCATGCCTTTCTTTATTATTGCTTAATGATCAAAAACTCGAAATTTATTATTAAAGATTAAAAATCTATTATTGAAACAAGAAGTGATAAACTATTGAAATATGTATTATAATTAGCCACACATTTGTACATCTGCTTATGTCTGTCCTATCCCTGGTTGGACCATGTGATATGTTTTGACTCCTATTAAGTTTTTCATGGTATCTTATTTGATGCCCCTATTTTCATTCAAATACTTTGACCATGTATTTGTCGGAGCACTTTATGCATTTATCCTAATCTGTCGTCACGCATGTTGCGTGTGTACCCCTTATCTAAGTGTATAAAAACACCACATAAAGAACATGTCCAGCTTGAGAGACTATATCTTCTCGCATGCTTTTCTAATAATTCAAAGCACTTAAAGAAATATTTGACATAATGGAAGAATCAATTAACATATACAATTGTTTATCTATGAATAAAGAATTACTCAAAAAAATATTTTGTTTCTCAAAATTGAGAATCTTCTAATTGCTCAATTATCTTCATAAGTTGACATGGATATACCAAAGAGGTAGTGATATAAAAACAAAATTATAGCTAGAGAAGATTGGAACAATTATAGAAGGAACATAACTCAAGTAGAAGCAATAATAACGCTAGCATGCTTCTTTGCAGTTCAACTTTTGTTACTAGACATCGTATGTGCATATAAGAAATCAAATACTCAAAGGAACATCATTTTCTATGAAGTTACTGTAGTATATGCATGTAGTTGATTCTTTGTGGAGCAATTTGCTGGTTATTGTTGTTATTTTCTTTTTTGGATAACACATTTGCTGTATAGTTTAAAATATGTCGGCATTGTGTTTAGAAGTTCTCAGGTAGTCTTTTCAAAAAGAGTACTTTTAAAAGTACTTGCATAAGTTTTTGGTAGTCTTTTGACAGCACTTGTTAAAATAATACTTCTAGGGAAGCTACCACTAGCCCTATTAGTTCTTCGTCCGGAGAAGCTTATCCTTAATCCTTCAAAAAAGCTCTCTTAGTTTACCTTCTTTAATTGGAAAATAAATTTGACTTGTACATTTTCTATTGCAATTCCATCTTTGACCAGTTCTTACAATATATATCATGGTCTGTGTTTGAACTTTAATGTGCCAGCTAGTAAAAATTCTAGATATCTTTTTGATAGTTTTTCGTATTGATAAAAAATCACTGTTGTTATGTGAAAACTTTATGCCCCCTTTATGTGGTTTGTTCCTGTGTTGCTTTTGTAGCCTTCAATAATTGCCTCACTTTTTCATCATTCTTATAGATTGGATCACGAAAAATTCATATTAGACCCTCAATGGTGAAGGTTGAGATAGACCCAACAATTTCAAGTATACCAACTTTTGACTCATTGGAGATAGTTGCAATCAGGTATCCTTTTTATCTCCTGGGCACTGATTCACAGTTGAATATTGAGTAAAATACTTGTTCTGAGTACCGAAGGATATAGTTTGTATTTGGAAACTGAAAAAAGTCATTATCTTTTGGATACGTTGCTGACTATTGTTACATTTTGCACAAGAGTCGATTGGCATATTCTTCTGTGTGAAGTTTAAATTTTTTTATTCAAACGCAGTTTAATATAATACTGAAAGTTAATCCTAAAATTATCTTAGAAAATATTATGCTTCCCCATTCAGTAATTTTCCCAATATACTTTTCTCGTGCCTTCTCATTGTGTGTGTTGTATGTCTGTTTGTTTGTTTTAGGTATTAAAATAATTCAACAAAAGATAGCTCAAGGGGGTGAAACCCTGTTATCTTTCACCTGATTCCCGCCCCTCCCTCTTCTCTCAGATTCCCGCTCTCTCTCAGAATATAAAAACATGAACTCCTAATTCATTCTTTCTTCTCTTTACTTACCGAAAAAGAATAATTCTTTTCAATTTTCCCTGGATTTGGGAAAGAGTACCTTTTGAAGCACAGATTGAAGAAAACCTTGTATGGACTGAAGTAATCCCCTAGAGCTTGATTTGATAGATTCTCCAGAGCGATGATTTCTTTCGGTTTCCAATAACATCAAAAGGGTAAACTCACTCTTTTCATTGTTTATGTTGATGACATAGTAATGACAATAGATGACAAAGAGGAGATGATGTAAATGAAGTTGTTAGCATGAGAATTTGAGATCAAAGATCTAGGGAGGTTGCAGTATTTCATGCAGATCGGGGTTGCTAGATCAAAAAGAGGATCTTTATTTCTGAAAGAAAATATATTCTAAATCTCTTTAAAAAAACTGTTACGAGCCAGCAAAATAAGCTATTGAAAACAATCACAAGTTTCAAACATGGATTGAAAGGGTTAGTTGATAAGGAGAGATAATAGAGGTTGTTTGGAAGACTCATTTATCTTTCTCACACTAAACCAGACATTGCCTATTCTTCAGCTCACTAAGTTGGTTCATTCACGATCCTCATATGCAACCTGTTGCTTGCGTTCTGTATTATCGGAGGTCTGTTCCAGGGAAAGGTTTGCTTTTCTGTAAACATGGTCACCTCCAGATAGAAGCGTTTTATAGTTGTGATTGGCTGTATGTTTAGATAATAGATGATCTATATCCGATTACTGTACCTTCATAGAGAGGAACCTAGTTACTTGGAGAAGTAAAAAAGTAAAGTCTAGTTACAAGATCAAGTGTGGACATAGAATATAGATCTATGACCCAAGGTGTTTGTGAGCTTCTTAGGCTACAAAAGTTAGGGGAAAAGTGAGTTTCTCCAAAAAGGGGAATTCCTTATACTGCAAAAATAAAGCTGCAACCAATATAAGCTCAGAATCCATTTCAACATTGTCCCAAAAAAAAAAAAACATATTGAAAGTGATCGTCACTTCATCAAAGAGAAAGTTACAAGTGACACCTTGAGTTTGCTTCATGTACTGTTAGAAGAATAGCTAGCAGATGTGCATACAAATGGGCTTAGCAGAAAGACTTTTGATACTTTGATTTGCAAGTTAGACATGTGCGAGATGTATGTGACTATGTTCCAACTTGAGGGAAAGTGTTAATTGTGTTAATTAATTAGCATCATTTTAGGACATATTATTTTTCCTTTTCCTAGCGTGATACCCCTTCTCATGGGATGCAAATACATACAAAAATACAAGACATGTTTCTTCTTCTAAACACTTCAGTAGTTTATCCTTAACCACCCAAACCGGATCATTCTTGTGCAAAGTTCGTGGCTAGCAAACAACAAAGTACGTAGTGATTCGTTCACACTTTTACTGTTGAAAGAGCAATGCATGTACCAAAGCAGTATGTGTCGGATGCTTGTGCTTGATCTTCTAATAGTTCAAGCAACAAGGTACATGTTGCTACCACTTTCTTCATACATTTCTACTAATACGACTCCGGAGGGTCCCGAAACATTTTTGTAGAGACCAAATGTATTGAGTACCTTGAACTGGGCACCTTAAACAATTACAATTAGGAACACAAAGTCGACCACTACAATGAAGAACCCCATCATCATCAGTGGTAAAATCAGTGAACCATCCTTCTAAACCACGCTCCTGAAGCTCAGCTAAATGAGGATCCTCGTCCTGTCTGTCTCTCCCTAATCGGTGTGACTGAGGAACACCATGTCACAATGCAGACAAGTACGCTGCCTGGTACTGAATCATCAATCCTAACCCTTGGGTTAGCAAATTCTAAACCTCAATAGCTGTAGGCTTTCTATCAACTCGCAATCAGCCAAACTCCCCATAGATTTGCGATTTAAGGCATTAACTACCACATTAGCTTTACCTTGACGATACAAGATAGTGATGTCATAAAATTTTTATAACTCAACCCATTTGTGCTGCCTGCAATTCTAGTCCATTTGGTTGAACCTGCGCAGCGAACTCTTATGGTCAGTGTAAAATTTACATGATTCACCATATAGGTAGTGCCACCATATAATCAAAGCAGCAACCACAACCAACTAATCAAGAGTCAGATAGTTCCCTCATGATTTTTTACAGTCGTGAAACATAAGAACACCTTCCTATCAAGACACATCCAAGGCCAATGCATGAAGCATCACAGTATACCATGTAACTAATTGGTCCGGTAGGAAGTGTCAAAATTGGAGTCGTGGTCAAGATAACCATAAGCTTTTGAAAGCTTGCCTCACAATCATCTGACTGTTGAAACTGAACTCCCTTTGAGTCAATCTAGTCAATGGTGTTGCCAAAACTGAAAAATCTCTCACAAACGTTTGTAGTAACTTGCCAGGCCTAAGAAATTAGAGATATCTGTTGGAGTAGACGAGTAGTATGTCTCAAGCCAGTTTGAACTGCCTCAATCTTCTTTGGATATACCCCAACCTATCTCTAGTTACCACACGACCCAAAAAATGATGCCATGTCAAGCCAAAACTCGCACTTGGAGAACTTGGTGTAAAACTTTCGTTTCCCAAGTGTCTGTAAGACAATCCTCAGGTGCTCCTCATGTTCCATCTCGCTACAGGAAATGGAATAGAGGATGTAGATGAGATGGTAGATTTCTTAGATGCTCTGTAAAGCTTGAAAGTTTAACCTTGCTACCTTGTAACTTTTTGGAGGTGGCGAGCATTTCTTAATGCTGGAGAATACAACAGCAACCATCTCTTCATGTACTGTAGAATAACCAACATTTTGTGGAATGTCTTTATCAATCAGAAGGACATGAAATGGGTTATGCCTAGGAAAGTTATGCAGCCCCTGAGGTTATGGAGCAGTTATCCAAGCATTTCCGGGCATAAAGAAATATGGAAAATTATTCCAGCTTGCATCTGGTGGTCTGTGTGGAAAGAAAGAAATATCAGATGCTTCCAAAACAAGAGCAATTCCATCCAGAAGATTAATATGAACTGCTTAGTTTTGTTTCTTATTTGGTGTAAACAGGAGTACATGGTAGATCTAGAATCAATTAAAGATGTTTTAGGTTCCTTGTAAATTTTTAGGATTAAAGATCTTCCTGGTACTCTCCACAGTTGTAATTAAGAATCTGTAACTTATTGTGGTAGGTTCTGGTTTTTGTTTTGGAATAGAATACAAGTTGTTACTGTCTCAAAAAAAAAAAAAGAATACAACAGCACTAATTCTCAAAAAAACAAAAAAAACTCTATTAAATGTTATAGAAATGCAATGAATTGCTTGTATGAAACCACCTCAAGTCAAGGGTCCCTTGAAAATATTAAGAACAGTAAAGAATAAAAACCTAAAGTAATGAACAAGGAAATTTAACATGGAAACCTCATTGCTCAAGGGAGAAGAAAGCCACGATCTGTCTCACACAATTTCTCAACAACTTTGTCACGACTTGATTTCTCAAGTCATGATGACACCTACTATAAGCCACCAGTATGTAAGTCAACCCGTAACACGGAACAACAAGTAATGAGCATAAGGATAGAAAGAAATCGGAAGCGACAATTAAAGAACAAAAATAGAGAACAAGTGGAAGCAAACCAAAATATATATACAATAAGATCCCTCTGGAACCTGGAAGTCACAAGTACAGAGCTCCTAGTACAAAAAGAGTACAAGTCCCAAAGTGGACCCAAAAATACAATGCTTGTCTCATAAAGCAAAAGACTAGCCAACAAAATATAGACAGAGACAGGTAAGTACAGGACGCCATGTGCTCACTCTCGTCTCTGAACTGAAGTTGCAGTAGGCTCGAATATCAATGCTGGTAACTGGTGCTTGTACTTGCATCAGGAAACAAATACAGAGTGTAGCTTGAGTATTTAAACAAGGGGTACTTAGCAGGCATCATAGGCCGACTGAACAAGAGAAGTAAAGCAATATGAAAAGCGAGAATAAAGCACAAACAAAGGTCAAGAGACAGAAAGTTAATAGAAATGCACGCAAGTGCACTAAGGACAATAATGAAATAAGTACAACTAACTAAATCTGACTAGGCCCTTATAAATTCAGAATGTACACTCATGCGCAAGTTTGAGAAAATCTGAACAAACCCCCATAAGCCCGACAGATATACATAATAGCTAAAACTACTAAGAACAGGTCATAGTGAGTCCAGAGCCGGAGGGTGCGTGACCCGGACCTCAAACCGCATATAGATCTCCCAAGAGAACTGAACCAGGAGAAATCTCGTCAGAAACTTTTTAAAAAGTTTTTTTTTATATGTTCTGTATATCTATAATAAATGGAAGTTTTATGAAGTAATTGCTCAAATTATAAGAAAAAAACGAAGAAATAAAAACTTGGTTAGAGTTGGGCTAGTTGGGTTGGGATATGACCCATTGTTTAGACCATTATTTGATCCATACCAAGTGACCTTTGTCCGAGTTAATGACTTGCCCATTAATTGGTTCAACCCATCTAGACACGCACAAATCACCTTAACTCACGCATTTGACACCGCTATCCTGCATGGTGGACATTCCAATTTCTATTATATCACTAGAAAACAGAAGCCCTTAAGTTCTACTTTTTTGGGATAGAAAGGTGAGTCTGGGGGTTTTCGCGAACCATAATTGTTGTTTCTCTTCCTAGATGAAAGTGTTGATTCCAGATCTACAAAAGACATGCCCCCTTAAGTGCTCTAACCAATCATATTCTGACCAGGCTTCAAAAAACTTTGAGATCACCGATTTTCTCGAGAATCAAGGGGTCAAGAGCTTAATCTTGAACCCTCACCATACCTTGTTGATAAAAGGTTAAGTAATTACAGACTTACCTATGGTTGTGCAATTTAGGAAATTTAGGTTGTGATGATGTGGATGTGGTATCAGAGGTTTACAGTCTTATGAAAAGTTATGGGCAATGTTACCTTCAAAAGGCTACAAGGATTATCAGTAAATTCCTTTCATGGGAACAAAGTTGGAAAATGACAATCTCTTGCAATTCATATTTGATGCTTCAGGGAGAGAGATGTGTGCCAACTTAGTCGGCATTTTACTCAATGCTAAACTTTGACATTCTACGTGCATTTCACTCCCTAATTCTTAGGCTTTTTCTCTTGAAGTCATAGACCAAATAAGGCATATCTGTCCAAGAATTTAATATCTCTGCTGAGCTACGGAGGAGTCCATAGAGAATACTTTATGGAGCTTTTGGGAAGTGCACTGGAAGAGACGAATCAAGTATATTTGAGGAAACGTGCAGCTCTAAAAGGTAATAGCAGAATCAGATACTCCTATTGCATTTATATTCTTATGCTAATAAGTCTTGTAACATAACCGTGGAATCACCCATACTGCAACCTTATATTCTTTAGTGTTCTTTTGTCGTAATATGTTTACTCCTCATTCATAGAAAGGTAGGGAGGAATAAGTGTCCAATTATTTCTATTACTATCTCTCTTTTAATTTGTGAAACCTGTCAGAACTTGTTTGCTGAGTCATTTCTTCAACTCTTCAAATAGTTGCTATCAACTATAGAGAAATGGATGATGAATGTCTAACAGCAAGGATGATATCGTCTGGGATACCTCTCAATGAACCTCATCTCCATGCTCGCTTGTCTAGGCTTGCAAAGATTGAAAGAACTAAGCTTAGAGGAGGAAAGCTTCCTATAAGTGACAGTTTTTATCTTATGGGAACAGCTGACCCCACTGGTGTACTGGAAAGCAATGAAGTCTGTGTTATTCTGTAAGTAGACTGAAAATCATTTTCTGTACAAGCGTTTGGAGCTTTTATATGTTTTTTATATTCTGTGTTCGAGAGATAAGGAAATGTACCTTTCAATGGAAACTGACGGATGTTTATTGTTTGACCCTGCTATCTGACCCCCTCCTATTCTGAGGATCTATATTTTCAACAGGATGCATTGCCTTTTTGCATTCTAGATGTGTGGCTTAACTGTTCCTTGACAATAATAGTGACCCAAGGAAATCATGATGTTTACAAGCAAATAAATTCCTATTTCACCAATGTATTTTTGTTTGTTGCTTCCATCCATGACTTTTTTTCTGTCTGCCTTCATCTTTCTGCCACAATGTGTAGCAACTTAAATTCTTTGTTTTGTAAGTTTTAACAATGATAATTGATAACAGAGGAGAGATGCTGAAAATGACATTTACAATTATTTGAAATTATATTAAGCTAAGGTTTTCTTCAAAAGAGAATTTAAGCTTTTAAACATGATAATTAGTTTAGATTTTGATCTAGTATGCTTCTTTTAATATTCTCATTTTATGGAGAATGTCTCAGCTTCTGATCCTTTTTTCAATTGTGCATCACATATGCAGAGATAATGGCCAAGTATCTGGGCGTGTTTTGGTCTATAGAAATCCTGGTCTTCACTTTGGAGATGTACATGTGATGAAAGCGCGATATGTGGAAGAGCTTGCAGATGTTGTTGGTGATGCCAAATATGGTATATTTTTTTCAACTAAAGGCCCGAGGTCAGCTGCTACTGAGATTGCAAATGGTGACTTTGATGGTGATATGTATTGGGTTTCCATAAACCGTAAGGTTGGTTTTCAGATGTTTTTTCTCACAGTTACTTTCTGGAAGGAAGAGAGCATACTTATTGTTAGATCACACATTATTGGAATTTAAAATGGATTTTCTTATATGGTCTTGGGCGATCATGAGGTAGCTTATGTCCAATGTCCATTTCTTATAATGAAATCAAAATCAGGCCCATCCCAGTTCGTATCGATGTTGGGCTCCTATGTTGTATTGTCTATTTTCTTATTTTGGTATGAGAACCAATGTTTATCTCAATTTCTTGGTTTATCCAATGTTGGGTCCCCATGTTATATGCCCATGCTCTAGATGTCCAGTTCTGGGTATGCTGGAGGTTGTAAGATCATATTGGTTGGAGATTTAAAAATGGGCCTCTTTATACAATCTTGGGCAATCCTCCCCTCATGAGCTAACTTTTGGGGTTGAATTAGGCTCAAGTTCCATTTCTCATCACTTACATCTGTTTCATGCTTGGTATTTTGATCGTTTACTAGAATTTCTGACTACCTGTCTTGGAGGAACACAGTTGTACAACATTTGGTTTTACTATTTCAGGTGGTAGATTCTTATACAACAAGTAGACCATGGATTCGCATGCATTCAACTCCTAAGGCAGTTAGCAAAAAGCCAAGTGAATTTTCAGCTGATGAATTGGAATATGAGCTTTTTAGGCAATTTCTGGAAGCAAAGTCTAAAGGGTATGCTTACTATTTTATTCTGATGTTTAATTTAAGAAGTTCAGTAATCTGTACACCATCATTGTATCCAGAGAGCTTTTGACTTGCATCTGAGGGATTTAACAGGCAAAGAAATGGTTTCTGATATCCATCGAGCTGGCATGTTTTCTAGTTATATTTTCTTTGTAGGAGAAACTATCTAGGTGGTCGATGATGGGAATTGAGAGAAGTACAAGACCAGTAATACTACCTCAGACCAGTAATACTACCTCCTAGATGGCCTGCTGATCTATAACGCTTATCGTCAATTTCTCATCCGTTAATTCAAAATTGATGATCGAATCAGAGTATTTTGAACAATCTTGTTTTTGTGATACTTCTAACCATAGCTAACACGTTTATTTATTGATTGTTCAAGGTTGTTTATAGCCTTTCTTTTTTATTGTTTCTAATGTAGTCCCTTTCTGCTGTTTAGTGCCAATATGTCTCTGGCAGCTGATAGCTGGCTGGCATTTATGGATCGTCTTCTGATGCTGCGAGATGATAATGTGGATGATATGCATAGCTTGAAAGGCAAGATGCTTCACCTGATTGACATCTACTATGATGCATTAGATGCACCTAAAAGCGGGAAGAAGGTTAATTTAACTTAAATTCTGCCCTCGTTTTGGTGGATATATTTATTTATCTATTTCTCTAACTTTTCTCTTATGATACCTCAAAGTGCTTATGTTGAACCAAAAAAGTTTTACCAACCACCAACCTTCCTTTAAGCCTGAAGGCAGAGTTTCTAACACATGCATGTTATTCTGGCAAGACAGGTTAGCATCCCTCATTATCTGAAGGCAAACAAGTTCCCCCACTATATGGAAAAAGGGAACTCCTGCAGCTATCATTCAACTTCTATTCTGGGTCAGATTTATGATCATGTCGACTCATATCCAGATGAAGATTTGTGTATAACAGGTTAAAGCACCCCTCTTGCATGCATAAGATCTGGGCTGGTGTTTCCAACGAAGCCCCATTGCTGCATAGTGTTTGAGCTTATGTTTTCCTATTGCATATATAAAGATTTGATGATTCGATTGAAAATTATAGCAGTTGAGTGATGGTTGTGTTGCTTCTTTGTTGTGTGTAGAGATCTCTAAACTGCCTTGCTTTGAAGTTGAAATCCCTCAAAGATGCATGACATTGTGGAGAGGAAGATATGAAGAGTACAAAAAGGATATGACACGGGCCATGAACTTAGATTGTGAACTTAGAATCATCTCTTGCAATGAAGTTATAAAGAAGTACAAGATGGTTAGTTTTTCCTTCATATCAACTTTCAGAGATTGTCATTGACAAATATTAAGTTGATTTGTTGCAATGCAGTTGCTATATGGTGCTGTGGAGTTTGAACAAACAGTAAGAAAGACTGAAGAAATTTTCGATGAGGCCCTTGCAATATATCATGTAACATATGATAATGCAAGGATCACATACAGCATAGAGAAATGTGGTTTTGCTTGGAAAGTAGCTGGTTCTGCGCTTTGCAGGATCCACGCCATGTATCGTAAGGAAAAAGACTTGCCCATTTTGCCATCGGTTTTGCAGGAAATACTCTAGATGTATTGTAACATTGAAGTGATCAATAAATATCTAGTTAGCATGCTATTCTATGTGATGACGTCCAAATTTATTTCTCAAACACAGACATAACAATATAGTTAACCTAATTAGGTTTGATTTTCATAGGGAATAACATCTAGTGCAATTAAGCTAGTTAGAAATTTTAACTAATTAAACAAAGCTAAACAATTTTTAATTACTTATCTTTTATATAACAACTAATAAAGATCACAATTAACTAGAAAATGTGAAAAGTGATCAATGATGCCTTAGTAAAAATCTCCCCCCCCCCCCCCCCCAAACCAAAAAAAAAAGAAAAGGATTTGGCCTAAGAGTGGGCATAAATATTGAAAATAAAAAAATCTAAGCGAATCGAACGAACTTGGTTTATCTATTTTTTGGGTTTGGTTTTATTTTTTCAAAAGTCGGTTCATCGTTTGATGCAAGGGTTTTAGAACTTTTGTGCATCGAAGAATTAACCTTTTATTTAAAAATTAAAAGTCAACTAACAAGTTGTAATGACCCTCGGGGTTATTTCTTTAGTTTTGCATGTTCTTACCATTTTTCCTCTTCCCTTAGCTTCCTTATGGCTTTTGTGTGATGCTGGGTTAGGTGACATGCTTCTCGAGGTGTTCGGTAGAGTTTACTGTGAGTTTTTGAGTTTGGAAGCTTGAAAGAGTTGGCTCTAGTCAACATCTAGAGATTCTGGTGTCAGATTGGAATTCACTCAACTCCATCAGCTCCGGAAGGACCACTTTAGTCTAGTGGGGTGACCGGTTTGGATTTTGAGATTTTTATTTGGAGTTGGTGTGATTAAGCGTTTTATATTTAGAGGATTGCCTAAATTTTGAATTTGATCAACTTTCTTGTTAAACGTGCTCGAAATCAAATTATGTTAGTGTGGTTAGCTCCGAGCCGAGTTTGGTTTAGAACGACCTTTTGATTCAATTTTCGAGGCTATGTGGTTGAGTTTCTAACTTTTGGCATTTTGTTTGTGTTTCTTTGTAAATTGTTGACTTTGGTCAACAGTTTGACGAAATGACCTCGAATGGTTGTTTCATCGTTTCTGTTGAGTATGGAATTTCATTTCCAAGTGGTTTGGACTTTTGGTTTGCGTCATTTGGACTCCAAATGAATCCGACGACTTGTTCAAAGTCTTGGGCACTTAGCTTCTTTTCTGAAAATATGGTGTTTGGTGCGACGCCTTAAGCGGACTCTTGGTTGCTTAAGCGACCAAGATGATGCTTAGGAAAAAGACATCAGTGGGGTGAGGGTCGCTTGTCACGCCCCAAGGCTATCCTTGACGTAAAAACGGGACTTAAGATCCCGAGGACCTCAAGATAACCTTGAAGTTGACATATCATAAGCATACTAAACAATTGAATAAAAGATTGTCACGACTGAAATCTAGACCCCAGACGTGACCGGTGTCGTTGACCTCTCAGAGGTCGCAAACAAGCCTACTTATGTCATTCTTACTTTATATAGGTTAATTTTAGCGAAAAAAAATTGATTTTTTTTATTCTTTAAACATACTTGCTAAACATTCTTAATATTTCGTAATCGTTCATCATCAACCATCTAACATTTAAGGGATAAGCAACTGAAAAAAATAATTCATTAAGTATTAATTGTATATCGGCCAAAATAACACCAATACAAAGTCTGAACCAAAACAGGATAGAAACGCTAGTGGAACATGCTCCACTAGCTCAACTCTAAAACTACGCTAGAATGTAAAACAGTAGCATCCTCGAAAGCATAAGGACCTACCAAACTCCGGATGAATGCTGACGTCTGGATAGCTACAACAACGAACCTGTAGCTCTACCGTGCACCTGTGTCTGCACCTTAAAGTAGATGTTTGTATGGAATTACTACACAGTTGTACTAAGTATGGGTATATGCAAGCACACACCAGGGACATGCATGAGAAAAAATAGTTCTTTCCTAACAACATGATTTTGGAAGTCAAGTTAGTGGACTTGCCAAATTAAGATTGGGAAAGTTATGCCATGAGAGTGACATGCATCATTATAATTATCAAATTGCACACAACACATAACATCTGCATATAGCACATAACATATGACACCTAACTTCTTTCATATTATTCATTCATATGCCATGAAACCTTATTATTATGGACTTGACCTTAAGACTTTCCAAAATGAGGGCTCAACATATGGGACCTCAACTAGGGAGCCTTCTTTAGCAAATGCAGAGTCTGCTTCATTCATTCATACGTACCTCATTTCAGTTCATTCATAGGCCAGTGTGAACACCAGCTATACCTAGGATGTAGTTTAAGACTTTCATCGGGTTTGCTGTGCAATGATCAGGAATAACCTAATGTCATTACCTGAATCTAGCTCACCTCTTGATTATCTTATCCCAACACCTTCGGTATAATTCATTTCTTTATATGATTCATTTGAGGCTGACCTCCCATTCATTCATTGGGAACTTTAACTTTAACCGACATAGATCATGTGAGCATCATGAAATCCAGTGTCTCCCCCACACCAAAAAGAGGTGGAATCACCGGCCAAAGTGACTCAATAACATGCTAGCGTACATGAGAATTTAACCCCACCAGATTTCTATAGTGGCAATATAGGTTCAAAGACTAGGAGATGTATGGAGACCCATACCTGGCAAGCCGGATAGTCTCATCTCATGAGAGTTACGCGAACCTCCGTCCTTCCCGAAAGAAGGCATCACCACTCATAGCTAGCCTATCGGTGCTCAGTATAAAGTTCCATTACATTCAACTCATACATCATGGAAGCTGGCTTCTAGTATGAGGACATCATAGCTCAATAGATGATTTGTCATCTCATTATTAGTATTAAGTGTTTTAAACTCAATATTTTCATTAGAGTGTTTATAGAGACTGGTCTCTTCATTATCTTACACTCTCCTTGGTGAGTACGCATTGGTAACATTTACTTAGACTCATTTGAGATTGCTCTCATCATATACATTAGCCTCACATCATGATTGTCACCACATTCTTCATTATTAGCACCTTTATTTTTCATAGTTACTCACCTCTTATTACGTGAATGTTCATTTCTTCATTTCATTACGTATATCTTAGGTTCACTTATTTTTGAACGTATGTTAAACTTATATGTCTATATATACAAACCATGGAGCTTCATTTATAGTTCGTTAAGTGATTCTTACTTTCCTAAGATTATGCATTACAAGACTTATGTATCTTGTATATATGCCAAGATCTTGATTTTTGATCTAAGTAGATGACATTATTCTTGAATATTTTACTCACGTGTGACTTATGTATCAATACGGAGGTTTGGGCACAGGAACCCAAATCTTGAATCACTTGGATATCATTTATATTTTTCATTGATTTTATTTCTAATATTCATAACATTAGAACTCTAAATTAAATCTCAACATCTTCATGAAATAATTAATTTTCTATTTTAATTAGAATTCTAAATTAAATCTCAACATTTACATGAAGTAATTAATTTCTATTCTAATTAGAATTCTAAATTAAATCTCAACAATTACATGAAAAGATTAATTTTCTATTTTTAATTAGAATTCTAAATTAAATCTCAATATTTACATGAGAGAATTAATTTTCTATTTTTAATTAGAATTCTAAATTAAACCTCAAATTTACATGAAGGGATAAATTTTCAATTTTAATTTTACTACTAATTAATCGAAAGGTTGGGGGTTCGTGCCCCAACAACCCCTTTGAGTTTTAGAATTAAATTTGCTACAATAGGGAGGTTGTGGGTTCGAACCCCCGCAGCCCTCCTTATTTTCTTTTAATTTTCGCTAAAGAGGAGGAGGCTGTGAGGTGGTGGTTCGAACCCCCACAACCTCACTTTTATTTCCTTAATATTTTACCCCCCCCCTTCAGCGCTGAGGTCGTGGGTTCGATCCCCACGCCTTGCATCCCTTTTTTTTTTCTTCGCGAACTGGGGGTCGTGGGTTCGATTCCCGCCCCCAGCCCCTTTTTTTTTCTTTTTCGCGAACTGGCAGGTACACAGGTGAGGTCACAGGTTCAAATCCTGGTGGCCTCACCCCCTTAAAATTTTATTAAATTTCCAGATTCTTTTATTAAACTTTAGTCTAAATTAACATTGCATTATTGCTGGAAATTTTTGTCCTTCTCCAACCATTTTTAGGTGCAATTTTTTTCATAAGTTTAAATAGCTATAAGATGGTTATTCAATTCACTATACGTCATCATAATGAACATCACATTATACACCCATTACACACATAAAATACACAATAAATAAACAACTTATACACCCCAAAACAGTGCCTAAAACACTGGCCTATACATGCCTATACATCAACTTTTCCATTCATATTTTCATGATCATTATCGTGATTTCCCGCACATAAACACATTCATATTTAATTTAAACACACCATTCATGCAAATATCTAGCAGCACAACATACCCATCCTACAAATTCGTTAGGGAGCTAAGGACAAGGACATACGAAGGGGAACAACCTTAGTTTCAAGAGTTTAAGAAACGTCTGAAAGAAAGTACTCTTGGAGAAAGAATTTCATGAGAGAAACTCATACCTGTATTGATGTTCAAACGAAGAATTTGCTTCCCAAAACTCTCTTCAAAAATCAGTCCAATTTACATCAACGTCCACACCACTCAACGAACAACTTCTCTTCGCCTTAATGTTTTTGGTTGCTTTGTTTTTCTTGAAATTTCATGTGAGTTCTTCAAGTGTGAAGAACTCTTGATGTATACTCTGATTTTTGTTGTGCTTGGCAGAATAACGTGAGAGAGATGGAGAACGTAAGAGAGAGGGTTAAGAAGCGTGAGAGAGAGAGAGCTATTAGGATTAGGAGACTAAATTCAAGACTTAGTCAAATAGAATTAAAATTAAATAATACAAATCTGATTTATTTTAATTAATACATAAAGGATCATTATGCTCTTAAAATTTCAGATTTTTAATTAATAATTAAATCACCTTAAGTACTTATTTATTCGATGAATCGTTACAAAGATACTATGCAGAAGTTGGAAACAATAGACAACTTAAAGTGGGGGATACCCAAAGCTGATCTGAATATATATTAAGTATTATGAGTTTAGTGGTACTGAAAAATCACTCAAAAGCTAAAACTGAATCTAATACTATGTGTGGAAAAGCCTCTAACTGACTAGAGTTGTTGGAACATGTCCAAGCTAACCCTAGCAAAACTAAAAACTGAAATGAAAGACTGAATCTGAAAAAACACATGTCTATTGTCGTTGAAGCATGATGACTCGCCACTGAAACTGTTGAATACGAATTGAGAACCGATCTATGCTTCATCTGAATGCTGAGTACCTGAACCTACATCAAGAAATGATGTAGCGTGGAGTATGCATCAGTACGTGAAATGTATTGAGCATGCATGATATGAAATATAGTTGAACAAATATAACTGAACAAGAACATAATCTGAACTGAATGTAAATGTTGAAATATAACTGAAAACTGAGCTAAATGCAATGACCAAGTATGTTAAACTGAATATTGAGGTATAACTGAAAATCTAAACTGTCGAATCAAAACATGATATGATTGAAAACAAATATACGATAGGAAAAACTAAAGAAATTTTACTTTGCCACTTTAACTAGTGCTGATTATGTAGAATTTGATATGGATTTAGCACATGCAAAAGGAAAAGAAATGGTTAAGGAAGAAGGGATACGTGTGGGAGTGGGAATGAAATACAATTTTTTTGTGATAGGGGAAGGAAACGTTTAATGAGGAATAAGAATAAAGTGAAATTAATTAGCTAATTGAGGAAATGTAATTTTAAGATAATTATTCATTATCATATTTAAAGGGATTGTTTATCGGATTTAATTTTTTTTATAAATATGATATATTTTAAAAAAAGTGATATTATATGTAATATTTTTAAAATAGAGATATATATGCATATGTGGTAGTTAAGTATGAGTAGATATGTAGTTTTTCCTTTAAAGCAAGTCTATTTATAGGCAGACTGGTTACTTCCATTATTTATAAAAAAATTATTTCAGCAACTTTTACTTCCGTTTTTGCTCTATTTTTATGTTCACTTTCTTGTTTATTTTTTTCCAAATAAATTGTTTAATTTTTAAGACTACATTTAAAATGTTCTTTAATTTTATCCTTCATTAATTAGTATTGTAATTAATTATTAATTGATGTTTAATTATTTAATCTTAAATTTGATAATAATTAATAAGGGTAAAAATGAAAAGTTATCCTAATTTATGTCTTAATCTTCTTTTCTTTAAAAAGCGTGAAATATGTCAATAATATAATTAATATGAAATGGAGAGAGTAATATCTACTTCTGCCAAAAGTTTGTACATATATATTCACTACATCAAAATGATTTTTAGTAATAGTTAATTAACGACAATAGTTTTAAGTATATTTATTTTTAACGGTTATAAATATTCTTCGTGTAATTAATTTATAGGGACTAATCATATTTGTTGAATTTATTTTTTTATTATTATTTTATTACTATTATATAGAAGAGTGGTAAAGAGGACGACCAGGGGTATAGTGGTCATTTTACATTAATAACAAATGGACAAATTTCATTTTCAAAAGCAATAAGGGCAAATATGTAATTTACATTAAAAAGGGACAAATTTCAATTTCAATAGCAAATTTTTGCAAATCTATTTCTCTTCCCTTTGTAGAACATCAGTCTTTCTTCAAATAAAAAAATTAAATTCATCCTTAGCACAAAAAGACTTACTCAAATATGATTCTAAAGCATAATTTCTTCCAGCTCTCTTCTTTCAACAACCATTAATCGATTTGCAATTCAAAATTTCAGGTATATTTTCTTTCTTTGGTAAAACATGGTCAAAGAAAGACGAAATAATAAATAATAATATAAATATAATTTAGAAATTTTATATCATAAACTTTGAAAGCAAGTAGAGAATTGACAGAAAATTGAGATTAAAACATGCATAAATTTTATGATCAGTAAATTTTTGTAGGGAGAGTTTTTCTAAAAAATATATGATGCTGGTGGCGAATTGACAAATGCACTGGAGGAATGTAAGTTCCAAATTCTACTTTTATGAACTATAATACTGATTTCTAACAGCCCTGCGACTATTTCAAGTGCATGTGTTCTTCAATCTCTACCTTGGTTCCATTCAAATGTTATTAGAGTAAGTCCACATAATATTTTTCTCTTCATTTCTATAAAGCGAATTTCATTTTTTCAGCTTTTTCTCTTTGGAAATTATTTCCCTTTTCTTTACAAATTTTCACAAACTACTTGGTTGGATGAATAGGGAAGTTCTCGATCTATGTATCACGTCAAAATTAATTGAACTTCAAAATCTCTAACCAAAAAAATTAATAATTTATAATTATAATTATTATAATAAATAAAAAATATGAAACATAGAGATGTATTTGTACAAGAAGTGTTTATAATTTTTTTTCTTTCTAGGTTAATAATTAAATTTAAAATAAAAATTTTTAATTTGTGATATGTTCATTCGTTTTGTCTGAATCTCAAAAATCTCTAACAAAAAAAATATGAATTATAATTATTATAATAAATAAAAAAATATGAAACATAGAGATGTATATGTACAAGAGGTGGAGTGGAGTAGGCTCCTGCTTTTTAGGCTTTTAGTAGTGTAGGCTGTTGTTCTTCATTTTTTTGCCTTTTAGCAAAGACTTTTCCCCCTTTGAGCTGAATATCAAAAATCTCTAACCAAAAAAATTAATAATTTATAAATATAATTATTATAATAAATAAAAAAAATATGAAACATAGAGATGTATATGTACAAGAAGTGTTTATAATTTATTTTTCTTTCTAGATTAATATTCAAAAATTTTTAAAAAAAAGATAGGGGAAGTGGTTATAATACGTGTCTTAATGAATAATAATTTATAATTATAATTATTATAATAATAAAAAAAATATGAAATATAGAGATGTATATGTACAAGAAGTGTTTATAATTTATTTTTCTTTCTAGATTAATATTTAAATTTAAAAAAAAAAGATAGGGAAAGTGGTTATAATACGTGTCTTAAAGAAAATATATATTGCTTTACACAATAACAAGTGGAGTGGAGTAGGCTCCTGGTTTTTAGGCTTTTAGCAGTGTCGACTACTGTTTTTAATTTTTTTGCCTTTTAGCAAAGACTTTTCCCCTTTGACTAACATATTACAATGCATTCTTTATCACATTGATATGAAAAAAATTGCAATTTATAGTACTATTATATAATTTTTGAATATTAATTTTCTCTTTACTTAAAATATTAAATTAATGTAATTAAAAGTGGCCAGAGATAGTTCGTAATTATATAATGTTTTAATTGTTTATTTCACGATAGTAGGTCGTATCAATTTTTCGACAGCTTACTAACTTTTATCATAAAAAAGTTATCTATCCTAATTAATGTTTCAGATCTTACAGTTGGCTTTGTGAGCTTTCTTATTTGCGATGCCCCCACTAATCAAATGCTTTATAGAAATTATTATAATAAATAAAAAATATGAAACATAGAGATGTTTATGTACAAGAAGTGTTTATAATTTTTTTTCTCAAGATTAATATTTAAATTTAAAATAAAAAATTTTAATTTCTGATATGTTCATTCATTTTGTCTGAATATCAAAAATCTCTAACAAAAAAAATATGAATAATAATTTATAATTATAATTATTATAATAAATAAAAAAATATGAAACATAGAGATGTATATGTACAAGAAGTGTTTATAATTTTTTTTTCTTTGTAGATTAATATTTAAATTTAAAATAAAAAAAGAAAAAATAAGGGAAGTGGTTATAATAATTATATGAGATGTACTACAGCAGTAAAAAGGATAAGTGTCTTACCGAAAATATATATATTTCTTTACAAAATAACTAATGGAGTGGCGTAGGCTCCTCCTTTTTAGGCTGCTAGCAGTAGTGTATGTTATTGTTTTCACTTTTTTTGGCTTTTAGCAAAGACTTTTCCTGTCACGACCCAATTCGGGGACGCAACTGGCACCCACATTTACCCTCCTATGTGAGCGAACCAACCCATCTAAACCTTAACATTTCAATATAATATCAACAGAAAGTAATGCGGAAGACTTAAACTCATAAATAAACCACTCAACTATTATTAATATTCCCAAAATCTGGAAGTCATCATCACAAGAACATCTATCTCAAATTTCTAAACTAAAACTGTCTAAGAACAAAATACTAAAAAGCTAGTCCATGCCGGAAGTTCAAGGCATCAAGACTTGAAGAAGGAGACCCAGTCCAAGCTAGACGCATTAGCTCACCCTGAATTTCCGATGGAGTGAAGACTGGCTTGATCTACTGCTGAGTCGAAGTTGACGGAACGTTTGCTGCATAACACAAATAACAAAGAGGAAAACATAAAAGTAGGGGGTCAGTACAACCACACGTACTGAGTAGATATCATCGGTTAACTCTAAATAGGGAACAATATATATCAATAATAATGTAAATCAACTACAATACTCAACATGTAGCAATAGCAATTACTTTATCATTAACAATTTTCGTCAAGTTCACACATGAGGACTCAAGCCTCAATACCATACTCATTTGGGAATTAAGTTCATTAGATTGAGTATATTCATTATCTTTCAAGATTCATTATCTTTCTTCCTCTTGTGTCGGTACGTGACACTCCGCTCCTCTATTACTATCCTGGTGTCGGTACGTGACACTCCGATCCTCATATTCATTCTATCCTGGTACCGGAACGTGGCACCCGATCCATATTCTATCCTGGTGTCGGAACGTGACACTCCGATCCTCATATTCATTCTATCCTGGTACCGGAACGTGGCACCCGATCCATATTCTATCCTGGTGTCGGAACGTGACACTCCGATCCTCATATTCATTCTATCCTGGTACCGGAACGTGGCACCCGATCCATATTCTATCCTGGTGTCGGAACGTGACACTCCGATCCTCATATTCATTCTATCCTGGTACCGGAACGTGGCACCCGATCCCCTAATTCATCAAGCCTTCTTTTTACACTAAGGCATCATCATTCTCATTGTATAATATATCAAGCCTTCTTTCATACTAAGGCATTCATCAATCTTATTATATAATATATCAAGCGAATTAGGGTTATTTCAAGATTTGGGATTCAATAGCTTCATCATGCTTTGTTAATTCATCACAATTTCACAATCATAATCATGCAAGCATACAATTTAAGCACATAGCAGGGTTTACAATACTATCAACACATAATATTCACTATTAAGAGTTCACTACGAATATCGTAACATAAACCATAACCTACCTCCACCGAAGAATTGAATCAACAAGCTATCTTCTCAAAATCCTTGCTATCCTCTTCGTTTCTCTCTCTCTACTCGTTTGTTTCTCCTCTCTTTCTGTCCTTTCTCTTTTGTTTTCTTATGTTCAAACCCTCTTTCTTTTACCCTAATTAATCATATAATTAAGTGTGAAAAAGGACAATAAACCCCTCTAATTAACTTAAGGTTACCCCTTTTAACCCCTAAGTAATTAGACTTATTAATGTTACCCCTCAATCTTTATAATTAAGGAAAGAATAGTCAAAAACGACCCTTAAAACGTGTGGAGAAATCCTAAGCTGCCTGGGATTGCGTGACCTGTGACGGGCCGTCGTGCCTGCGACGGTCCGTCACGGTGGTCGTCGCACCTCCCCAGAATCCCATCGTCACCACGGACACTGTGACGGTCCGTCACACCTGTGACGGTCCGTCCTGCACGTCCGTCATGGCGGTCAGAAACTCGTTTCTTGCACCAATTTCTCAAAAGTTGAAGTGTTTTGCAACGGAAACTCACGACGGTTCGTCGTGGTTGTGACGGAACGTCCTGCAGGTCCGTCACAATTTACAGAGAGTCGATTTTAATATCTAATTTGAAGAATCCTAAGTGTCCTGGAACGACACTCCCTCGACGGGCCATCGTGACCACGACGGTCCGTCGGGACACACATTGTCTCAGCCAGTTTTTTTCAGAATTAAAAATCTGCTGCTCAAACGACTAAACAGGTCGTTACAATAGATACCAATTTACCCATCGTTCGTCCCCGAACGATCAAAAGAAGAAAAACAGTGGCGAAAAGGAGTACCTGAATCTGTAAACAGATGTGGGTATTTTTCTTGCATATCTGCCTCCTTCTCCCAAGTAGCCTCTTCAACCGGTCGATTCTTCCATTGCACTTTGATGGATGCAATCTCTCTCGACCTCAGTTTGCGAACTTCTCTATCTAATATAGCAACCGGTTCCTCTTCATAAGTCAAGTTCTCATCCAACCAAACTGAATCCCAACGGATAATGTAGTTTCCATCTCCGTGGTATCTCTTCAACATGGATACATGGAACACCGGACAGCCCTGGGGGCAAGGCTAATTCATAAGCCACCTCCCCTATTCTCTTAAGCACTTCAAATGGTCCAATATACCTTGGACTTAACTTACCCCTTTTTCCGAACCGCATCACCCCTTTCATGGGTGAAACCTTCAATAAGACTTGTTCACCTTCCATGAACTCCAAGTCTCTAACCTTTCGGTCTGCATACTCCTTTTGTCTACTTTGAGCCGCCAAAAGCTTTTCTTGAATAGCTTTCACCTTCTCCATAGAATCTCTTAACAGATCAGTCCCCCAAGGTCTAACTTCAAAGGCATCAAACCAACCAATGGGAGACCTACATCTCCTCCCATACAATGCTTCAAATGGGGCCATGTCGATACTGGAGTGATAGCTATTATTGTATGAAAACTCTGCCAACGGTAAGAAGCTATCCCAATGGCCACCAAACTCTATTACACATGCACGAAACATATCCTCCAACACTTGAATCGTTCGCTCAGACTGACCATCGGTCTGAGGGTGAAATGCCGTGCTAAGGTCCAACCTAGTACCTAATTCAGCATGTAGTGTCCTCCAAAACTTAGAAGTAAACTGCGTACCTCTATCTGATATGATTGAGAGTGGAACTCCATGCAACCGGACGATCTCTGAGATGTAGATTTTGGCTAACTTCTCTGCATTGTAGGTCACCTTGACCGGAATGAAGTGAGCAGACTTAGTTAACCTATCAACAATCACCCAAATAGAGTCATACTTACCCAATGTCTTTGAAGACCAACCACGAAGTCCATCGCGATTCTCTCCCACTTCCATTCAGGAATGGGCATTCTCTGAAGTGTTCCTCCGGGCCTCTGGTGTTCATACTTTACTTGTTGACAATTTGGACATTTGGCCACAAACTCAACAATATCTCGCTTCATTCTACTCCACCAGAAGTGTTGCTTTAGGTCGCGATACATCTTGGTTGTACCAGGATGTATAGAATATCCGGAACTATGAGCTTCTGTAAGAATAGTGGTGATCAAATCATCGATGCGGGGTACACATACTCTTCCCTTGATCCTCAAAACACCTTCCCCATCGATTATTGCTTCCTTAGCCTCTCCTTGCAACACTTTATCTCGAATTCGCCTTAGTTTCTCATCATCAAACTGTTTCCCCTTAATCTGATCAAGAAAAGAGGACTTTGCCTCTACACAAGCTAACAATCCTCCCTTCTCGTTTATTTCTAACCTCATAAGGTCATTAGCCAAAATCTGCACTTCTCTAGCCAATGGGCGTCTAGAAGCTTGCAAATGAGCTAGACTTCCCATGCTTTCGGCCTTCCTACTCAAAGCATCTGCTACAACATTAGCCTTCCCCGGGTGATACAAAATAGTGATGTCGTAGTCCTTCAGTAGTTCCATCCATCTCCTCTGTCTCAAGTTCAAGTCTTTCTGAGTGAAGACATACTGTAGGCTACGATGGTCCGTGTAGACTTCACACTTAACCCCATACAAATAGTGTCTCCATTGCTTTAGTGCAAATACTACCGCGGCCAACTCCAAATCATGGGTCGGATAGTTACGTTCATGCACTTTTAATTGTCTTGAAGCATAAGCAATCACATTCTTCTCTTGCATTAGCACTGCACCCAACCCAGAATAGGATGCATCACAATAAACAATGAAGTTTTTACCCTCTACCGGCAAGGTAAGGATAGGCGCGGTAGTCAACAAAGTCTTGAGCTTCTGAAAGCTTTCCTCACACTCATCTGACCATACGAATGGAACGTTTTGCTTAGTCAAGTTCGTCAATTGGGAAGCAATAGAAGAGAATCCCTTGACGAATCGGCGGTAGTAGCTAGTTAAACCCACAAAACTCCTTATTTCTGACACGTTTGTAGGTCTTACCCAATTCTTCACTGTCTCAATCTTGGATGGATCCACCATTACTCCATCCTTAGAAACCACGTGCCCCAAGAAGGACACTGAATCTAGCCAAAACTCACACTTGGAGAATTTCGCATAAAGCTTTTTCTTTCTCAACAACTCTAACACCATTCTCAAATGCTCTTCATGTTCCTTCTTACTTTTGGAGTATATCAGTATATCATCAATAAACACAATCACGAAGAGGTCCAAGTATGGCTTGAAAATCCCGTTCATCAAGCTCATGAAGGCGGCGGGGGCATTCGTAAGACCAAATGACATTACCAAAAATTCATAATGCCCATACCTAGTTCGAAAAGCAGTCTTTGGCACATCCATTGCTCGTATTTTCAATTGGTGATAACCGGACCTCAAGTCAATCTTTGAGAAGACACAAGCACCTTGTAACTGATCAAACAAGTCATCAATGCGAGGAATGGGGTACTTGTTCTTAATAGTTACTTTGTTCAACTGTCGGTAATCTATGCACATTCGGAAACTCCCATCCTTCTTCTTCACAAATAGCACCGGAGCACCCCAAGGAGATGCACTTGGTCTAATGAAGCCTTTGCTCAACAACTCTTGAAGTTGTGCCTTTAACTCTCTTAATTCGGCGGGAGCCATTCTATACGGGGGTATAGAAATGGGGCGAGTACCGGGTTCCAAATCAATGCAGAAGTCTATATCCCTATCTGGTGGCATACCGGGAAGATCTGCAGGGAACACATCCAAAAACTCACAGACTACCGAAACTGACTCAATCGATGGTACTTGAGTAGTGTCATCCTTAAGATGTGCCAAGAAAGCTAGACAACCCTTACTAACCATCTTCTGAGCACGAATAAAGGAGATTATACGCACCGGATTGGAAGTGTAGTCACCCTCCCACACTAACGGATCTGCCCCAGGCTTGGCTAGCGTCATCGTTTTAGCATTACAATCCAAAATCGCAAAATTCGGAGAAAGCCAAGTCATACCCAGAATTACATCAAAGTCACCCATTTCTAAAATAACCAAGTCTACATAAGTGTTGCTCCCCACAAAATTCACCAAACAAGACCTATACACTTTTTCGACTATCACAGACTCACCCACCGGAGTAGAAACACGAATAGGCATGTCAAGTAATTCACAATGCAAATTTAGACCATTAGCAAATGAGAAAGATACATAAGAAAATGTGGATCCAGGATCAAACAACACGGAAGCCATGCAATCACAAATCAGAAGGTTACCTGTGATAACTGCATCAGACGCCTCTGCTTCAGATCTCCCAGGGAAAGCGTAGCAATGAGCCCCATTATTTGTCTGTCCGTTGCCCCTACCATGTTGTGTAGTAGTGGCTCCGTTTTGCCCTTCACCTCTGCCGTTTTGGTGACCACCATTACCTCGGCCACCACGCCCTCCAGAATAACGACCTCTTCCACGGCCTCTTGCCGCTGTTCCTCCTCGAGCCACAGCCCCAGTGGCTGGCTCAGTAGTTTCATATCTTTCCGTTGTCGCTGCCGGTGCGGTCGTTGCTCTAGTTCTAACCATCCGCGAAATAGAGTGAAGATGGTCAGATACCAATTTGTATCACCTAGATACCAATTGGACTCAAGTAGTAGCACGAAAGAAGAATGAAAGAATGGAATTTTCCTAAAGTCTTATAGCCTCTCAAAGAAAAGTAAAGGCGTCCCCCTACCGTTCCTTAAGACTCTACTAGACTCGTTCTTGTGTGATGAGACCAATGAACCTAATGCTCTGATACCAAGTCTGTCACGACCCAATTCGGGGACGCAACTGGCACCCACATTTACCCTCCTATGTGAGCGAACCAACCCATCTAAACCTTAACATTTCAATATAATATCAACAGAAAGTAATGCGGAAGACTTAAACTCATAAATAAACCACTCAACTATTATTAATATTCCCAAAATCTGGAAGTCATCATCACAAGAACATCTATCTCAAATTTCTAAACTAAAACTGTCTAAGAACAAAATACTAAAAAGCTAGTCCATGCCGGAAGTTCAAGGCATCAAGACTTGAAGAAGGAGACCCAGTCCAAGCTAGACGCATTAGCTCACCCTGAATTTCCGATGGAGTGAAGACTGGTTTGATCTACTGCTGAGTCGAAGTTGACGGAACGTTTGCTGCATAACACAAATAACAAAGAGGAAAACATAAAAGTAGGGGGTCAGTACAACCACACGTACTGAGTAGATATCATCGGTTAACTCTAAATAGGGAACAATATATATCAATAATAATGTAAATCAACTACAATACTCAACATGTAGCAATAGCAATTACTTTATCATTAACAATTTTCGTCAAGTTCACACATGAGGACTCAAGCCTCAATACCATACTCATTTGGGAATTAAGTTAATTAGATTGAGTATATTCATTATCTTTCAAGATTCATTATCTTTCTTCCTCTTGTGTCGGTACGTGACACTCCGCTCCTTTATTACTATCCTGGTGTCGGTACGTGACACTCCGATCCTCATATTCATTCTATCCTGGTACCGGAACGTGGCACCCGATCCATATTCTATCCTGGTGTCGGAACGTGACACTCCGATCCTCATATTCATTCTATCCTGGTACCGGAACGTGGCACCCGATCCATATTCTATCCTGGTGTCGGAACGTGACACTCCGATCCTCATATTCATTCTATCCTGGTACCGGAACGTGGCACCCGATCCATATTCTATCCTGGTGTCGGAACGTGACACTCCGATCCTCATATTCATTCTATCCTGGTACCGGAACGTGACACCCGATCCCCTAATTCATCAAGCCTTCTTTTTACACTAAGGCATCATCATTCTCATTATATAATATATCAAGCCTTCTTTCATACTAAGGCATTCATCAATCTTATTATATAATATATCAAGCGAATTAGGGTTATTTCAAGATTTGGGATTCAATAGCTTCATCATGCTTTGTTAATTCATCACAATTTCACAATCATAATCATGCAAGCATACAATTTAAGCACATAGCAGAGTTTACAATACTATCAACACATAATATTCACTATAAGAGTTCACTACGAATATCGTAACATAAACCATAACCTACCTCCACCGAAGAATTGAATCAACAAGCTATCTTCTCAAAATCCTTGCTATCCTCTTCGTTTCTCTCTCTCTACTCGTTTGTTTTCCTCTCTTTCTGTCCTTTCTCTTTTGTTTTCTTATGTTCAAACCCTCTTTCTTTTACCCTAATTAATCATATAATTAAGTGTGAAAAAGGACAATAAACCCCTCTAATTAACTTAAGGTTACCCCTTTTAACCCCTAAGTAATTAGACTTATTAATGTTACCCCTCAATCTTTATAATTAAGGAAAGAATAGTAAAAAACGACCCTTAAAACGTGTGGAGAAATCCTAAGCTGCCTGGGATTGCGTGACCTGTGACGGGCCGTCGTGCCTGCGACGGTCCGTCACGGTGGTCGTCGCACCTCCCCAGAATCCCATCGTCACCACGGACACTGTGACGGTCCGTCACACCTGTGACGGTCCGTCCTGCACGTCCGTCATGGCGGTCAGAAACTCGTTTCTTGCACCAATTTCTCAAAAGTTGAAGTGTTTTGCAACGGAAACTCACGACGGTTCGTCGTGGATGTGACGGAACGTCCTGCAGGTCCGTCACAATTTACAGAGAGTCGATTTTAATATCTAATTTGAAGAATCCTAAGTGTCCTGGAACGACACTCCCTCGACGGGCCGTCGTGACCACGACGGTCCGTCGGGACACACGTTGTCTCAGCCAGTTTTTTCCAGAATTAAAAATCTGCTGCTCAAACGACTAAACAGGTCGTTACATTTCCTCCTTTTTTTAATTTTATATATATATACATATATATATATATATAATATATATATATATATATATATATATATATACCTGCACAAGTTATGTCATTTTATATTTGGCTTATCATGACCCTATAAAATGATCTAAACTCTGGAATAGGCTTTGATCAAACACTACTACTGGTATGTTACTTTTCAAAACTATAGTAATCTGTTGATTCTTTCACATTTTTCATCACATTTTATTTGTACATCATGCTATTTTTTTCTTTCTCTATAAGGGTTAAAATTTGGGTTGTGTTATTCTGTTTCCACCTCTTCATGATTTATCGGAACTTGAGATTTTTAATATCGTCATCTTATATCCATTTACTATCTGCTGATGATCTAATTTGAAACGCTTGAACTGAATTTTTCCAAGACAAGTTTAAAGGTAAATATTAGAGATATTTCATAAATTTTTTGTCCAGATTGATTAATCCTTTAACATTAATGTCACCATTATGAATCCATTTCTTTATAAATAATGATCCTTTAGTCTTATACATATAAAATATTTTCAGTTGTATCTTATGGCTTACCATGATTTTCTTAATCTTGGATGAGGGTTGTCATTTTTACACCTATTGAGCTTTGTTCAACTTTGTTTGGTCATATTGTCACTTTGCTTTCTTGACTTTTTTTGCAATCTTTTACTATAAACATAATATTAATCTTTAACTAAGATCTCATTTCATACATTTGTAATTGATGCTTTACATTCCAAACATTTGACTTTCTTATTTTCTTTCACTAATTCTCTATTCTATTCCAATACGACAAAATGTAGTGTTTGTGCTCTTCTGATTGACATTATCTTGCTAAATGATCTATTTATGAGAGATTTTAAAAAAATAACATACTTCTGTTCATATTGGTGTTATTATATAAAATGTCTTATGTCAATCGCGAAATAGGGCTTCAAAGATGAGGCTTAGTTGAAGCTTAATGTTGCCACATTTTTTCCATTTTGTCTTGTATGAGTTATGTGATGTGATTATGTGCTAACAGGTGATTTTTTAATCAAAGATGATCCAGAAGATCCAAGCATGAAAGATGTATCTGTTTTTGTCTAATTCTATACAGTATGTAAATGTATGTAATTAGTATTCCCACATATGAAAATGTTAAACTATGTAAGTATCTCACTTCGACATTCAGTAGTATGACATTCACATGAAAATATATTATGAACAAATTTGGCAGCTATAATGTGTTCGAATTACTATTTTTTCTCATTGAAATATTAATTTTGTTTGTTTAATATGCAACTAATTAAATTTAGGTCCATTATAAATACCTATAATGCTCCCAACTACAGCATCATCAGCTGAAAGCATGTCTGCAAGCCTAGAGCAATATTATGCATACAAATTTAGCAACTCCTAAATGTTAATTGCTAATTTGTTAACTTTCAGCTACTCTTGATGTTCACTTTCTTCATACTGTCAATTTGCTTAATAAACAGTTCATTTGTTTTGTGAACAAAATGTTATTTAACCATGTATAGTTGTGAAGTATGCTAATAGTTCAATAAAAAATAGTCATCTAATATTGTGAAGTATGCTAATAGTCCAATACAAAACAGCCAAGCAGAGCTGATACCTGCACTTTGATATATATTGTCCTTAATTCAAAGACAAAATTATCATTGTTATATCCTATTGTTTCAAATCAAAATGTACAAGGGAAGTGACCACAATGTTTTATGGCTAACATGTATTTGTATGTATGAAAGTAATTCCCAATTGAAGTTTTATTATTGAAGGGAATTTTCACCGTGCTTAAGAAATCTTGGTGAAATATTTTGTCTTGATACCGTAGGTAAATCAAACAAAAATAAAAGACAAGACTTGACCAATAATGTATTATAAAATAAAACATATATCGTAAAATAAAATTAAAATAAATGCATAAAATATTAAAATATTAAATGTTGGGCCCGTGCTTAGCACGGGCAACACTCATCTAGTATATTTTATATAGAAGAGTGAAGTGGTAGGAAGACCAAGGGTAAAAAGGTAAATTTATGCTAATAAAAGTATCTTAAGAAAGATAGCAAGAGAAACAAATAATTCTAGAAACATGTCTTTGTATATATATTAAAGTGAATGGTGATCAAGGGTGAAAATGTAATTTCATACTTACAAAAATCTACCAAGAATAATAACAAGAAACTAAATAGTTCTAGAAACATCTTTGATTAATGTTATTTCTATCAACACATTTTGTTATCACTTCACATTTTTATGAGTTATTGTGATATCTATTTCATTGCTATATTTAATTATTATTATAATTAATTCTTAATATTTTTATATTCATTATGCTTACTAAAAGGGCCTACTTTAACATAAAAATTCATTACTAAAAAATATAGTTAATTATTTTCACCTTTATTTTGACTCTAATTAATGTACCTGAAAAGAAACAAGTATGACAAAATTAATAATATATATTAGATTGAAATTAAAGTATAAATCAAATTGATTTCAATATATATATATATATAGATATATATATATATAATATATATATATATATATATATATATATATATATATATATTTTAAAAATGTTAAAAAGTAACTTTACAAATAAATGAATAGGATTATATATTTGTATTTAAAGTAAACTAAAAATGTTTACTAAATTATAAAAGTGTAGTTCTTCATTAAAATATAGAATCAAATTTGTACTTTTACTTGATTTCAAACATATTAATCTAAATATGTGTTTGATTTTAAAAGTTGAGGACAATCTACGGTAATATGATCATTTCATATATATTCACTTTAAAAACTATAAATTGTATTTTTAAACTTCATTAAAATATTTTTTTCAAGTGGTAAATTTCCTCCACAAGTTACATGACTTTTCTAAAACTACAAATTATAAGATTTTAAAAGTACTAAGATTATGACAAAAATAAATAGACATTTTCTTATTCCTCATTTCATTCGCTCTTTAATTCTCTCTGCTCTCATGTCTTATATCAATAAATTTTTCGTCATTTATTTTTTATTTGCGTCCTAAATATTATACACTCTGGTATAGATCTCTTATTAGGAAAACCAATAATGCAGTTTCTATTTCAACATTAAGAACTAGATTTCGATCAATTATCTCTATAATGACTCAACTTTCAACAAAATTCAACTAATTCACACTTTCCAAACACTCTAATGAATCAGTTAACATGCTACATTCAATATCAATCACAATTATTTTTCGCAAAATGCTTAATTCAAAAGGAATGCAACCAGTGAGATAGCTCTTCAAGAACAAAATTGTCAACAATTTCATAAGCATGTTATGTCATTTACTTTGGTTCTCTTCGGACTTTTCATTCATGATGTTGTTCTTTTTTTTTATTGTAGAGATCGATAATTTTTGAAGTATCTAATTAACTTAATTTCTCTTTTTATGTACAATCTCAAAAATTCACATAACATATATGTCATTATATAATATGATTTATTGAAAAACACACATTTATATATTACTATTATTTTATCATAGTTAAAATCTTTTTAAGCAAGTTATATAAATTATTATATTAACTACCTCATGTTAAATTACTGCAGCATATATTATACAAACTGTTGCTGATATTTTTAAATCCTTTTTCTTTGATATAAAACATTAATCCATCATGTTTATTAATTATTTTGGAAAATTTCTTTCTTTATTATACAAAATTGTTCTCCTAATTTTAATAAATATTAACACCAAAGTCATAACTTTTTTTCATCCTTTTATTACTTTATAAAGAATGAGATGATTAATTGTAATTTTCATTAGTCATTATTTTTAATAAATATTATGTTTTATTGTTATTTCCTATCATATTTATATGAAAATATCATAATAATTTTTCTTTGAAAATTCAATTAAATTTCTATTATAAAATTGTAATATTGGGCCCGTAAACGGGTCTTTCATTATCTAGTTTTTTTTTTATAGAAGAGTCATGATGAGGACGATCAATGGCAATTTTGTAATTTTAAACATTATTATGGACAAAGTTCTAAATTGTATAATTAATTGTCAAAATAGTTTTCTAGAAGAATTCAATCTTTCTTTTCAATAGTCACAAAAAGTGTTGTTTCATGTGTGGCTCACAAACTCATTTTATTTTATTTTTAAAAATCAATTTGTACTTGTTTGATTATAATAATAATGTGAAAAATATTTTTACTTTTATACTCTTGACTATTCAAATCGTTCATCTATTTTGTTTACTACTATAACATATTCAGTATAATCCTACAATCTTCCATGTATGTAATTTTCTTTTTAATTATATATAATGTTTTTAAACATAAGTATTCATATAATTGTATTAAACCTATTTTATCTCCAACATAATATATTTATCTTTATTCAATGTATGTAATTTTCTTTTTAATTATATATAATATTTTTTAAACATAAGTATTCATATAATTTTTTCAAACCTATTTTATCTCCAACATAATATATATTTTATCTTTAAAATTGCGACTTAAATAAGAAAACAAAAATAGCACATTTCTAAAGAGATAAAAAAAAAGAAGAGAAGAATATAGAGTTGGTAATGCAAGAGTTGATAAATAATGATCGCATAATTGTAATTTAAGAAAATACATAACCAATTAACGAGATAAAATTTGAAATAGTATAAATATATGGAATCAAAAATTAATTTGTCGTAGAATTATACATCATATACTTAAAAATTTCCACAATAGATAAACTACAGACTGAACTTCATATAATAGTGAGTTGCACTTTTTAGTTTTGATTTTTACTTAGTATCATTCGTCAAGAGTAGGAAGCATACTAAAGAGAAAAGACATAAAGTAACGCTTGAATTTGTCTCGAATTTTTAAAAAGACACCTTAACTATGCGAATGTCCTATTACCCTACAAAAATATTAAATATCTTTGTAAATTGACCATTTTAACTCATTTTCTCATCAACCCACACGCGTGAGGCACACTCTCCTTTTAATTAATTATTCAATTTAAATATTAATTAAATACAGGTTTAACCCGATCCGAATCGTTTAAAAAAGATAAATGGTACACTTTCTTTTCGTTTCTCTCAGTTTCTCACTTTCTTTCTTTGTATTTTATTTTGTTTCTCAATTACACTTCAATTACAACTTCTTTTGAAGATTACATCTATTTGAATTTCGCCATTTGTTGGTTAATTTCTTGGGAGAATAGCTGAGCAAACAAGAAATTTTCATGTTTTTTTAGTATTTGATAAAGATTATATTGTTTTTCTTCATGGATTTGTGATTTTCCGTAGAAAAACAAATGTTAGAAATTATTATAGGATAAAAACTAAAAAGTCTTAGAATCTTACCTTCTTTTTTAAAAATTCATATTGGACAATGGTCCATCTATTATTAATAATAAAAGATAAATTACAGAATTTGGTTAAAAAGACCCAGACAAACAAAAAGGAATTACGATTCCAGAAAAAGAAAACAATTTGAAAAAAAAAGAAGAGAAGAATATAGAGTTGGTAATGCAAGAGTTGATAAATAATGATCGCATAATTGTAATTTAAGAAAATACATAACCAATTAACGAGATAAAATTTGAAATAGTATAAATATATGGAATCAAAAATTAATTTGTCGTAGAATTATACATCATATACTTAAAAATTTCCACAATAGATAAACTACAGACTGAACTTCATATAATAGTGAGTTGCACTTTTTAGTTTTGATTTTTACTTAGTATCATTCGTCAAGAGTAGGAAGCATACTAAAGAGAAAAGACATAAAGTAACGCTTGAATTTGTCTCGAATTTTTAAAAAGACACCTTAACTATGCGAATGTCCTATTACCCTACAAAAATATTAAATATCTTTGTAAATTGACCATTTTAACTCATTTTCTCATCAACCCACACGCGTGAGGCACACTCTCCTTTTAATTAATTAATTCAATTTAAATATTAATTAAATACAGGTTTAACCCGATCCGAATCGTTTAAAAAAGATAAATGGTACACTTTCTTTTCGTTTCTCTCAGTTTCTCACTTTCTTTCTTTGTATTTTATTTTGTTTCTCAATTACACTTCAATTACAACTTCTTTTGAAGATTACATCTATTTGAATTTCGCCATTTGTTGGTTAATTTCTTGGGAGAATAGCTGAGCAAACAAGAAATTTTCATGTTTTTTTAGTATTTGATAAAGATTATATTGTTTTTCTTCATGGATTTGTGATTTTCCGTAGAAAAACAAATGTTAGAAATTATTATAGGATAAAAACTAAAAAGTCTTAGAATCTTACCTTCTTTTTTAAAAATTCATATTGGACCAATGGTCCATCTATTATTAATAATAAAAGATAAAATTACAGAATTTGGTTAAAAAGACCCAGACAAACAAAAAGGAATTACCGATTCCAGAAAAAGAAAACAATTTGAAAAAAAAAGAAGAAGAGGAAAGTCTCTATAGAAAGACCAAGATCCTCACACCTTTCATCTTCAAATTTGATTCAATGAAGCTCCAATTTGCCTTACCCTTTTTACCGGCTTCAAAGCATGTATCTACGAGCTTGGGTGAGATTCACTTCGGCAGTACCTAAGGCTGGACAATGGAACGAGATGTATTGGTATCGGTTTGTTTCGATTTGTCCCGATTCGATTGCCTACGGGACGGAATGGGACATCCCGAACCGAAACACGGAACGAAATGAAACCGAGGTTTAATACCGCTACCGGTTTATCCCGATTTATTTCGATTTTGGTCCATTTCGATCCGGGTCTGATTAGTTAATATTTATTAATTAATTTATATTATATATTTATAAATTATAACTTATATTTTATATTATATAATAAATACTACCCAAGTAACCCAACTACCCCTATTAGTATTATATTCGAGACTTAGTTGAAACAGACTCCTTCCTAGAAGGTGGTTGCGTAAACTATGCACTTTACTAGTAGTTGTAAATTAAAATTGTAATTTATAATACAAATTTAAATAAATTAAATTGATATTTTTTAATTTGTGTAGTTGTTTTATCCTTATTTTATTTAATTTTTATAAATTACTAATTTAATTTATTTAAATTACAAGTTATAAATATTAATTATAAATTATAACATATTAATAAATAATAAGTAATACCTTATAAACTTCAAAAGACTCAAATCGTGAAAACTTAATTAGACTTAACTTGCAAACTTAATAAGTAAAATTTTTATAAAAAATATCTTTAAAAAACTTAAGTAAAAAATTATATTATAAATTAAAAAACTATTAATTTAAATTTTAGAAAAAAGATATTCATATTTTCGTAATTCAAAAAAATCATTTTTTGAAATAACTAGATGTATCATCGCGTTTCATTTCGATCTGTTCCGGTTTCATCCCGGTATATATTGGGACGGAACGGAATCAAGTATACGTCCCGGTAATTCCGGTGTGGTTCATCTCGGTACAAATCAACTAATCGGTCAACTCGTCCCATTCCGATCCGGTACCGATTTGTTCCAGTCCGGTGATTCCGTTCCGGTCCTTTGCCAGTTTTAGCAGGACCCTTATTAAATAGAAAATATTTTTTTTCTTTTAGTATATCAAGAGGCAACGAAGAGATCATATCGAGTAAAAGCACTAGTCGTAAAAAATGGATCCTTTGAAAGAACTAGGAAAAGTTGGGGAAGATGGGTATTTTAAAGAGGAAAGAATTAAATAATAGATTAAAATTTTTTTGACAGTGTCACTTGTTAATTCGTTATTTGGAAGAAAAATATATCATTTACGCGCATTATTTGCGTGAAAAAGAACATAGAGATAAAACGGGTTAAAGTGGTCTATTTATAAAGATATTTCCTACTTTTGTGGGGTAATAGGACACTCATATAGTTAAATGTCTTATTGAAAATTCGGGACAACTCCAGGTGTCACTTCATGCCTTTTTTCCATATTAAATATTAGGCGGAATGGTATGTTGGACCCTTATACTTGTATCAACCCTTCTAATTACCTCTTTGTCATCTAAACTCTAAAACTCATTAAAACACAATTTAATAAAGGGAAAATTTCATATATGGCAAACGTATTTTATGAAATTACATTTTGTGGGTATAACTTACATAATTACATTCCATGAGTATAGTTTAGTTTGTTAGGTGACTTGAAATTTGTATTTTTTAAAATTAAATTTATAAAAAAAGTAATTTTTCAATAAAAAGTAATAGTAGCACAAAAAATGGTAACAATAAATTCATATAATCCCATGATTTAAGCAAAATATTTAAAGTCAAATATTTTCCCAAAAAATATATTCTAAAGCTATAGAAAGAGAATATCAGTTCAAAATCAAATATTTTCTCAATTTTTAGATAAATCTAAGAAACACTCAGACACACACACACACACACACACACACACACACACACACACACACACACACACACACACACACACACACACACCACACACACACACACACACACACACACATATATATATATATATATATATATATATATTGATTATATTGTATATATTTGAGAAATTGTATATAAATTTTATACAATATTTGTGTGTAACTGATTTTGTGTTTTGAATTGTATATGACCATCATAATATGTATGTTTTAATTTATTTTTTTAGGTAATCTGTTTGTATACAATATTTTATTATGTTTCTATTTTTTCTTTTATATATATCTAGGAATTTGTAGAATGTACAATAATTTTGGTATATATATTACATATATATATGTGCATCTGTCATTTCATGTTGTTTTTTTAAAAAAATATTAATGATTAAACTGATTGTATAATAATCATTTGTTAATTGTATATATAGTAAGCTTGAAATCTGTTTCTATATTTGAGTGTGTAACGTTTATATATACAATATTTTCTTA
Source organism: Solanum peruvianum (assembly GCA_027705065.1). Classification (NCBI taxonomy): domain Eukaryota; kingdom Viridiplantae; phylum Streptophyta; class Magnoliopsida; order Solanales; family Solanaceae; genus Solanum; species Solanum peruvianum. The sequence goes on along the minus strand of JAKWJD010001760.1, from coordinate 36,189,982 downwards.
AGGTTCATAATTTTTTGTATATATCGACGAATTTATATAATGTACTATAATTTTGTATATGCATTATAGAGTGAATTTAACAAATTTTTTTTATACAAAATTAAATAATTGTATACAAATAGATATTGCCTCATAAGACTTTGTATATGTTACCTTAATATACAACCCACTGTATACCTAACTTTAGTAATTGATATAGAACTAATAGAATATACAATTAAGAACTGTTTCATAATACTTTGTATATATTTACCTTAATATACAATCCACTATATACATAACTTTGTAATTTATATATAAATTACACTACCTGATGTTCCCGATATTCTTCAGATTTGTCCAATTTTGATGAGGCAGATTCAATCTCCTCTGAATCAATGTTACGACTTTTCTCTTACTTCCACCTTCAACAATCTTAATGCCGCTAGATTTCGCGTTGTTGATGACTTTATGGATTGCCATTGAGATTTTTTTCACGAATCTCAATTCTTCAATAGATTGTTCAACTTAAACTTGTTTGTGTTTTGCCATAGACCCTACATTGACCCCAAAATCCTGAGTTAATCCAATTGAAACGAAGGCGGATTATCAACAACATTGACATGCAATGACATACCTCTCGTAATCCTCATAGATGGAGAGAAATCATCCATTCTGATTTTGAAAGACTTGTAATATGATAAGTAATATAGATTTTTTTAAAAAAAATATATGAAAAAACTAACAATCATGCTACATATACAATTGTTTTAGAAGGAATCAAGAAGAAAATTATTGAAAGTCATGAATTTAGCGGTTATCTGCGAAAAGTGGAAGAACATGAAGGTCAAATTTTTCCCAATGGAAATTCAAATTAGAAGGGAAAAGTAATTTTAGGAAAAGATATGGAATGAGAATAGAAGAGATAAATTTGATTTTGAATAAAATTATATAAAAATCTTTGGATGACTATTTTTACCTAGTATACAAATAGGTAGTGGGTTCATTAATTATTGCAAAAAAATTGAAACTGTATTTACTGACCGTAAATAAATTAAACTATACCCTTATTAACTAATTACATAGGGATGTTTGTCATCCCATGTAATTTTCCCTTTAATAAATCTCTCTAACCATTGACTAAACTTATGTGTCTTTAAGATGACTGAATTGGCGAAAGTGTGTGACTTCGCTCTCTTTAAGGCGAGTGAATAACTTTTTTTAGGTTAAAAAAATTAAAATAAAAAATAAAAAAAAAATAAAAACAAGTAATTAAAAAGTCTTCTTCTTCCCCACTTCCCCAATCTTTTTGCCATTTTCACGCCTAATCAAATTCTTTTTTCCTTCTCCACGATTTACTAACAATGGAGCCCAGCGCTCGCCGGAGATCAACAATTGATTCAGCGGAGATTAGCGTTCGCCGGAGACCAACAATTAATTTACTAATTTTAAATCCATCTTTATCAATAACTCACTTAGTCAACCTTCTTCCAAAATACGACTCAAATTTTTCAGAAAATACATTCTCGCATAAATTTCCTTCATACCCATTTCATAAATTTTCAGAAAACTATTTTTATCAATTTCATAATACCCATTTCAGGAAATTCACAAAAATACGTTCTTGAATTGGACAACTTTCGAATAGGATCCAAAGTAACATCAAATCAAATGCCTCTTTATGCTCTTCATAACAAGATTGAGGTTGTTCTTGATGCTCTCACGAGTCTTCTTGGTCTTCTTTCCAGCTACCATCGGGGATTCCGGTGAGGAGGAACTATATCGGAGATGGAGGATTTGAAGAAGCAATTTACGTCGACGGATTAAAATTATAAAACAATTAAGTAAAAAATATCCTTCTTCTTCACCTACTATTTTGTTCTTAACATCTTGAGTCCACTGATTAACCGCGGTGAGAGAGAGGATGTTTGAGAGAATAAAATGTATAGCGTTTTACTTTAAAAAATTAAGTAAAATTTTATTATTTTACCTTTTATCAAATAATTTTAATTAATCATTTTAAAAAGTAATTATAACATGACACTAATATATATGACGTCGATATGAAATGTCATTTATATAAAGGAGAGTGAGCTACACACATGGTTTAAGGGGCTTAAAAGTCTCATTTTAAATGAGTCTAAGGGTTCAGTTTACAAATGGTTAAGTAAAAGGGTCTAGAATATAAACTGATACTAGTATAAGTGTTCATCAGACCATTCCACCTGAATATTATTTTACAGATGTTTTACAATTTATAAATAAATATTTTCTCAATTAATATAAATACTTGAATTTCAGAATTAAGTTACTTTATTACCTTTTTTATATTAAAATTTTATTATTATCGACTAGATATTGATAAAAAAACTATAAAACATAATTGTTTCATTTTAAATTTCAGAATTAAGTTACTTTAATTACATTATATCTCTACTCTTTTTTCAAATTACAAAAATTTTAGATTTATCAGCATATGCAAATATATCGGTCATGATACATTGTTATTCAGGGAACTTGTTGACACATAACTCACGGATGAATCAGAGAAAAGAGAGCTAACTATATTTGAGAGGGAATGTAGATGTACCCAAGAGGAGAGAAATGTATCCAAGAGACGATAGAGATGTATTCAAGAGGCGATGAAGATGTATTCGAGAGAGGATATGTATGTATTTTGAGAGGAGATAATAATATATCTGGCGATTTTTATAATTTTTTTAAATATTTTTTTTTTTAAAATTATAATAAAATAATATGTGAATTTAGCTAAAAAAAATAATATTAAAATTATAAAAATAATTAATTATATTAAACCCGTTTGAGTTTTCAATTATCTAGTATTTATACGAGAAGAAGAGAGAGTGTGGAACATTACAGAATAGTATGGGAGCGATAACATTGAGTTGTTTCGTTAACTCCATTGGAGGGGAAGCCCCAAATTCAAGTAATGCCCTTCCTTCAAAACCAAAGCTGTCTCCTCTCCTTTCCTTTTCAAAGCCATCTTGGGTCGTCAGAACTGAGGCAAGTTAAACCCTTTCTGTTTTTGTTTATTTCTATCGTTCAATTTATTCTGGACAATTGTTTATTCAACCGTTGAATACAGTGCAACAGTTATAATGGATGGAATAACAATAACCAATCCAATCCAAATTTGCTTGGTTAGGTAATGAGTTACATTGGGTCAAGAAACAAGACCAACCCTATCCAATTTTTACTAAATTTATTTTTTTTATTTGTTTTTATAACTCTTTTAGTACCTAAAGACTATATACAAATTCGAATTTTTTAAAAACATTTTGATAAAATTTTTCATGAGTCAATTCGGGTTACATATGGACTCAATTTTTAATGCATTGGGTCTAAACGAGTTGAGCTGACCTGCCCAAACTTAAACTGGTTATGCAGGTTGAACGGGTTGGGTTTGATTTTGCCATCTTAGTTGAATACTTGCTTTTCTTTAAGAAATTGAATGGCAGGTGCGAAATCAGTGAAGTTTGAACCCTTAAACAACTCCTCCATTTTTTGGATCAGGGATTCAAAATCTATCTATATATATATACATTAAAAAAATACCGTATATATACCGTGTAATTTGTTGCCAAGGGGTTTGGGTTCAGCCTCTAGATCTTATATGGTGATAAAGTTTATTTTGAAGCTACATTGAGCATTAGAATCTGAATGGTTCCAAATGAAGCAAGAGCGAATATTGAGCATTCATATAGCCAATAGTTGTTGTTTTTGTATTGAAGATAGTCTAATAGAACTTAATGCAGTGGAAAAATATTACAATAGTCTAATAGAACTTAATGCAGTGGAAAAATATTAAAACTTGTTTCGGATACTCTTAAACAGATTTTCGTTACTGCTCTTAGTTTCAAGATTTATTTTTCACTTGATATTATATATAGTTTATCAGAACCTACTCACAGAAAAATATGGTTCTTCACAATATAGACAATACAACATAACTTTGTGCATCTGTGTTAAAACAATTTTTAGTCTCATCGTTGTTTCATGCGACAAATTACTGTGATGAACTCAATTAATTGAAACTCAGATCCTTACAATATCATAGGAGAAGAATACAAACGGATTCAAATTTAACCAGAAAGTATAGAGTAAATCTGTCTATGCATTTAGTGGAGAATTTATATGGTGATACTGAATCAGAGACTGCATCTCTTTGCTGAAGTGTCATAGAGAGTATTGGAAAATTTGATTGGAACTATGACCCTTAGAAGAGAGTCACTTGTTTATTTAAGTCAAAGAGAAGACATTGCATTAGTGTTTATCACGAAAGCTTTTATTTTTTGCTTTGCTAAGTTATTTGTATTCAGGGTCTTGCCAGTGGGCAAGAAAAGATTTTTTTTTATAATTTATGCCATTACTCATTAGGCAACATCCACAAACTTATTACAAGGTCTAACTATCATATTTAAGGAATGAATAAACCTCAACGCCATTCGTTTTATGGTGGTACCTGGACTAGCATACTCACTATAACACTATGTATGTACTACTTCCCACCAGCATAAGTATCAGGTAACTCTACTCACCAAGGATTAGGGAGATAAAAAGAAGTCGCCGAGTTTTCTCTTATATCTAGGGATTTGACCCCTAGTCCCTGAGATTTGCGCCCACTTTATTGACCTCTAAGCCAACATCCCTGGTTGCTAAGATACGGAAATGATAATGTTTGAAGTTTGGACTTTGTAGAAAAAATTAGTTATGCTATTGAGGATTGAACCATTTATGGTTTGGGGGTGACTGTTGGATGGAGAATGAAGAAGAACAAATGTTGACAACGTGATAAACCTGTTTGTATATTTTCTTTGCATCAGAAATTTGATTGGGTGACACCTCTTATTATTGTAATACTTATTTTGAAGCTGTTTCTGCATAAAAAATCTTAATAAAAGTTAATATGTGAAAATGTCTTGGAACATTGTTTGGTCTTGCTGTTTGAAGTTGTTAGACATTTAGGGGTTGTTTGGTTGGGAACAGGTTATCCCATGATTAATTATCCTGTGATTAGTTATTGTGGAATAACTTATCCCACTATGTACATGGGATAACTTATCCCATCACTATGGTATAAATAGTGGGATAAGTTATTCCAAAAATGACAACCAAACAAGAACACAAAATATTATCCCAGGACTATTTTTTTCTTGTCCCATGACTATTTATCCATATACCTCACACCAAACGACCCCTTAGTTCTAAAGTTTAAGTAGGCATTTGGACATGAAATGTGATATTTGAATAAAAGTAGTTTGAAGTTAAGTTGAAAAACTGAATTGGAATCAAAGTTGTGTACATGCATTTGAGGTGAAACTCATCTGCCAATTTTTTTTCAAAATAGTCAGTCCAATATATAACCAAATGCTGGTTTTGAAATGTTTGTTATTGGAAAAAAAGAAAAAGTTCCCATGGACAAATGACTCCTAAGTATGGTATATTTCTGAATAGATTCTTTCGTAATAGCTGCTCTGACTTTTAATAATCAGCTGCTTTGACTTTTAATAATCATTTTCATGGATAGTGGAACCGGAGATTGGTCCAACTTCTAGGTGGTTACAACATTGCTTCATGTATTGTCCTAGAACGCTATCATGCAATGAATTAATTTGGTATGAAAGTAAAATAGAAAATAGAGAGATATAGTGAACTTTGTCTCCATGGTAAATTAGATACCACATCCCTTTTACGCAGCGTTACTGTAAAAATTGCAAAATTTGAGATGGTAATCCAGTATACCGGATTAAGAATTGCATATCGTCTAGTCTTAAGTTGGTTTGAATCGCATTCTAGTATCAGAAGATTGATCTTGCATTTTAAGATTTGTTTTGTAGTATATGTATCATTGAGTTAGTGATTTGGTTCGTCGGGAAAAAGAGTTTTGTTCTCTGTTTGGGCTAATTGGTCAGCAAATTGACAACTTAATAACACTTACTTTAAAGTAAGTAATGTTTAATACTTCGATAATTGGGCTTAGGTTGAACAGTCAAATGTATCATGGATTAGGACAATCAAGTTCTGATCCTGCAGTATGAGGCAGGCATCTATGCTTATTCCACATGCATTTGGAACTTTCCTGTTGTGCTGTTATTGAATGTAAGCTACCTTTTTTATCCTTATTTCAATGTAAACTTTGTTGCAGTCGAATGTTCGCAAAGAAAGAAGAAAGCAGCCAGATCCTCCTTGTGTTGTCTGTAAAGGAAATGGCAGAGTTGCGTGCTACCATTGCCATGGCAGAGGTTCCTTTCTCTCTCTCTCTCTTTCTCTCTCTCTCACACACACACACACACAAGACAGAGTATCTTACAAAATAAGAACTTATGTTTTGCACTGGGACATACATCTGATGTTATTTAGATCTCACAGTTAAAGATGATATAATTTTTTTTTCAAAATAACAACATTCACTTATTAATAATTAGTTTTATTAAGCAACTATGTAGGTAATACTGAAAATTTTCTTTTGTATATACTTAAAATTCAAAATAAAAGAATGAAAAAAACTTTTTTTGGTATCCCCACTCACCATAAAAATAATTCAAATTAAAAGAATATGAACACGTAAGTTCATTTCAAGTTTGAATCCTTGATATCCTAATTAAGAATAAGTGATTAAAAAAAGTATAAAGAGATGGATTGAACAAGACAATTACATAACTGATAGAAAAATTAATATTGATTAAAAATAATAATTTTTTTTAGATTCACAATCAGTCGAGGCGAATATCAATTTAAGTTAGATCTCCAGTTATATATTGGATTATAATAAATTGAAGGTTGATTTAAAATATGCCAATAGGAAGATATCATGAAATTAATATTCTTTTGATATTATTTTCAATCTTATCGGGTCAACATATGAATCATATGTAGTTTTTATAGTTGATTTGAGAAGGAATTAAGTTTAGACCAATCAGATTAGGCAACGTAATAAATAAATATTTAATAATTTTACTTTAGAGGAGAAATTGACTTCCTATAAAATTCACTTGATGCAGGGAGGACTAACTTTTTGGACCTAGAAATGCTTCCAAGAGGAGAATGGCCAAAATGGTGAGGTATTAAGTTATTCAATTTCTCCACATTGTAGATATTATTACTTTGTTAATACTTGAGCTGCTGGGGATCCCATTATATAATGCATACTTCTAGGTGCAAGAGTTGTGGTGGAAGTGGGCTTGGATACTGTTCTCGTTGCCTTGGGACGGGTGAATACCGATATATAATGGGCTTTCATTTCATGAAACGGGATGATGAACCTGAAGGTAGATATTAGTCAAGCTGACATTGATTAGGGACCAGTAGTCCGCCAATATGCTTGTAAAAAGATTAGTAGTTGAAAATTTCTGTCTAGATATGTAATGAAATGTCTTGTTTGGACCTTTTTGGCTGCAGTTTGAACCAAACTGCTCCTGGAAGAGCTTCAAACTGTGGGATGATGTTCCAGGAAGAGCAAGCTTGACGCTATATCAAGTTCTACATAATGTAACTACTAAAAAGAGATTGACATGGTGAAGTGACATTTAATGTAAGTTAACCTGCTGCTAAAGCTCGACTGTTAGGCTGATAGCTTCTAGAGTGCTATATTCTTGGAGCATTATCTCAGGTGCATCTTTTGGCTTTTGGAACAGTCCGGCTAGAAATATTCCCTCTGTGGGGATTTATGTTAGGACTTATGAAATACTGCCTCCTTTTTCCGGTTACTACTATCCGCGAATGCTTGTTCTCGCGACTAAATAAAGACAAGATGTGCTCTAAAAACATGCCAATGGCCTCCCAGGATATTTATAAGAGTTTCCCTAATAATCATTTTTTATCATTATTATTGTTTGATATGCGACATTGCAGGAGAGACAGAGATTCAAGAACTTACCGTTGTAGCGTTTGTCTCCCGCGAACTATTTACACAACTTTTGTTTGTACCTTTCACTATATAGCTGAACTTATATCTTGATTGAGCTCATGCCAAGATGGAATGTCAATGGTGCCCTTCGTGGTTTTTCACCAATAAGGCATTCTCATCTCATTCTCTCAATTTACTATCGTTTTGCAGTGCTCGTGAGGGTTTTCACTCATTAGACTAGCTCATTTTTCTTCATTTCTTCGTTGCAATGCATCGTAGGTCACAATATCAATCTTTGGAGTATTGAAGAACATGATTATCGTTTTATTGAGTGATTAGACCGAACCCCAATGAAGGGTTGCCTACGTATCCTCTTAGGAATCAGGTCGAATTTAATTCAATAAATCTAGAATTATTTTTCCTTTTCTTGTTTTTTTTTTAAAATATCGTTTTATTGAAAAAAAATCGTTCATATGTGATAATGTCTTGACTTTAGTTGGTACCAATAATTAGTATTATGCATATGAATCACATTCAACTACTTTCAATCAAATATCAGATCAACTTTGAGTAATCCCTAAAATTTCAAATGGTACCTCAAAAACGTATTCAATTATTTACAAGATCAATTCATCTTGCTTCAATTAAGGACTTGAAATTATTCATATACTCATGTTTCAAGTGCCCTCACAATAAATAAAGTCATATTTCACACACAATAGAAGTATTTTGATCTTAGGACGTTTTAAAAGTCACTAACACTCGGAAAGATATTCAATGCATGAGCTTGACATTCCATATGTTTGGCCTTTATGTAAGGATCTACTAATGTGAGAACACAAAAAATGAGGTCAAATATGACTTGTCATTAGCTTGTAATGTAGGTTTAGGGAAATGTAGAATATTTATTTGGGATAAAATGTTTGTTTCCTCCTTAAATTTTGCATAACTTTCAATGTTTTTTTTTTCTCATTTGACCGTTGTTTTCTTGAAAGCTTCTTGTTATTTATTTTTTTTTCCTCTCATTTTCTCCTCTTTTCCTTGGAGATTTTTATTTTCCATTTTTTTCTAGCTTTTCGTTTTTTTTAAGTTTCACATATTTGATCTCTTCACTTTGTTAACAAACTTAGATCTTTGGCACTGTGTAAATAATTGATATCGCTCAAGGAGGTGAGACCAATAAATTGTGCATTCATGCACTCCAAAGGATATATATTAAGATGTGTTATTCAAATAAAAAAGTTTTAGACTCAAAATGAGAGTTTTATGGATAACATGTCATTTGGTAGGCTTGAAAGACAATTGAATCAAAGAAAACCTATAATCCTTTTTCAAGTTAAATGTTGCTCAATATTTCGTCTCAATCAACATTCGGGTCAAGTTCTAGATCAACAAAGTTATGTCATTGAATTTTATATGTAAAGCTCACTACACAATGCATTTGAAATAATGAGGTCGAATTTATTTTATCCATAACTTCAAACAAGAAAATTTCTCAAGTATTACATAAATATATTTGAGAGATACCAATAGAAGTCTATAGGTCACAACAAAGCTGATCTTTCTTGCCAAATAGTTTAACGTCTTATTATTTTTCTTATCCATAATCATAAACCTATTGATACCAATCAAGTCAGAAAAAAATTTAGATAATTTTTTTTTTTTTTGCCCTAGTTTATGTGTTTAAAATTTTTGATATTTTTTTTCTCTGTTTGATCAAACCTCACAATAAGATTGACTACGTATCTTTTTGAGTAAAAACGTTTTTGTTTTGTTTTAATTGTAAGGATAAATTCTCTTTTTAATGGATAAATAAATTATTTCATTTTTTTAAAAAAATATTTAATTAAGGATAGAAGAAAACTTTTTTTTTTGCTGTTGTTGTGATGTTTTTTTGAAGGAAGAAATTTTTCTTTCATTTCATTAGTTATCATAGATTTGGTTTATATACAAAGAGCTTTCCAAATAAATACATTTTCAGATATCAGATAAAATAATTTAGGTGGTCAAATAAAATTAGAGTATCTATCCTAGATGGATTCAATTATATATCGAGCCTCATTAAATTAAATACAAATTATTCAAATGGGTGAAACCTAATAGGGATAATCATATCTGATTTCAGTTCTAACAAGGTTAAACTTGTGGAGAAAATTTCTAGACTGACTGTAAAACGAGCAGATAATCTGAGTTAGGGAGCAACAACGTACCAGTAGCAACACTTTCCGGATTTGTGCATGGGTACCCCCAATTCTAATTATAAATATGTGTGACTAAAAATCCTTCACCATCGACCGAAGATCCACTGACTATTTTGATAGAATTGGGGTGCGCCGTCGCAATTTCCATAATGTTATTATTGAAAACTCAAAGAGATGCGCGGAAAAAGACATTTATATGCAGTTCAAATAATATCATACAATAAATAAGTAGACGATTAGCACATTAAGCCTACAAAGATAATATCCAAAAATATAAATAAATAAATAAAAGTCATACATGAATCAAAATTAATAAGCTCGAATTCTGGTTTTCCCCAGCAGTATCGTCATCTGTCACAACCCTTATTTTCCTCAAAATTGATTTGTTTTGAAAGAAAAATAGTTTTTCCTATTAAACTGACATTTTGAGAAGTGATAATTTTACTATTCAGAGTCGCCACTTGAAATTGATTTTGGTATTTCAATTCAATTTATTTAAATCCCTAATTAAAAGGAAATTTGACCTATTTATTAGTCTACGAACTAGAAATTTGGGTAAAAAATTTTGTTGACCGATGGGAAGGTGTTAGACACCCCTCAAGTTCCATGGTTCTAGCACGGTCACTTTATTCACTTTAGTATAACTTGGCTCAATTTTTGAATATTATATTATTAGCTTAGTAAAAAAAATGCTATTTATTGTTATCTCTGAGTTATTTTAAACATATTCTAAACTGTCTTATTTATTTTAAATATATTTAAAATTTTCTTTTTTTTTCAATACATGTCCATCTGTTTGAAACTTGAAACATCCATATATCTTCTCTTTTTTATTTTTAATTTTTTTGCGTGTATTTGTATTTTTTAATAATTTTTTATGCGATTAAATATATAAGAATCTAATAGTTAGGAATTAAAATTTATATAGGAAACAAATTTTTAGAGTTCGGATAATTTTAAGATTTTTTTAATTACATTTAGAATAAAGACAATTTTATGAAATTTATAATTAGTTTTGTAAGAAATTCTAAAGAGATTATGACTATTTTATAGGAAGATTTTCCTTTTATTTTTTAAACTATTTTTTCATTTTTTTTGCACGTTATTTTAACCTTTTATTTATTTGTTTTTTAATTTTCCATTAGGTGTTCACAAGTTGAAATAAATTTTTTTATTATGGCTCATTTGGATAAGGAAGTCTTTTTTGTAAAAAGAGAAATATTCTCAAAAGATTGTTTGCTTATCCAAAAAAAAGGAGGGTGGGTGGGTAGGAGAATGGGTAATGGGATGTTATTACAAACTAAAGAACTGAATCTTTACAAAAATGGTAAAAGTTCAATTAACCAATCAAGTGATTTACTAGGTATTCCTTCAAAATATTGTTTGGTTATACATCTTAAATAATGTTTTTGTTAGTTTTTCTGGTAAAGTTTTAATTAAATCTCTATCTAAATTCTTTAGACCACAAAAATGATAAGATATTGAAAAGCATATCATTTAACATAAAGCCTCTCTAATTGTTAAAACTTGAGATTTATTGGGATCACTTAGTATTTTTTTGTTTTGATTTTGCAAGATGAAATAATGAAATTTAAAAGGAAATTTGTGAGTCGGCCTTGTTATTTTAGCATAAATTTATATTTTTTTCTCTTGTGTTTTGACACTAGACTTGCACATACAGGCATTGAGAAAATAATAAGAAAATTCCTGGATCACCCGTGGAGAAGAACCAAAACAGAATGGTTCCGCCTACTCAAAACTAAGAGGGGATGCCACCTACTACTAAAATCCCGGTTTTTGCAACAGTTGCGTTCTTCTATGCAAGAACAAATATAGATAATAAACATTTCTTGGGGAAGAACTGGAGTAGTTAAAAGTAGAAAATATTTAAATTAAGGTAAAATACAACACATTAACTTTTACAAGAAAATGTGACAAGTTGAGAATTTCACATGGCACACGTAAGTTTTGCGAGACTTATTTAATTTCACAATTTCGTGTAGTTTTGTCATCACGGGATACTCACAAGTTGTCGAGGTCATAAAAAATGTACACAACTAAACTGTCAGAAAAAATTGTATAGAGGGTTGGAAAATACACGATAAGATGGTCTTTTAGTGGGGGTTCTTATCCCCAATGATAAGATGTGGCAATGTACCTTAATTTTTGTAGAGTGAAAAGAAAATGATCCAAAAGCTATAAATTTTATGTGACACACACAAGTTTCATGAAACTTACTTTATGTTACAATTTAGTGCATTAAAATTTTACACTTTTACCTTCACTAATACATAATATTACAAAAATCGTCACACTACTTGTGAGGCACTACATTAAATTTATTTATTTCATTAAATTATTATATACTTTTTACATGCTCATCCACACTTTTGTAGTACACTTAAACATATCTAACTGGTAGTGATATTTTGATTCTCAAGGCTCATTTTTTTCAAAGGATATATTTCGCGAGATGGAGGGGTCTTGCGTGACTCCTACAACATTACAAAAAGGGAGATATTCGGGAAAAATCTCCAAGTATAAAGCCAACAGACTGTTACATCTACAACTACCAAATGTAGGTGCTAACTAGACTATATTCAACAAAAGAATTTGAAGGGCCACTTAAAATAATAATTCTCTAGTGGCCCTACATAGGAAATCATAGTGGCTGAAAGAACAAGCTTGAGTATCTTTTGGACCTTACTTGGCTAAAATCAAAATCATAATGTGGAACTATGGTCTTTAATACATCTCCTAATTCTTAAACTATGTTTACACCATAGGATACTAGCTAATGGATTCACATAGAAAGCTCTGTCATGTTTGGTTCTACTTTGGCCAGTAGACCGTCTTTTTTCGGTGTGGTGACACTAGATTCTATGTTAGCTCACATGGTCTAATGTCGGTTAAGGTGAATGTTCCCTCAAGTGAAATGAAAGACAAGTAAATGGAAGTTGACTAAGGTTACTTGAAGAGTCTACTTAGTATAGGTAGAGGTATGAGACTCTAGACATTGCACAAGTTGACTCTAACGGAAGTCCTAGGAGATTGTTGTTATGCAAAATGATAACATGAAAGGTATGATGCTTATGACACATGTTATTGCTCTTATATGAAATTGGTTACGTTAATGAACATCTTATTAGTCTATATTGCCTTATGAGGTGATGACTACTTATGTTACAAGTTCTATGAAGATAACCTTTACTTATGGTCTCCTATCTTATCGACTTGGTTATATGGGGTTATGGGGCTTCACATGACCATTACACTGTATGTTGGGGATGGCATCATCGGTAAGTGTTTTGTATGTTATGTTTGTATGATCTATTGAATATGAAATATTAACATGACACTATGATAATATGTCTTTGATTATGATCATGCTTTATGTTGATGAAATCCTTAACTTGTATATGTTTTATGGTATTTACATTGAAGATTTTCAAATGAATTATCATGCTTTTTAAGAAATGATCTTTTCCATGGATGTCCTTAAATGTTATGTGCATATACCCATACTTAGTACATGTGGCATACTAATCCCATTACTTTATATTACTACAAATATAGGGTCCGGCCACTGAAGATTTAAGAAGGTCAATTAAAGAAGCTTGGAACTCTTTCTCCAAGTGTTGGTAGGTCCTGTTTGGTGATGATATCTTTTCATTATTCTAGCTTACGAAGAAATTAGTACATTTTTAAGAATACTGATATTTCCATTTATGTTCTTTGGATTCTTTTGCATTAAGGCCAAGATAAATTATTGACTATTTATTCGCTAAATCCAGATTTGTACTCTTTAGATGATTTTTATATGTAAGACATGTTTCACAATATTGTATGCATCCTATTATGAATGTTAATTATGAAGTCTAAGTACACATCACATACAAAGATTTAAATTTTCCATAATCTTAACTGCTGACTTGTAATGACGAATGCTAAGTGCTTGTCTGAGTCCTCTGGGAGGACGACGATGCCGATCGCATCAGTGGGTGCTCTCCGATGTGATAGTCACGCCTCGAGCTACCCCCGAGACACAGACATGGGACCTAGGACCACAAGTGATACCAAGATAATACTGCTAGCATGATCACGAGCATACTAAAGATAATGAACTGATGCGGAAGCTAAAACATACTTAAATTGAAAAGATGGGGAATACCCACATGCTAAAACTGACGAGTTTAATACAAAGAAGTTATTAACTCAATACTAAGTTGAAACTAATTATGTCTGAAATAAGTCTCTAACTGACTAAAAATGTTGGGACAAGACCCATTCAAGTCTAGCAAAAAGTGAAACTAAATGACTAAAAGACTGAAATGAACTCATGACTCTTGTCCTCAGAGAATAAGGACTCACCACTGATTCTACTGAACTAAAGATCGGGAATCGATCTAAGCATGGTCTGGATGCTGAGAACCTGAACTTACATCAAGAGAAGATGTAGCGCACGTATGTGTTAATACTTTAAAGGTATTGATCATGTAGGATACAATAAAGATGAAATAAAGCATACTTGAACAAGCACACAAGCAAGTATAATATTCTGAACATGATATACTGTATTCTAAGCTAACTAGATGAAATGACCAAGTTTATAACATGTTGAGACTGAATACTAACTGAACATTAAATATGGTCAATGCAATAGAGTCTGACTGTACTACGGGAGCTACTAACAATCGAAAATAAAATTACATGAGCTAAATGTGGAGTCCGATGCATATGTATCATCATGAGGACCCAATATACACTGCCATAGGTATAAAGTCATGCTAGTGTGATCCCTAAACTGATGCCCATAGAGGGGACTTACACTTATTTGGCTAGTAATTCTTGAACAATTGGGTACGATGAACCTTAGTCCAACCCGGTATTATGCTACTCACAATGAATTAAATGATTAATATATTATGAGTGAAAATCTGTAAATACTAGATAGCTTAAAACTGAACATGTAAACTGAGAATACAACATTTAATCTGATAATGATGCATTAATAATTTAGGCATGTATATCTGAAGTAACTGAAATTTCTGACCTAGCATGTGTAATTCAAGAACTAAAGAAATATAGAGCTAGAGTTCTAGAATTCATGCGATAAAAGGAATAGTAACTTTACAATCTAATTTGGAACATATATTTAACTAATTTGTAATGAACTGCTGTAATTTGAGAAACCATAGGTTTAATAATGATAAGAGAATCAAGAACTAAATGAAAACAAGGGATCTAATGGGTGAAAGGAACCCACAAGTGAAATCCCACATACGTAGTGATTAAATCCATGGAGAAATAATTATATTTCGGGGCTGAACAAATGGAACCTTGTTACGTTCTTAAACTAGGGTTCTTGACCTTTTTCTCCTTTCTTGCCTTTAATTTTCTAAGTTTTGATTTATGAGTTTGACTTAGGTAAGTTCTTGTTATGTTTTTAGACTTTAACTCACTTAAATTTGGTAATTTAGTGATTAAACGACGTATCTTAGGGGTTAAATGAACTAGGAAAAGACGACAAGACCCCTAAAAATTTTGTTGTCTGACCACACGACGACCTGGATTGACGGGCCATCGTTCAATCGGCGGTTCGTCGTTTGGGTCTTCTCGACAGGCCTTTACTAAAACGGACATAACTTTTACTCGGAGGCTAGATTTTAGCAAACTCGGTAGCTATGGAAAGATAATTCAATTATATATCATTTAATAAGTCATTGGACACCTAATTCAGTTTGTGATAAAAGTTATGACCATTTGAACTTGACCTAACATCATTTCTCCCCAACATCATTTCTACCCTAACTAACTGCTAACTGTCACCTATGATCCGTAGGTCAATTTACGGATTTTACTTGTCAATCATGGTTCAAGTTTGAGGCTAGGTAAATGGGTTCTTGATCCACGGACACAGACTACAGACCGTTATCTGACATACGGACCATAGGTGTATCCGTGGGTCAAGACTTAGCTAATTTTTCTGAACTGAGGTTTGGGAGAGTTTTGATGGCAAATGAGGGATGCGTAGTATTAGCCGTATATCAAACTACGGTCCATCAATTGCACTTTTGAAAATATGATTTCTAGTCATTTTTTGATACGGGGTGTTACAATCCCTAATCTACCGAGCCCGCTCTTATGGATCTCTCATTCTTCAGTTGCCCATACAAAACTAGAGCCACATCTTTTAGTTGATAGGTGAATAGTTTTGCCTTTTTTTGTTTAGACACTACCATAACATCAAGCACCTTAAACACTTCATCAATGAACCCTTGTGGGTCTTCATCCACATGGGAGACAAAGATATAGGGGGTATCATTCTTTTGAAATCCCTTATTCTAGAAGTGATTGTACCGACACTAGAAGTTCCTTGAACTCTCGTATCCCTAGTTACTTGAGTCGTTAAACCATAAGTCAATGTTTGGAGATCCATCCTAATCTACATATTTTTCATAGCCCCCTCATCATTAGGAGCCCCCTCATCATTAGGAACTTGAGGAGAAGCTTACGGTGGAACTTTGGGAGGAACCTCTTGCTCTTCTTCACCTTCCCCATTTCTCCTAGTATTAGACCTTGTACTTTCCTTAACTTGAAAAAGCATAGGCAAACATTAGAAGAATGACCTATACTAGCTAAACATCTGTAGTGCGGCTAAGAAAATAAATAAGTGAAGTTTCCTAAGCACCCACTACCATCCTATCCATAAAATGTGGCGCGCTTCACACTTATGAACAAGACTCTACTAGATGTGGTTTGAGACATCCTAAAATCATCCCAAGACATTATGATTTGATACCAAGTTTGTCATGCCCTGAGAGCACCCCCTAGACGTGAAACAATATACTTGGCCCTGAAGGGGTCATATACAAGCCCTTAACATAATCAAACACAAGATTATAGAAAAATACGGGAAATTTTTAAAGTTTTAAGATATATAATCAAAGTAGTTTTTAAAATTGCAAACGGAGGTCTTCTCTAACTCCTGTCGCACACTATCTAACTTGACTTGAAAATAAATCTTTGGGACTCACCCCATAAAAATTCTTAAGCATAAAAGTAAATGACATAAAGATAAAGTGGATGTTGTCCTCGAAGTTAGGAGGACTTACCAAGATCTTCAACTCTTCTAAATCCTTGAAACCTAGCCTTCAAAGCAACACAAACCTCCAACCCTACATTCGGTCAGAATATAGGCAATATGTGTTAGTACAAAATGTAAAAAGTATGGAAACTAGCACAACATCATAAGATCATCTCAAGTGGTTTGTCAACATAATACATAAGCATAAAAGACAATAACATAATCATAAGGATTATCATCATATTCATAGAATAATCTCAAACATAAGTTTCATATAAACATAAGTCAACTTATGACATAGTAAATGAGCATAGGAGAAACATTATAATCATAATTAGCCAATTCTTCATCATAAGCATCATATAAGCTTAATTGACCCTTAGTCATCGATACCCTAATAGCACCATTCTAAAGTAACCTAAAAACCATAAAAGTGTAAAGAAAGATTAGCATCTCATAATACTACCCAATCCATGTATCCCCTTTTGGTCATCTTAATCATAGCATACATACATGGTCTAAGTCTTAAAGCTATTCTACCATAAGGGCACAATACTTCTAAGTAATGCCGAGGCACACTTGTTCAATGCATAAAAAGCATCCCATACTATTATTCACCCTCATTTGGTATCACAGTTGACTTACTTAATGTCGACAAGGGAATTATCCATCAAGCATAACTCATGGAATACAAAACTCATAAGGAAAGCTTTAGTCATACTTTTGCCAGGCATGAGTACCATCTCATAGTAATACTTATATTAAGTACTCCCTAAGGTCATCATACTCATATTCCTTAAATAAGGACTAGCCCACTTATTACCTTAATTGTTGTTTTATCCTTACATACCTACCCTTACATTGCTTCTTTTTGGTTATGGTTCGCAATAATCAAATGGTTTTTAATCTTTGAAGACTTCAATTTTGTTTAATAAACTTGACAGTGCCAGTGTAGTATATCAATAATATATATCACATGTATATTATGGGTGTAATCAAGTGGTACTAGTTCACCTTGAATAATACTTTCTCCTATTGTAGTGAACTACGTTTAAATTTCTTTAGCTGTTGTAGTTATACACAATTATAAACAAAAAAATTAATTATATTGAAATAAACATATATACTATCCATGAAGGTAAACAAACTTATTGATTTAGGATTAAGCAACATCAAAGTAAAATTTACCTAAACTATCGACCTATATAAGAAACTGTTCTTTCATAATTTACCTCTGAAAATAAAAAGAAAAAATCAGTATTACATGGTACAAATAAAAATTCATATATAGAAGGTATTGTTCAATTTCCCTCTCAAATTTATTCATCTATTAAAAATTTGTTCAATCACCATCCCCTTCTTCCTCAACAACCTCGAACATTAATTGATAAAGAGGAATCTTAAATGTTAATGTTCGAGGTTGATGAGGAAGATGGGGATGATTATAACGAATTTTTAAATCGATGGAGAAATTTAGGAGGAAGCTTGTGTACCTTCTAGACTTCCCCTTTTTATCTTATAAAACTTGCAAATTTGCTTTTGTTTTCAGAGGTTTAAGATGAAATTAAAATGATTTCTTGCATAGGTGAATAGTTTATGTACATCTTGGTGATATTTAATCCTAATTCAGCTAGGCCTTTTACTTATTTTTAGGAAAGGTTAAGGATCTTACTTATAGGTTAATAACTCACTTATATACAAGTCTCAAACTAATCTGAAGATCAAGTTGTTAATCGTATAAAAAATATTGAAAACTTGATGTAAGCCACATTTGGACATGATTTGAAATCAGTAACTTAAATTACATTAAATTGAAGTTGAAGTTTTGTTTGAGCATACAATTTGAATTTCTTTAATTATACTTTTTATTATAAAATAAGGAAAACGCACAATTGAGAATGCTATCAAAATTTTGTCGATTCATATACAATCTTACGAAATTAAAAACATAGATCGAAATATCCTATCTTGGTACATTGATAAATCACATACCTAATGACACCCTTGCTAGCTTAGTTTTTTTGTAGTAAATTGCACAACCTGAACAAGAAGTATCAGTGTTTTCTTCCACGGGATCCATTATTCTAGTTCTCTGTGAATTCTTAAAAGAATTCCCAATCTCCCTTTTAAGGCTACTGAGTTCTCCATAAAACAATTCCTCTCACCAATAGTGTTTCTACAATAATTTTATTTATTGTTATACATATAACACTAATTTCTCAATGAGAAAATATATAAAAACATCGTCTTGCTTCATTTGTTGTGGCAATGTTGCTTTGTTTTTGTAGTGTGAAAAAATGAGACAAGTTGTAGAGTTTACGTGATACACGCATGTTGCGTGAAATTTACTTTATTTTACAATTTATTGAATTAAAATATTACACTTTTGAGTTTACTAACATATAAAATAAAAAAAAATCGTCACACTACTTGTGAGGCATGCCATTAAATGTTTATATCTCAATAGATTATTATATTCGTTTCACATGCTCATCGTGACGTATGTAGTACACATATACATGCATAAACTGATAAAGGCTTTTTGATTCTCAAGGAACATTTTTTTTTATTATTTTAAGAATATATCTCATGAGATGGAGGGGTTTCACATGAACCCTACCTTGAATATTTAGTAATTTCAATTTTATAAAGAGGGAGATTTTCAGGAAAAAACTCCAAGTATCAAAGCACCATTATATCTAAAGATAGCAAATTTTGGGGCTAACTAGCCTATGAACAACAAAAGAATGGGAAGGAAGACTTAAAACAATAATTTTCTAGTGGCCCTCCTTAAGGAATCGTGGTGGCTGAAAAACAAGGTTAGTATCTTCTAGCCCTTATTGGGTGAAATCAAAACCATATAGGATAATTCATGAATTAAGACTATGTAAGGTGATGTCATGATAAAAAAATCAGGGTTATGATGACACCTAATAAACTCAAAAATTGATAAAACACCTCATTGCACAGAACCATCAGTA